>JAJHZJ010000491.1:195000-285279 GCA_023548195.1 Bettongia penicillata ogilbyi
CATATTTAGAATCTAAATATGAAAACAAGTCAGATAAAGAACCATATCTATCATAACTCACATTATTTCAACCAGACTTCTCTCTCAGGAAATGGTTCAGCATAAATAAGTAAATTTACCATCCATCAACTGAATAAGTGATACATAAATATGTATGTTGGAGCAGCTAGATGGAGCAATGGATACAGTCTGGGGCCTGGAGTCAGGAGGACCTGAGTTCAAATGTGGCTTCCGACACTTACTAGCTGTGTAACCCTGGGCAAATTACTTAACCCTGCTTGCTTCAATTCATTTCATCTGTAAATGAGCTAGAGAAAAAAAACAGCAAACCACTCTTATCTTTGCCAAGAAAAACCCAAATGGGATCAAGCAGAGTTGGCCACAACATGTAAAAATATATGTATATAAATGTGTACATATTCATATACATGCATATATTCACACGTAAGAGGGTGGATAAAATGGAAGGAAGAGTCTGAGATGATCCCCAGATTATGAACCTGAGTGATGGAGGGAATGGGGGTACTTTATCCTTCCTGCTTCCTAAATGTGAAAATAGCTTGCCACCCAAGGGTCCTCCTCAACTCCTCTCTATTACTACACATAAAAAATCTGTTGTCAAGTTTTGTCTTTTTCCACCCTTACTCTCGTTCCTTCGGTCATACAGTCACCACCTTAAGGTAGGCTCTCGTTATGCCTGGACTAACTACTGCAATAGCTTTTTGTGTCATAAATGATGTCTTCAGTTTGTTTCACTGAAATTGTGATCATACAGTGCAGCCCAATTTTACCTCTTCTTTGTAGCTGTTCAGTTATTCAGTTGCGTCCAACTTTCGTTGACCCCATACATTGCTTCTAAAAGAACCGTAGCTTTGAATATACAGACTTTTGTTAGCAAGGTGATTTGCCATAGTTTGCCTTTCAAGAGGCAAACATTTTTTAATTGCATGGCTACAGTCACTGTCTGCAGTGATCTTTGAGTCTAAGAATATAAAATCTGATGCTTCTTCAATTTGTTTATCCCTGTATTTTCCAGAAAGTGATGGGACCAGTTGCTATAATCTTAGTGAAATTTTTTTTTATTTATGTTAAATTTCAATTCAACTTTTACATTCTCCTCTTTCACCCTCATCAAGAGGCTTCTTAATTCATCTTCGCTTTCTGCCATTAGAGAGGTATCATCTTCATATAAGAGATTGTTGATATTTCTCCCAACAACCTTAATTCTGGCTTTTCATTCATCCAGCCTAGCATTTTGTATGATGTACTCTCAAATAAGTAAGTTAAATAAGTCAGGTGACAATATATAGGCTTGTCACCCTTGTATATATACCTCTTATGTATTTTTAATTTCCTTTAGGTCATTCACCTTCTAATTTTTCTGGGATGGTGTTCCATAATTCACAGCAGCTTCGGTGGGAGAATATTGGTATTAAATAGATGGACTTTGGTTGCAAGGAGGAACTTGGAAATTTTTTTAAATTACATGCAATTTTCCAAATTACAACCAGCCCATTCTCTCTTCCCTCCTTCCACCAACCCCACTTCAATTCTGGGCCCAACTCATCATTCATTTTTCTAATGCATCTCCAGGACACAAGTGCTGATAGACTTACTCAGTGGGCTGCCCATCAAACTGCGTGTCATAATCTGGATAAGATGCAATTTTGTCAGAGTGTTTTCTCTATATGAATTACTAAGACAGTGTCTTTTTTGGCCAGAGTATCATTCTTTATCTTATTTTTAATAATATTTTCTTTTTCCCCAATTACATATAAGAACAACTTTTAACATTTGTTTTTTTTTTAAGTTTTGACTTCCAAATTCTATCCTCCCTTCTCTCCTTTCCCCCTCCCTGAGATGGCAAGCAATCTGACATAGGTATCCATGTGCAATCATTTAAAACATTTCCATATTAGTCATTTTGTACAAAAAAAAGAGAAAGGAAATAAAAATAGCATGTTTCAGTCTGTATTCATCTAAGATGAGCTCTTTCTCTGGAGGAGGGTAGCATTATTATGAGTCCCTTGGGATTGTCTTCATCATCATATTCCTGAAAATGACTAAAGCAATGTCTTTTCTGGAGTGGTTATGCACCTCAGTGAGGAGGCAAGATGATGTACTGAGGCAGGATGCAATCAACAACACTATAAGCAGACAAGACCATCTAGAGAATTTCACTGCCAGGAATCCCTCTTCTCTCTAACTTTGCCCAAGACTGTCTCCATCATGCTGGAAAACATCTTCAACAGGCATTGGTTAATCTTCTCCAAGAAGTGACAAGAGAAGAGTTAATATTCTCTTTTCACATTTCTTAGGTTATAATTATCTTCATTTTGCTTTGCCCATTTGGGAATTTTTCATGCTCTCTAATAAACTAAAACTTAGAGAAGTTTGTACTTCTTTCCTCATTACCAGATTTGTTACTGTTCATCCTTCATTCTCAAAGAGGGTCAATGACATCATGAGGGTGATGTCTTGCCTTGTGTGGGAATCGGATTTAAGTGAGATGGAGCTACACAATCATCAGATCACTGCCTTGCATTTACAGCACAGATAATTGACCTCTGCAGTCAGAGAAATAACTATAACACATACCTAGTAAACAACAAGAACAATTCCATCCATGTCTATATTTCCTGGGCCACTACATGACACAGCAGACAGAGCACTGGACTTGGAATCAAGAAGACTCATCTTCCTGAGTTCAAATCTGGCCTCAGATACCTACTAGCTGTGTGACCCTGGGCAAATCATTTAACTCTGTTTGCCTCAGTTTCCTCATCTGTAATATGAACTGAAGAAGGAAAATAGCCAAACCACTCAAGTATCTAAGAAAACCCTAAATGGGGTCACAAAGAGTCAAACATGCCTGGCTAACAACAGTTAAATTCATGGTAGTTCCCTTGTCTCTGACCTTCTGAGACACTTCTGTCCTCTCTAATCAGTTAGATCCTAGAGAAGTTCTTTTACTTTCTCCTTTACTGGCTTGCACAGATCATTGATGACCGCCTCGGACAGCACATACACAGTAAGTGAATGGAAAATCACTAATGTCCATACTTTCTTCATTCAAAATGAATTACCATCCTTTGTGGCTCCCTCTGGAAAGTGCCTATTTGCCATAACCAAGTGCTTAGGTCTCCAAGAAGGTCACAGAAATACTGCTTTTAATCTTAAAGCCCACTTAATTGTATCCTTTGAAAGTAGATAGAAAAAAGAATCAAGTTTTGGGACCCCTATTTCAACCTTTTGAAAGTTCTTTCAAAGCCCTCCTCCAAAGATCCATCTCCCTAATCTTCCCTTCCAGTAGCTCCCCTTCCTTCTTTGAATCTTGTTTGTAAAATCCAGCCTCAAAAACTTACTAGGTTCATGACCCTGGGCAAGTGACTTCAGGTGTTTGCCTCAGTTTCTTCATCTGTAAAATGGAGATAATACTACCTATTTCCCAAGGTTTTCTGAGGATCAAATGAGAAAATACTCGTGAAATATTTGATGCAGTTCCTGCCACGTGTAGGTACTATACCTATACTATACTATAGGTACTATATTTAGCAATGATGATGTTCACTCCCTTTTTGTTATAATTTGTACTGCACTTAATTTGCATGCATGTCCTATCTCCTCTATGAGATTTTTGGCTCATAGAGAGCAAGGGCTAAATCTTATTCATCTTTAGTAGGAGGTCAATAGATGTTTGTTGAATGAATAAATCGATCAAACTTGAGAGCTGAATTTCTTGGCAGATTTCATTTTTAAATGCAATTTATGTGACTTTTTGTGTTTATGGTTGTATTGCTGAATTGACCAAAACATCCCTTAGTAAAATCCCAGAGTATAGGGAAAACTAAGATGATATTTAGTTCTCAATTTGTTTTTAATCTATTTTTCCTCAATCCTATGGCTAATCCAATTACACAGAAATGATCTGAGCTTACTAGCTATCTGCATGTCAGACTATACACATCTGTATGCTAATTTCTGCTAGAAGACAAGACTGTTTGAAAAATTTCCAAATTGTCTAGAGAATATTTATGCTTTTCCTGCCTCAGCCTATCCTTATGGACCTTATATTATTATTAGTCTCTTTCCAAGGTTATAATAGCATTCACCAGGGATGTGCTTAAATTGTCAAAAGATGAAAGCCAATACCTCTGTCAGAAGAAATTGTGAATGGTTTTCATCCACCACGATCTCTTTAGCTATAGATTAGATCTTACAGTTGAAAGCACTTGTAATGACTCTGTGTCCATGAATGAAATGATAATAGTATCTATCCTTCTGATTTTACATCATCCTTTCTGATGTGTAAGAATTTCCCATGATTCCTTGGTTTTCTAGATTGGTAAAGAGTGTAACAACTCACTGACCAGCAAGGATCCCTACAACCATCATGTCAAGCCTTGTTTTTGTTATTTAGCCATTTTTGAGTTGTGTCTAAATCTTCAGTCATGACCCCATTTGGGATTTTCTTGGTAAAGTTAATGTTGTTGAGTTGTTTCAACTGTGTCTGACTCTGTACCCCCATTCAGGGGGTTTGGGGAAAGATACTGGAGTGGTGTGCTCATTTTTACAGATGAGGAGACTGAGGCAAATAGGATTAAGTGACTTGCCCAGGGTCACAAAGCTAGTGTCAGAGGTCAGATTTGAACTCCAGGCCTACTGTGCCAGCTAGTTGGCCCTAGCTCATGTCAAGGGAGGGAGGAAACATTTCAGTTCTAGAAGAATCCAGCTATAACCAGGCCATAGCCTTACAATTGATTATAAATGAAAAGTAAGAACTCACTTCACACAAACCCTTTCCACCAAATTGTCCTATTAGGTAGGTAGAGGTCTATATTATTATTTCCCTTTTGTGAATCAGGGAACTGAGACCTGAAGATGTGAAGTTTAGGTGGTACATACTATATGAGGTCTTTTCTGATTACTACCTCCTCCCCAGTTGTCTGTGTTCTGTCCATAGAGAAACTGCTTTGTATAGTTCCGTATGTGATTTGTATTTCCTTATCAGTGTACATGAATCAGTCCAATAAAATATAAGATCTTAGGAGGCAAAGGTTGGGTTTAGATTTTTTTTGGCTTTGTATCTCCAGAACTTAGCATAATACCTAGCATATAAGAGGCTTAATTAATAAATTAGATTTATTAGATTTACTCAATTTATTAGATTACTCAGAATCACACAACAGGAAAGCAGATCAGCAAAAACTCTAAACCAGATCCTGTCTCTCCAAATCTACAGCTGTTTCTAGTATTTCATACTGGCTTGTGTATAATAATACATTTATAGGAAAGAGGTCTGGTGAAAGGGAATTTGATTTCCTGATTTCCTTGTTATAGGGTATTCCAGGTATTGGAACGTCTTCCATATTTTATTTACTGTATTAAAGAATTGCTGGAGTATCAAGTGGTTCAGTGACTTATCCAAAGTCACACAATCAGTACAAGTCAGAGATGAAATTTGAACCTAGACCTCCCTGACTCCAAAGCCAACCCTTTAACCCTCTGCCTTTCATGTAGTATTTAAGTTATTAAGTGCACTATTTGAATAAGGTTTAAGTGTACCACTAAAATAGGAGTATATTACTTAGTCGATTAATTTATTAAGTGCTTACTGTTTAACAAGCATTTGTATACAGATGCAAGAGTAGGTAGAGGAGGCAGAGTGGTAGGAGAAATACAGGACTGGGTTTGATCATGCGACTATTGGCAACTCCAGTGAGCTGGCCCTGTTGTTCAAATGCCAAAAGTATGCTTGCCTAAAAGATTATTTTACAGAAAACTCAAACAAGTGCTCACATGGTGGTCAGAAGAAGCTATGCAAGGACACTCTCAGTCTCTCTGAAGATCTTTGGAATTGATTGAATGACCTGGGAAACACTGGCAAAGGACTGCCCAGCATGGCATACCCATATCAAAAAAGGCTCTGTGCTCTATGAGCAAAGCAGAATTGAAGTAACTCAAAAGAAATGTGAGATGCACAAATTTAAAGAATCCACCCCAAAATGTTCAGATGACCTATTTGTGCCCAACATATGGTAGAGCATTCTGATCTATTGGTCTGATCAGTCATAGTTGGATGCACTATAACTTCACTCTGATATAGTAATGTCATGGTCCTTTTCACCATGGGCAAGGCAAGGAATTCAAATATGAGTGATACTGTCAAACCAAGAGGTCAAGATTAGAAAGAGAGAAGAGTGCAATGAGAACAGGGGTGATGGCCTGGGAAAGAACTGAAGGAATAGAGGAATTAGAAGTCATGGCAAAGACAAAGAACTAGATTAGGGATCATAAGACTCAGGGAAAGATGGAATGTTGAGATATTATAAAAAGATAAAGGAATTTCAGAGTTTATGAAATCTGGAAGTATCTCACATATGGGTGATGAAATCTTAAGAGTAAAGGAAACTTTATAGAACATGTAGCTCACCCTTCCTCCTTGTCTTTCCATTTACATACAGAAAAACTGGGCCAAGAGAAATTCTAAGTTGACCAAACAAAATTCCCTACTGAAACTAAGTTTCTGTGCTAGCTCATAAGGCTCAGTGACAAATCCATGGTAACCCTGTCCATACCCTTCATAATTTTATACATGCCTGTCATGTATAGTGACAGCTTTCACTTCGCAAACAGAAGGAGCCATTTGTTTATTTTAAGCCTACACATGCCCTTTTTCTTTTCATTGTCTTCCTCTAGACATTTTGTCATGTTTGTTGGTGTGTGTTGACCAGAGCTGGTCACAGGATCAGTATTCCAGATGTCCATATGAAATAACTAAGGAAATGACTAGTTACAAGGAAATAAGGAAGCAAGTACAAATATAAATACTGAGAAAAGGAAAACAATAAAGGCGTGGCCACCTTTCAGTAGAATTGGTCAGAATAGGCTTCTTGAAGGAAGTGAGTCATGAACTGAGTGGTTATTATAATCCTATAACCCCTAAAACCCATCAATAGGGTCCCTTCTAATAATGACCATGGTAATGTTAACCTAATTGTTCACATCTGTAGTTCAGAAGCCCTGATGATACTTCCTTTACTACTTCAAACTAGGTATTGTGGATTTAAAGCAAAGACATTTAATGGAACAGAATAACTAGACAAAAACAGGAAACCAAACAAACTGTTAAACAATCTCTGACCTATTCCAAATGATTACCTCCTCCACAGAAGATCCCTGCTTGCATGCAGATTCAACTTTCTAACAGCCTGCTGTGAGCTCAAATGAACTGCGTCCTTCTCCTGTTATGCTGGGGACACAGGGAAATTGAAGAAGGATTTGACTTACCATTTCCCTTAGAGGGGTGGAAAGTTGGCAGATATCCATCCAGGTATGCTACAGGAACACTAGCTACCTTATTCATTTCCTTGTTAATCAGATTAAATTTGATTTCAATTAAAACATATTTTCTCTGGCTTGGTCTGACAGTCAACTGGATAAGAGCTCAAGCTACAGTTTTGAATAGATAAAAGATGTAAACAAAGAACCATGAATCTTAGTGTAGCTGAGAGGTGGGTGGGACATATATTATCTCACTTGATTCCCACAACAGCCTTGGGATTTAGGTAATTCAGAGATTATTACACATGTTTTACATAAAAAGGAATCAAGGTTTAGGAATAATGACCAACTAAATCAGATGTGATAGACACACAGCCCACAGATTTCATGTAGCTCACAACACTTCTGAGGGGGCCCAAACCAGATTCAAATATAATTGGGAAATACTTAATAAAATAAATAAAAATTCAATGAAGCATAGATGCTATTACATTGTAAACCTAAATCAACATGCAAGCCACAGGGATTCTTACGTATGGAGTAGTGATCCTATTCTATTTGAATTTGACCCCACTGCTATACATGACCATCCATGCCAAGTAAGTAGTCTAGATGAGTCTCAAAACAATGTCTTTTTTGCCTCTTCACTAATTCTTTCCCTTTCTTTTTTCCTCTCCTTTCCTTCCTCATCTCCCCCTCCTTCATGAATTTCTATGAGGCAGAAAATATTTTTGTATGACAAAATTGCTACATCAAAATCCAAATGTGGGGTCAGAAAGAAGAAAATCTTCCTTCCAACACAAAGCACCACATTTGCATGGCAGGTCTAAATTTTCTCTACCCTATCTCATGTAGTCATAATAGTTCCAATCCTTCACCCAGCAGAGGCTCTAGATCTTGGAATTCCACCACATCTGGAGAAAAGTCATGGAAATCTCCCAAAATTTAAGCTGTCAAAAGGTCACTGGAGTAGCCTGCCAAAGGATGTGTGTTTCACAACCAAGACAGTCTTAAAAGTTTGTTCTTTCCTCTGAATTCATAAGATATTGAAAACATAATGTCGAAAAGGCCCTGGGTAAGGCCTGAGGCAAAATCATAAAATTACAGTGGGAGATTACTTTTATTAATATAAGGAGTCAGTGATGATTGTGTGCTTGCCTTGTTACTGTTCTCGTCTCTCTTAAACATAATTTATTGTATTTCTATATTATGACTAATTAAAGCAGAAACAGCTTAAATTAGAGAAAGACTAATTGAAGACAGGGAAAGAAAGATAAAAACAAAGTGAAGGAGAATACCAACAGGGAGAGATAGACAAGCAGAGAGATAGAGACAAACACAGATCTAGAGAGAGCAATAGAAGAAGGAAATTCTAGAAAGGTCTGACCAAATCCTACTCTACTCAAGTTCCAGAGGCTCCCAATTACCTTGAGGTTGATATGTAAACTCATTTGTTTGGCATTTAAAACTCTTCCAAATCTGACCCCTTTCTACCTTTCCCCTTTTCTCATGTGTCAATGCCCCCTGTTAATTTGTAGTTCAACTATTCTCACCTTCTTGTTGCCCCTCACCTATAATACTCCATCTCCATCACAAAGCTCTCGTGCCTTCCCAGGCACCAATGGAGTGAAACAGGGCTGTGTACTTTCTCTCATGCTTTTTAGCATGATGTTTTCAGCCATGTTAACAAATGCTTTCCATGAGGATGAACATGGGATCAAGGTCAACTACCACACTGATGACAAGTTCTTCAATTTGAAAAGGCTATAAGCCAAGACCAAAGTGGAGGGAGTGTTGGTGCATGATTTCCCATTTGCAGATGATTGTACCCTCAACACAGCCTCTGAAGCTGAGATGCAATGAAGGATGGATCAGTTCTCTGCTGCCTGTGCTAATTTTGGCCTAATAATTAACACCAAGAAAACATAGGTGCTCCATCAGCCACCACCACCCCATCCATATGTGGAACCATCATTTACAACAAATGGAGAAGTTTTGAATGCTGTGGATAAGTTCACTTACCTTAGTAGTGTGCTTTCCAGGGATGTACACATCGACAATGAGGTTAATGCACGCATTGCCAGAGCTGGCTCAGGGTTTGGGAAGCTCCAAAGAAAAGTTTGGGAGAGAAGAGGTATAGACTTACTACCAAATTGAAGGTCTACAGAGTCATTGTGCTGACCTCATTGTTGTATGCCTGTGAAACATAGACAGTCTACCTGCACCATGCCAGGAAACTGAATCGCTTCCATCTGATCTGTCTTAGAAAGATTCTGAGGATCACCTGGCAGGATAAGGTACCAGACACTGAAGTCCTTGCTCGAGCTGAACTGCCAAGTATTCAAACTATGCTTCAGAGAGTGCATCTCCGATGGGCTGGCCACATTGTTCAAATGCAAAATATACACTTGCCAAAAAGACCATTTTATGGAGAACTCACATTGGGCAGGCAATCATATGGTGGCCAGAAGAAACAATACAAGGACATGCTCAAGGTCTCCCTCAACAACTTTGGATTTGACTGCAACATGGGAGACACTGGCACAGGACCGCTTAGCATGGTGTGCCCACATCAAAAAGGGTACTGTGTTCTTTGGGCAAAGCAGAATTGAGACAGCACAAAGTAAATGCAGGATGCACAAATTTGGGATATCCACCCCAAATATCCAAACAGACTATCTGTGCCCAACCTGTGGTAGAGCATTCTGAGCTCATACTAGTCTGATCAGCCACAGTCAGACACACTGAAATTTCACTTTATCATGGTGATGTCATTTTGGTACTCTTCGAGAATGAAGGACAACTGCCAACCAACTCCATCTCCCACTGTACTGACTCTTTCCTATACCTGGAATGCAATCCCTCCTCATCCCCACTTCTTGGTGCCTTGAATGACTTGCCACACAGGAAGTATGCATCAGAAGCAAGATCTGTCTCTGACTCCCTCACTGCCCTTTCCCCCATACCCCACTGCCTCAGCCTCTCCTTGAAAACATAGTCTAATGTTATGTTAGAAGTCGTAACTGTTGACATACTATCGATTCATATTGGAGATTTTTTCACTGACATTCTCATATCTTTCTCAGACGAATTACTATCAATCTCTGCCTCCACCTTGTATATGAAAAGTTTATTCTTTGAATCTAAATGAAAGACTTTTTGGACACCTTGTTTAACTTCATTTTTTCAGACTCAGTCAAATAGTCTAACCTGTTAAGATCCTTCCGAATCCTGACCCTATCAACCAGTGGGTTAAATTGCAGGCAAAAATGCTAAACAACATAGGGTCAAGCTGGAGTTCTTGAGGTACTCCATTGTGGATTTCCTTCCAAACTATTAACAACTTAAATTCTCAATAATCAAGTTATTAATAACTATTCAACTTTTATGTGACACCAATTTTCTCATCCGTAGAATGCAAATAAGATCACTTGCATCACCTCTTTCAGAGGGTCATTCTGAGGATAAAGTATGTGTGTAAGGTGCTTCTTAAACCACAAAATGAGCCATCAACCAATACAAAGGGAGGTAATGTGCCACAGTGTAAAAACTTGGAATTAGAAGATCTGAATTTGAATGCAAACTCTGGCCTCTTCATGTCCGTCTAACTTTTCACAGATTGCTGTGGCCAAAGGGATCATGACCCAGTGGCCAGCCTACTCTTTGTTTGACTAGAATGGTCCTTGAAAAGTCAATATAGGTCCCAGTAACTTAAATCTCTCTGGGACTGTCATTTCAATTGCAAAATAGTTGGTGAAGTTTTTAAATATTCATGCTACTTACTCCCTAGCATGGAATGAAATTTTAATAATTTAACAATATATCTGCTTGGCAGTGTGGTCCATTGTAAAGAGTTCTGGCTTTGGAGTCAGATCCTATCTATTCCTCTTCCTAGTTGTGGGACCATAAATCACTCTATCTTATTCTTTTATCAATAAACAGGAGGTAATTAGACCAGATGACCATTTTGGTGCCTTCCAGCTCCAAATTGAGAGTGCTATATAATGTATTTTATTATTCCAATAGAACGTAAGATCCTTGAGGACAGGGACAGTCTTCCTTTCGTACTTATACCCCCATATTCTAGCACAGTGCCAGGCAGGGATTTGGTGCTTAATGAATGGTTGTTGAATGATTATATCCATGACTTCAGAGTTTTTTTCACAGTTTTCCTTGGTCTTTACAAGTTAAGAGTCTGGTTGCTTTTTTCAAGAATGTATAGCAGACACGTCTCTCCTGTTTCTCATTTTCTATTAAACCTTTAGCAATTCTATTAAATTTTCTCCACAGCTGAAAACCAGCACTTCACATATCAGATGCACTGTGGTTTACTAAAAAGACCAGACAAAGGATTGTTTTGATTACCCTTGCTGATAATGTCCAGCATATTATCAGACTTTTACGCCATATCCCTAAACAGGAGAAGTTCCATAATAATCCAGTTCCCTCTAAGCATTTGTTCAACTATGACTATTGTGAAGAAATTATCTTTTCCCCTGATAGCTCCTTCTGTTTACACAGATGGAGACTCAGTATGAGTCTTCCCAGGCTATCCAGAAGCTGGTTTTCATCAGCAGCTACTTCCTCTAATGTTTTATCAGCTCAGGACCTGCTCCAAAATTCTTTCTGCCTCACAGAGGCAAACATAGGCCAAAAGAATACTCCAGAGATTCATAGTCTTCTGAAAATTCAAAGAACAAAACACCTACTCCAGAACAATGTCCATATTGATAGCATGGAGGGATGAATATTCATTGACCAAACAAGTTACACAGCATAAATTGTATAAATTTTTCAAGCTATACACACAGACGATTATTTGGTTAGACCTATGTGCCAACACAGTTCTAAATACTGAAGGCCATCATGATCAGTGGCTCAAGATTCACAGGAGCCCAGACAGAAAATCTCTTAGAAGGATCCTGGATCCTAAGTAATGCGATCCTGAGTAGGCTGAGGTCCCAGAGGTGTGGTGCACGAGGAGTTTCCCGAGGGGGATACTGGGAAATATAGTTTGAAGGCTGGGGCAAAAGTCATCCCAGTGGAACAAAGCAAGGTCTTGAAGTAAGCAATCTCAGGTTAAGCCAGAAGAGACAACATGCTGATGAGAAGTTAAGGAAAATAAAGGATTATATTGAACTGAAATGATGCCAAGTGCACCGGGAAAAGAGAGGCAGGCAACAAATAGCAAATAGAATCCCAAGGCACAGAGGAAACCAGGTCATGAGGAGAGGTAGGAATTAAGTTGTATAAAGATTCAAACAGAACAGACCATCTGGCTACTCGTCATAGACATTTGACTTTTCTACACACGTTGACCCTTCCTTCCCCAGCAAACTAACACGCAGTCAGCTGGCTAAATTCTTGCACAAAGTATAACTCTGAAAGACCTTATTCCAGTTTCCACCCACGTTAATGTGTTAGGTTCCCCAGAGCAAGGCTAGCTATGTATCTCTCTATGTTCTAGGGCTACTCCCAAGGAACAGTGGACTGTTTTTCTAATGCTTTCAGCTCAGGTCCCCATTCTAACGTGTTCTCCTTGATATCAGCTGTCAGTGTCAGTCATATTCTCTACATTTCATTCATTGATCCAGTGATAGAGTCCTAATATTATTTGACTTAATTGATTAACATCAATTAATTTTTACAAAAGGATATTTTCTGAGAAGATAAAGAAAGAACAAAAGTACAAACACATCCGTCTCAAATTGGGAGCCCTTTGGTTCCTGGGGAAACTGAGCTCAGATTAAAGTAACTGCAACAAAGCGTTCCCACCCCAAGTTTACATCCAGCTGTGGCATCGCTGATGTGCAGAGTCCATCCTTTGTTCAACAGGATGTAGCTTCAAAGAGTCGAACCGCTGCAAGTCACTCTTCAGGCCTTCCTGGTCCCCAACCTGACTCAGCTTCAGGCAGGTTCTGGTGTGGACTCCCATGGGCCCTCAGGTCTCTCCCAACATTTCAGATCTCACAAAGTTGCAGTTTGTTCTGTTCCATCCCTAGTGCTCCTAGTCTAGTTTCCCTCCTCCAAGGGAATTAAGAAAGCTTTTTGCTTAAGACCACTGCTAGCTCTTTGGTTTTACTTGTTTTATTTTTCAGAGTTAACTGTGGTTGTGATAACCTGTGTGAGCTCTTTGATATTTTTAGAGTTAACAGCAATTGTGAAACCTCTGTGACTTTGGCCATTTGTTTTCAGAGTTGACAACATATACAGGTAAAGTTCAGAAGTCAGTGAATCCCATCAGTAACTGCCATGCTTGTGATTTACTTCTGCATTGAAAACTATTATTATCAATTTATTTGTTCAAATGATTTCTCTTCCAAATCCAAATCCATAGAGGGAGGCAACGGGAACATCGGAAATGAAGAACAAATACTCCAAGAGTCATGTTGCCAAATGAATTTTCATCCTCACAAAGTGTCCTTAACTATTTTCTTGTTGGCAGAGTGTATACCAGATAAGACCATGGGCTTCCTGAGCAAGGAAGAACAACCCAGCAGAGTTCTCTTTTCTTCCAATGTTAGCTTTTCATTCCCTCTCTCCATTTCTACAGTCTACTTATATACAGTCATTGCCAAAGAAGACCATGACATCAGAGAAATGATGACATGACTTGCACTTGACTTGGTTTTGAGGGAGGGAGGGCTGTGCAGGTCACCAGCCTCACTTTCTCCTCCAGAGCTATTTGGATCCAGTGACCAGATATTCATCAAGATGACTGGAGATGACCCAGGATGCAATGGGAGACCTTGGTCCCTTCAGGCCAAGGCCAATTCTGGTACTCACTTAGGATGAGGTAATGCTCATTCAGTGAATAGGCTGGTTTAAGAAGTAGTCAGGGAAAGGCCCCTTTAATGAGGAAAATAAAAATAACTAAACCAGGCTGGGAGGGAAACAGCAACAGTTACTATTGATAATCACTCTTAAGCCAGGAGGGTCCAGTAAACAGTCCTTAAGTGGAGCTTGGGCAAGGGTCTAATGTGGTACAATCTATGGACTTCAGAGAGCAGTGGTTTTAAGATTTGGGGAAAGGGAAGGGAAGAAGGAGAAGGAAGGGAAGGGAAGGGAAGGGAAGGGAAGGGAAGGGAAGGGAAGGGAAGGGAAGGGAAGGGAAGGGAAGGGAAAGGAAGGGAAGGAAGGGAAGGGAAGGGAAGGGAAGGGAAAGGAAGGGACTAACTTTATTATATATTTAGAAATAGCTAGTTGTACCCAACATATTTGCAGTTTCATATTCTATATGGGACTTGAAGGTTTGTAGACCATTTTACATACATGATTCCATGTGATCCTCACAATTATCCTGTAAGGCAAGGACCAGAAATCTAGGGACCAGGAATGAGACCTGAGAGGTCTTTGGTATTGGAGATTCCCAGGTGAGGAAACTCTTGACCCATGCAGGTCAGCACCTCCACTGAGAGGTTAAGTGACCTCCCCCAGAGGTAAATAAATAACTTTGTTTTAGTGATGAAGGTCCAAGTCTCAAAGAGGTTGCTGTATTGTTGATGGTCACAAAATGAGTGAGTTATATCAGAATTGAGATTTAAACTATGGCCATCCTGATTCACAAGTTCAGCACTCTATACACTGGGACATTCTCCATTCTTCATTAATTCTGCTCTCTAATCTTCTCAAGAAAGCAACAAATCCATTTTTCTGGCATCCATTCACAAAACACTATCTCCCCACACTCTTTCCTTAGTCTTTACGAATTCAAAGAATCCTGTGCTCCTAAATCCACCATAAGGAAGAGTCAGTACATTAGTGTCCCTAATTATTCCCAAATTATACCCACTGAGCACTTTCCAGGAAAAGGTGCTTTTCCAGTCTATTTTATAATCATATTTTTCTAAGTTATTTTATGCCATCAAATGCATTTGGTGATTCTTTTGTAGCCCATTATCCCAACATTTTATGTTGGCACAAGTCTCTGATGGTAATTTTCATTGACTGTTCTTAGTAATGGCCCTAGGAGGTGAGACCCATTAGATCTACTTGATAGGTAAAGAAACTGAGGCACAGAATAAGGGGATTTATCCAAGATAATACACTAATTCCTCTCACTCTGAAGCAGAGGCTATTATCTAGCCACACTATCTCTTTGTTGGGCTACTATTCCCAACTAATATCTACCTATTTAACATCTCTCTATACTATTCTAATTTCATTTCTTTTTCCAGTTCTAAGAGAGAGCATGTATATATAAAAGCCACTGACTGAAATTCCCAGTTACAGTCTCCTCTCTTTGTGTGAGGGTAATATCTTTTCTTCTACATTGCTCTACTGTTAAACACAGGAGGGATCTTTGAATCACATGGACTCCGCCATCAGTCTAGCCAATTTAGCCTACTCTTATCAGTGGTCACCCCCTCCCACTCGACCATCCTCAAAATCCTTGCCTCTACATAGGCCACAGAGACCAATGGGCTTTCATTAGGGAAGCCCAGGAACACAAAAGTCACTCCCACCCCTTGTCCAAGGCTGGTTGGTTGCTCTCCTTCATCCTCAAAGAGGACCAAAATGACATGACCATGTTAGAGTCACGTTACAGTGAGTCCAATTGTAGCTGATCAGTGGCAGAGCAATACAAGTTTGAAATGTTCAAGAACAGCTTGGGCACAAATAATCTGTGTGAACATTTGGGGCAGATTCTCTAAATTTGCACATCTTGCATTTCTTTTGAGCTACTTTAATTCTACTTTGCTTAGAAAGCACAGCACCTTCTCTGATGAGTGCCTGCCATGCTGAGCAGTCCGGTACAAGCGTCTCTCATGTCATACAATCAATCTCAAGTTCTCAAGAGAGACCTTGAGAGTATCATTGTATCACTTTTTCTGACCACCCTGTGAGTGCTTGTCCTGTGTGAGTTCTCCATAAAACAGTCTTTTTGGAAAGCATATATTTGGCATTCAAACAACATGGCCAGACCATTGGAGTTGCATTCCCTGCTGTAGAATTTGAATGCTTTGCAGTTTAGTTCAAGAAAAGACCTCAGTGTCTGGTACCTTATCTGGTCAGATGCTCTTCAGAATCTTCCTAGGATAATTTAGATGGAAGCAATTCACTTTCCTGTCATGGCACAAATATACTGTCCAGGTTTCACAGGCATACAACATGAGGTCAGAGCAACAGCTTTGTAGAGCCATTTTGTAGTCATTCTAATAACTCTTCTGTCCTACACTCTCCTTCAGAGCCTCCTGAACACTAAGCTAGCCCTGGCAAGGGATAAGTCAACCTCATTATCCATGTGTACACCCCTGGAAAGGGATGTACATATAACACATATGAAAGTACTGACATAATTGAATGTTTTTCCAAACTTATCTCAAAAGTCTAGCCAAGGGGGGAACCTGCAGCCTCAAGGCCACATGTAGCCCTCAAGGTCTTCAAGTGTGACCCTTTGACTGAATCCAAACGTCACTGAACAAATCCTTTTAATTAAGGGGATCATTATAAAAGTTCCCCACCCCTGGTCTAGTACTTACTACCAAAGTAAGCGAACTTATCCACAACATTCCAAACTTCTCCTGCTGTAACCAATGGTTCCACACCTTATGGATAAAGTGTTGTGGTGGCTGATGGAGCACCTGTGTTCTCTTGGTGTTCATTGTCAAGCCAAAATTAGCACAGCCAGCAGAGAATCGAGTCATACTTTGTTGCACCTCAGTTTCAGAGGCTTGCCAGGGTGTAGTCACTGCACATGGGGCAGACAGGTGAGGTTTAGGTGGAGACACCAAAGGTGGAAAGCAGCCTTCACACCAGATATGCTAGTCTTCCCTGAACACACCCTACACCCCTAAGTGTCTCAGGCACACACTCTCACAACACAGGAAAAAGGTAGGGTCAGTCAACAAACATTACAGGGATAAAATTCTTCAAGGGAACAACCAATACAAACTCATTGGTACGATCTTAACAAAAAGTCACTGCAGTGCAAGAAATTTCCCAACAAATTTGCGATCAATAAACATTTATTAAGTACCTCCTCTGTATGACCATAATCTTCTAAGTGCTAAGGATACAAAAAGAGGCAAAAGGTAGTCTCTGCCCTCAAGGAGCTTGCAATCAAATTGAACAATAGTAATAATAGCATATCATTGTGTTAAGCTTTGCAAAGCATTTTAAATATATGATCATTACAACACCCCTGTAAGGCAGTTGCTATTATCATCCCCATTTTAGGATTGAGGAAACTTGAGATAGATGAAGGTTAAGTGACTTGTCTGGTGTCATACAACTAGTAAATATCTGAGGTTAGATTTAAATTCAGATCTTCCTGCCTCCAAGTTCAACATTCTATCCTCTCTCTGTCACCAGAGAGGAGGTATAGGTCCCATGCAGATGTGGGCATTCAGAAATTCTGTAGCTACAGTCCAGAGCTTGAGTCCATCTGCACCTGAGCCATGCTTGTCCATGAAGGCCAAAGCACTGAATCACAACTGTATTCTCTCTAGAGGAGGGAATTACATTGGATTGTCTTGTCTTATCTCTTGTTGCACTCACCACAACATTGCTTGTGGAACTTGTGCTATCCACAGTGAAGTCAAAACCAATATTCTATGCAATATCTAACATACCATTGGTATGACATTAATGTCAGGGCCGAATCTGGAAAGCACTGCCATCACATGAGCCCTGAAGGAAGGAAGGGGTCAGGGTCCAAGGGCATGAGAAACAGTATTTGTGAAACAATGATTCACGCCCAAAGCATCCAAGATTTCAATAGTTGTGTCTAAATTATCATGTTACTGCTTCAAAGTCTCAGCCCTAGGAAACAACTGAAAGGAACAGCCCAAGTGCATTATCAAATTTAGGTCCATTCCTAGAAAAACCTATTAATATTCAGTCTCCAATTGGCTGTTTTTCTCTATGAAAATCTGAGAATTCCATAAGGTATAGTTACAAAAAAATCACATGTAATAAGATACCAAGAACAGCTGCAAAGGCATTGTTTCATAAACACCCCAATAATGCACAAACCCTGTTTTCACTGCCTGCTGTGTGCACATTTTACATAAGTAATTACATATTGTTTCCCTTACGTTCTTCACAACCTGCAAATTTATTTTAATACTCTGAGGCCACATCAGCTAATCAAATTGTTGTGCCTGGGAAGGAGGGAGGATACATGCCTGATATTTGCACTTTACTGCACAACATATTGACAAAGAAACCTTGACCTAAGGAGAAAAAAAAAACGTTTTCAAGAAATGGAGAAATTTATGAGACCCATACAAACCTGGGTGATCACCATCAGAAACTACAGAAGTACATTCTCCTGGAGCTTAGATTTATTGATTGATGCTGTTTATGCAAGGAGATGGTAGAAATAGTATAGCACTGGAGGGGGCAAAAAATTAGTATCTAATAAAAACCCAGAAAGGAATCAAGTTGCAAAACCATATACCAAAAGATCACCAATCATCATAAACTAATGGAAGATCATTCCCCTCACTAAAAATACAAACTCCCAAGTATCCTTGAGAATCCAATAAATCAATTGCTAGAATTAGAACATTATTATAGGCAAAACTGCCCCCCATAATGGTCCAGATTTTAACAGTGACCAATAAATTTACAGATATTTTAATAAAGGTTGCCATACCAAATACTCGTAATATGCCCTCAGATATCTACTAGTTGCATGATCCTGGCGTGTTGTGAGGAATGGCCAGCTTCAATGATGGCTGACTCAGGGAGTAATTTCAGCACCGTTACATGATCAATGCTATTTTGGTCATAATACAGTTCCCTTTCCCTTCTCTTCAAATGAAAGTATGGGCTCATGCAAGATCAAACAAGGTTGTTGCTTCCCCATCAACAATGCTGATGTCACTGTACACCCAACTCAGCTACAAAAGGAGCTTCACTGCCATGCAGGCACCATCTTAAATGCTGAATTCAGATTTTGTTTTAGTTCAGTTAGTAAGATTTGGACCATTTTGGCCAATTTCTATTTCACTATTTTCATCAGTCAAATAGGAAAAGCAGCACTGAGCAACCTCAGAACAATCGTATAATGAAAGAAAAACCAAATCATGAAAGGTTCCAGACTAACTCACTAGAGCCCCTTATTCTAATATAATCAGGACAGAGAGTTCTTGAACTTTAGGAAAATAACTTGTTTGCAAGTCTTGCTGAGAACATATATTCTGATACAAAGAAGACTATGTATGGGTATGGATCCAGGCAAATGCACAGAAACCTATTGACCCCCTTTGTTTACATGAAAACATAATAGAAAACAGTAGAGAGCCTTGACTTATTGTGTTCTTGAAGGTGGAAATGAGAGACAAAGACAAAAAGAGAGACACAGAGAAAGACAGAAAATAGAAGGAAAGGAAGAGACAAAGATAGGAGAAGTCTAAGGAGGAAGAAAAGCAGAGACAATGAATGAATGAAGGAATGAATGAAAAAGACATTTTTAAGAAATTATTGTTTCAGAGAACCATGTGAAAAGTTGGGAATACAAATACCAAAAACGAGACAGTTCTTGTTCACAAGGAGTTTACATTCTTAGAGGAAAAATAACAAATATAAGTGATTGGTATCTTGAAGGGATATTTGGGTCTGAGAAACCACAGGGATGGTGAGTGGAAAGACAGACAATTGATATTTGGAACTCTACATATAGGATTTCCTGGAGGACAGAAGAGTACCCACTCAGAAATACTTCCCAGGAAGGAGTAAGAATTTCTAAAGACATACTCAAAAAACTTTTAATAGGCTGAAATAAACACTTTGATTAATTGAATAGACCCTCCCTTTGCATTCCCTTCTTTTAACCATTGCTTGAGAATCACATAAATGTGAATTTCCCAATAATCATCACATGTTAAAAAAAACTACTCATTTGGGGCAACTATTATAAAGAGCCTTCTTCCAAAGTCTTATTCTGATGTTCACCATGGATGATGGATGTCTCTGGGTTCTCAAAGATCATGTCAGCAAAGCTCACTCTATGGTAGCTCCTACCAAGCTAGAAAAGCTTCAAGTACATTCCCCAAAAATGGGAAACATACTTCTAGTCTAAGGACCAGACTACACAATATTGGAGAGATGTCACCATGTTGGTCATGGGGTGATGCATTTTCTTGGAAATAGAAGTCAATCAATCAACTAGCATTTATTAAACACCTACTAAGTGTCAGACACTGTGTTAAAGGTAGGACTCAAAGACTCTGCTAAGCTATGAAAGAGGTGGATTATCATTGATGGGGGGAATGTCCACACCAATTAAATTTCAGATCCCCTTGACTTCTAAAGGTATCATGAATAATAAAACTCAATTCACCACAAATGTGTGGTGATCTATGTGATCATCTACTATGCAATCGTTACGGTGATAGTAATATAGAAACAAAGACAAAGTCAAAATAATACCAGCTATCAAGGACATTATATTCCCCTAAGGCAGAAAACATGTACACAGACAAGTGATGAAAGAAGGAGCAGTAAAGACTAACGGGATCAGGTTTTCTCATCTTCAAAATGATGATAATAATAGCACCTAGCTCCCAGAGTAATTATGAAGATAAAATGAACAATATATGAAGAGTCCTTTTTTAGTCTTAAAGCAAATATAAATGCTAGCTATAAGTGCGTAGCTCCCCTACTCTCTTGCTACATCAGAAAACCAGGTTTCCCTGTCATCTGTGATAGTGAAGCAGGTTAATGTTGAGTCCAAGGCAAGAATTTTCCAAAATAAGTCAGAGAATAATTAAGTAATGAGAAAAGTCATGGAAATCAGATCTTTGGCAAAAGTAGCACAGCCTTATGTGAATGGAAACCCATTATCTATACTCAACTATGTTCCAGTCTCACTGCCTCTGAAGCTTTAATCTTAGGATTTTCATACAGACATGGACATCATTTATTTTTACTTTGCACTCAAAGCACCATTAGCCCCTCTTGATTATTTCTTTTTATGCAATTCCAGCAGTTTTGATGATGTCTTTTTTCATTTTAAGAAAGATCTCACTGAGATTTGAGGATGGAAACTCCCTCTAGTATCACCCTGAGACACTTCTGAGATGAGATGCTTATCTGTGACATACTGGGCATCTTTGAGCTGAAGAGAAACCTCACTTTGGAGACGGAGAGAATCTCATTTCAGGAACAGCAGGATGAGACTAACTGGACTTTCCAATGAGAAACTACCAGACCAAACCAACTTTTTGAATTAGACTATCACACAAAGAAGAACATATTGGAGAGATGCTGGGAGACAGTGATTACATGGAAATATCTCTAATGTTTTTCATATGCATCTATATAATCAATATGATATTATGGAAAGAATATTCAATTTAGAGTCCATGTTCATGTCCAAGTTCTGACATTTGCTAGCTTTATGAACTCAGGCAGTTCAATGAGATTTCGTTTCCTTATCAGTAAAATAAGAGTACTGCTCACCTCAGTGGGTCATTTGAGGATGCAGTGAGATGCAAGCATGCTACTGAAATGTTATTCTAGGTGCTGACCTTTATCCTCTGGGTGGACCACCCCGAAAGGATCAGGCTCTCCCATCCCATTCTGCAAGTCTTCTCATGGCTATTCCTCGCTAACTGCCACCTTTTTACTTCCTTGTGCCCCAACTTCTACTAACATTTAGCCTTTCCTCAAGTCTCTATCTGCTATTTGGACTTTGACTGGACAGCAGAAAGGGAATTATTTTGCACAGAAGTCTTACTAACAAGAGGAAGAAGGGCCGAGAAAATCACATAGCAGTGCTCTTTGTCTCAACCATAATCATTTCTTTTTTTTAATACTGTTCAGGATAACTCAGAATCCTCTCTGTCTCTTTCACATTTAACCCATTATTAGAGGACAAAGGCAGAATATATATTCTCAGTCTCTGCCCCTGTCTAATGTGAAGAAATAGTGAAAGGGAGAAGTCCTCAAAAGGTCTTTGCCTCTGACTACCAATGATCAGGCATTAGGCTCCCACGACTTGATACTTCAATGCATGTTGACGCCTAATGATATAAGCTCAAGTGTTATCAGAAAAGTATGGTAAAAATTCACTCTGAAGAGGATGGAAAAAATGCATGCACTTCTTTCTAAGGCAACTCATTTAATTTTTGGATAACATTGTTTGGAAACTTTTCCTTCCTTCAAGCATAAATCTGCCTAAGAAAGACTGTTGAATACAATACTTTACCCAGAATAAAGAGGTACATGGAGAAAGAGGGAACAACAAGGGCAGAATCTGACTGCAAAGAAAGGCAACTTCTGTATCCCAAGGAGACAAAAGAAAAAGGGAAAAATGAAAAATATGAGAAAGAAAAAACAAATAAATGAAAAAATGTTCATAGCTCTTCTTTTTGTGGTGACAAAGAATTGGAAATTTGAGGAGATGCTCATCAATTGAGGAATGACTAAACAAGTTGTGATATATAATTGTATGGAATACTATTGTGCTATAAGAAGTGATGAGTAGGATGGGTTCAGAAAAACCTGGGAAGACTTATATGAGCTTACGTAAAGTGAGGTGAGCAAAACCAAGAGACCATCGTGCACAGCAATGTTGTATGATAATCAACTGTGAATGACTTAGCTATTCTCAGCAATACAATGATCCAAGGCAATTTGAAGGACTCATGATGAAAGATGCTTTTCTCTCTCTGTAGCTCTCTCTGTATCTGTCTCTCTGTCTCTGTCTCTCTCTGTCTGCCTCTCTCTGTCTCTGTCTCTGTCTCTGTCTCCCTGTCTCTCTCTGTCTCTCTCTCTCTCTGTCTCTCTCTGTCTCTCTGTCTCTCTCTGTCTCTCTCTCTGTCTCTCTCTCTGTCTCTCTGTCTCTGTCTCTGTCTCTCTCTCTCTCTCTCTCTCTCTCTCTCTGTCTCTCTCTCTCTCTCTCTCTCTCTCTCTCTCTCTCTCTCTCTCTCTCTCTCTCTCTCTCTCTCTCTCTCTCTGTCTCTCTCTCTCTCTCTCTCTTTCCAGAGAGAGAGCTGATGGAGTCTGAATGCAAATTAAAGCATAATATTTCACTATTTTTCTTTCTTTTTTGCAACATGGATAATATGAAAATATGTTCTGCAGACTCTCATGTATAATTGATATCACATTTCTTGCTTTCTCAATGGGTGGGGGAAGGGCAGAAGAGTGAGAATTTGGAACTAAATTTTTTTAAAGAATGTTAAAAAGCAAATAATTTTTTTTTAAAAAAAAGGAAAAGAAATAAAGCCAATTACTTTATTCAAATTTATCTGAACTGCTCATGATTTGGGTGTTCAAAGATAATTGAGGTCTGCCTATTCTGGACTGGTGAATTTTAGAGGCTCTGAATCCCTTTGTCTATTTTAGTATAAAACGGCACAACCCTAACAACTGCAGGCCATCCAGAACCAGATTGTTGCCTGTATAAAACAAGTTACCTGAACTGAAATTATGCATGTGATTTTATAACCTTCAACTCTACCACAATGTGGTCCCAGGATGGAAGTGAAATGGAATATAAATCCCTTGTACCCTTCTTTTACGCTTCATGTATGGGACAATATGTCTACTAAGTAGTTGACATACTATCAGCAAATATTGTGTTTAAATTGATAGACTGTGAAATTTTGCTTCTTGTCCTTCACATCCCATATTTGGCCAACATGGTGCCTTTCTACAACCCTACCCATTGTTCCTAATTCTGACTTCTGACACAAAGCAGAATGAGGGTCCACCCTCTTTCATGTGATAGCCCTTAAAATAGTTGAAAATTGCTATCATGTGCACCCTAAGTTTTCTATAGGATAAACATCCCCAGTTCTCCTAAGCCAGAGTTTCAGTGTTCTTTTCTCATTATTCTGCTCTGAACACAATCCAGTTTATCTATGGATTACCTAAATGTGGAGAACTGACCAAGCACCCCAGATATGGTGTGAACAGGGCAGAAAGGAATATCCCATCCTTTCTCCTGATGTAGCAGTAATTTAAATGGGAAGATCTTTCCCATCCATTAATGGGTGAGTGTGACCCACCTGGGTCACATGGAAGTCTGAGTCATATGGAGTCTGTGGTGGGAGGAGTTTACTGAACAGTTGGAACAGGAAGGGGTGGAACAGGGAGTGAGTCAGAGAAGTTAGAGCTAGGAAAGAGAGAGCAAGCAGCAACTAGCATGAGTGGGAGAAAGCTTGTTTGTGATTTGTTCAAGGGAGCTGGTTTATGGGAAGTTTAACAGAGGGAAGGCTTGAGGATGGTAGTGCCATCTGCATTGTTATTGTGTATATATTTCTTTGTTGCTACGATGGATTTGGTTTTCTGTTGTTGGGATTTCTGATGTTTGAACAAATGTTTTGGTTCTGTCCTCCATATAGAGAGTTTGTTATATTTTGCAATTCAGAACTGTACTGGCATATTCATAGCCACTATAGGTATTGTGAATATCACATTAATGTTACACTTGGGTACTATATTTCTATTAATAAAGACTAAGGCCACATTATCTTGAACGGAAAGGGCTATTACATCACACTGTTACTCAAATAGAGCTCAGAATCCATCAAAACCTCTAGGGGGAAATTAAATAATGGCAGAGTTAATCTCCATTTAAAGGGAAATTGTCCCAAAAATTGGAGCTGTATAACTAAAGGAGTAGCCATGTGAAATAGTACATTCCAAGGACCTTGCTTGAGATCTTCAAGAAAAAGTGAAATGACCACTTGTAAAAAAAAAAAATTATTCCAGGTTAGATACAAGATAAATTAGATGACCTCTGAGGTCTCTTCTAGCCCTGAAATTTTATTGTTCTTTTAGACATGACATTGTCTAACTACATTTCCCCATCCCATATTTTTACATTTGATTTTTAATAGGATTTATCTAATTAGATTTGGCCTGTAATTATAGGCAGCTGAGATTTTCCAGGACTCTCATTTTGTTGTTTAATGCATCTGCTATTCTCATCTTCATTTCAAGCATAAATTTGACAAGCATCCTGTCTATTTGGAAGAAGGCATGTCATTGCATTTATGCATTCCATTCAGGAGTTATGTCCCAGCAAGGCTCAGTAAAATCTTTGAGCTGGTATTTGCCTCCTGCCTTAGATCTCAAGCTCACCTAATGTATTACCCATACTCCGTGCACCAATGCATAGCCATCTGAAGCCAGGAGCATTTGTTCAGCCCTGCTTCCGAAATTATTTCCTTTTGGGACTTCCTGACACTTCCATTGCCATTCTCCTTTCTGTGGTATACCTGTTGCCTCCATCAATATTTGGATTAGCAATTGTATCTGGGTACTTTTCTCCCTTCCCCCTTCATCTTCAAAGTGTTCTTGATTAAAATCTTGGTTCTTGTTCAAGTTACTCCATCACTAGTCAAAAGCCCAAAGATAGGATGTAGGATAATTAATACCTATTTTTTATATTTTCCCCAATTACATGTAAAAACAATTTTTAACATTTGGGGTTTTTTTTAATTTTTGCATTCCAGATTTTTTCCCTCCCTCCCTACCCTCCACCTCATTGAGAAAGCAAGCAATTTGATATAGGTTATGCATGTGCAGTCATATAAAACCCATTTCCATATTAGTCATGTTGTGAAAGAAAACACACCAAAAAAAAGAAAATAACTTTTTTTAAGTATCCTTTTATCTTCATTCTGACTTCATCAGTTCTTTCTCAGGAAGTGGAGAGAATTTTTCTTCATAAGAACTTAGGAACTGTCTTGGATAATTGTATTGTTGAGAATGGCTGTCATTCACAGTTGAACATTGTACAGTATTGCTATTGCCATTACAATCTTCTCCTGGTTCTGTATATTTCACTTTAAATCAGTTCATGTAAGGTTTTTCTGAACCTATCCTGCTCCTCATTTCTTATAGCACAATTATATTCCATCACAATCATATGCAACTTATTAAGCCATTTCCCAGTTAATGCACAGTCCCCCAATTTCCAGTTCTTTGCCACCACAAAGAGAACTGCTATAAATATGTGTGTGCATACATATAGATATATAGATGTGTGTATACATATATACATATTTAAATATGATATAATAATATAAAAATAATACCAGATATGATACAGACCTAGTAGTGGTATTGCTAGGTCAAAGGGTATAGAATCGATTCTATCATGGTTTTATAACCCTTTTGGAGGTAGTTACAAATTACTCTCCAGAATGGTTGAATCAGTTCACAATTCCACCAACAATGCATTAGTGTTCCAATTTTCCCACATCTTCACCAATCTTTATTATTTTCCCTTTTTTGTCATATTGGTTAATTGTACAGATGTGAGGTGGTATCTCAGAGTTGTCTGAATTTGCATTTCTCTAAACAAAAATGATTTAGAGCACATATGCCTATAAATATATATGCCTATAAATAATTTTTATTTCTTCCTCTGAAAACTACCTGTTCATATCTTCTGACCATTTATTAATTGGGGAATAATTTGTATTCTTCTAAATTTGACACAATTCTCTGTATATTTGAGAAATGGGATCTTTATTAGAGATGTTTGCTGTAAAGATTGTTTCCCAGCTTTCTGTTTTTGTTATAATCTTGATTACATTGGTTTTGTTTGTGTAAACCCTTTTTAATTTAACATAATCAAACTTATTTTATATTTCATAATGCCTCCTATCTCTTGTTTGGTCATGAACCTCCAACTCACTTAACTTCTCCTATATGAATTTGGATACTGCCGCTTAATGCATGTATGTTCAGTACTGATATTACTTCATTGTCTGTGGTACTTTATAGAAAGATGCAATTTCCTTCCTTAGCTCTTTTCATTAGGTCTGTTTTTACTTTCATCATGTCTGAAATCAAGATTGCTATGCCTGCTTTTAATAATTCAGCTGAAATATAATAAATTCTGCTTCAGCCCCTTACCTTTACTCTGTGTGTGTCTCTCTGCTTCACGTGTGTTTCTTGAAAACAATATATTGTAGTATTGTGGGTTTTGATCCACTCTGCCATCTGTTTCCATTTTATGGGAGAGTTCCTCCCATTCACATTCACAGTAATGGTTACTGTGCATTTCCCTCAATAATGTTTTTCTTCCTGTTTGTCCTCTCTTTCCTTTTACCCTGTCTCTCCTCAACAGTGTTTTGTTTCTGTCTACTGCCTCCTCTGTTATGCCCTCTCTTCTGTCAGTATGTCGCCTTTACTTAACTCCTCTCCTACTTTCTTCTCGGGGAAGATAGATTTCTATATCCAAATGATTGTATATGTTATTCCCTCTTTGAGCCAATGTTGATGAAAGTGAGGTTGAAGTGATGCTCATTACTCACCCTCCCATCTTTCCTTCCACTAGAAGGAACAACCTAATAGGTTTTTCTATCTCTTCTCATGAAATAATTTACCCCATTCTACCTTCCTCTTCCTTCTGTACCAGTGTACTCCTCTTTCTCATCCCTTAATTTTTTTGTGTATTGTTCTTTCCTTATACCCATGTCTATGTATATTCTTTCCCACTGTACTATTAGTGGTACAATTTTTAAGAATTACAAATATCATCTTCTCATGTAGGGATATAAACAGTTCAGGTTCATTGAATCCTTTATATTTTCCAGTTTTACCTTTTTAGGTCTCTCTGGGTCTTAATATTGGAGATCAATTTTTTTATGTTTAATTCTAGTCTTCTCCTTACGAAAGCTTGAAATCCTTCTATTTCATTGAATGGTCTTTATTTCCCATGAAGTACTATGCCTAATTTTACTGGGTAGGAAATTCTTGGTTGTAGTCCTAGTTCCTTTGCCTTCCAGAATATCATGTTCTATAACCTCCAATTATTTCATATTGCAGCTGTTAAGACCTGTGTAATCATGATTATGGCTGCTCAATATTTGAATTGGTTTTTTCTCATTGACCTGATAGTTCTTGATTTGGCTATAATGTTCCTTGGAGTTATTACTTGGGAATCTCTTTCCTGAGGTAATCAGTGAATTCTTTCAATAACTATTTTGACCTCTGGTTACAGGATATCAGGGCAATTTTCCTTGACAATTTCTTGAAAGTTATTGTACAGGTCCTCCTTTTGGTCATAACTTTTGGATAGTTCAAAGATTCTGACATTGTCTCTTCTGAATCTATTTTCTAGGTCAGTTTTTTTTCTAATGAGGAATATTATAATTTCTTCTACTTTTCATTCTTTTGCATTTTGTTTTATTGATTCTTAACATCTTATAGAGATATTAGCTTGCCTAATTAGACATTTACCTAATTCCAACTTTTAAGGAGTTAGTTAGTTTTTGTACTTCCTTTTCCATTTGGCTAATTGTGTTTTTATGGAGTTGTTTTCAAGAGGGGATTTTTGAATCTCCTTTTCCATTTGGCCAATTCTACTTTTAAGCAATTGTTTGGTTTTTTCCAAAACTGTTGATTCTTCATGTATAATTCTCTTCTGTCCCTCTCATTTCTTTTCTCAAGTTTTCTTCTATCACTTTCATATTATTTTAAGCTCCTTTTTGAGCTCTTCCATTAAGTTTTTTCCATAATTGCCTTGATGCCACTTCCCATTTTCCTTTGGGGTTTTGGCCACAGGTGTTTTGACAATGATGTCCTCTTCTGAGTTTATGTCTTAGTCTTCCCTGTCACCATAATAATTTCTAATAATAATTTCATAATAATTTCTATGGTCAAATTCTTTTTTGTTTGTTTGGTTTTTGCTCATCTTTATTTTGGCCTTTTTCCTCTTTTAAATTTGGGCTCTGCTCAGCTCTAACTGGGTGGGAGGGCCACTGTCTCAGGCTTCTTGTGTCAGGGGCTGAAAGCCCTGGATGTTTAACTGACGATGCACTGATGTTGCCCTGAGGTCCATAGTGGACCCCATATCTGGTGCTGCACTGAGGGGGTGGGGTGGAGGGTGACTGGCACTGCTAGAGGCTATAGGGTTCTGACAGCTTACCTGGTATTGAGCTGGGGTCCTAGTGCTGTTTGTGTGTACTAGAGTCTGCTGAGGCTGATGGAATGCTTCTACATTTCCCCAAAGCTACCCTGAAACATGTGGAGGTCTGGGCACTGAAGGCTGCCTGTTTGCCTAGGGCTATGCTGAAGTATGTGGCAGTTCCTGGAGCTAGTCATTCCCCTGGCTATGCTAAGACACCTGGCAGGGGAAGGGGGGACAGGGACAGGGTTCCTGGTGTTGACATTTGACTACTCCACTGCACTGGGGCTCAGGATCTCATGATGGTTTGCTGAAGTGGGTTTACTTCTGGCTTCCTAGGACACTTCTTCTCCTGGACTTCCCCACCTTTTACTCAAGTGAGACAGACCTTTCTTGCCAATCTTCCAAACTTCATGGGCTTGCTCCACCTCCATCTTTTTTGCTTGTTCTCCTGTTCCTAGGATTTGTTTTGGAGGGCTATGTTATGGTTGTTTGGAGGTAAATATGAGAGAGTTATGGTGATTTACTGCTTACTCTGCCATCTTGGCTCCCGGAAGTCTTCTTAGTTCAATAATTCTTGAATTATCTCTCCTCAATCTATTTTTCAGATCAATTGCTTTTCCCAAAGAGATATTTTACATCTTGTGCTATTTTTCATTCTTTTGATTTTGCTTTATTGGTTCTTGATGTCTCATGAAGTCATTAGTTTCCAGTTGCTTGATTCTAATTTTTAAAGAATTCTTTTATTATGTGAGCTTTTGTACTTCCTCTTCCATTTGACTGATTCTGATTTTTAAAGAGTTCTGTTCAGTGGATTTTTGTAATTTTTACTGCCACAGGTTCTGGAATGCTAGTGCCCCTCTTTGCCCTAGCACTGCAATTGATCTGTGTATGGGCAATACAACAGGGTCTGGCACTAAGTATCAGCAAAGAGACCTCTATAATCTCCTTCTTACTAATTGTCTAACCCCCTCACTGTCTGTGGGATGAAATCTCTGGAAGTCACTCTTGCTGATTCATTTGCCCTGAAGGCCTGCTGCTGTCCTGCCTGGGCTTTGCCGAGGTGAAATGTGCTATGCTCCCACCATGCTACGACAAACCTTTCCTTCGACCTTCTAAATTGCCTTAGGTTAGAATATTATTCACTTCACCCTTTTGATGGTTCTACCACTCTAGAATTCATTTTGAGGTATTATTTAAAGTTGTTTGGAGGAGACTTTGGAAGAGCTCAGTCAAGTCCCTGTCTTTCCTCCATCATCTTGGCTTTGCAGGCCTATATCTTAAATTCAAGCTCAAAAAAGCCATTCTCCAACACTATTGTCCCAGTCTATGACAACTGTTTTCTTGAAACAGAGATTTCTACATGTTGGTGGAGGGGTATTACCAATAGCTTTTTTCTCTTGTAGAAGTGTTGATAGGAAAAGAGATAGATTAGGCATTAGAGGAAAGAAAAGGAAGCTGTGTGAATAGAAACATAGACTCTCAGATTCCAAACTTCTTTCCCTTTGCCCTTAAAAAACACCTTCAGTCATGAGTTACAGGGCGCAGGGAAGAGAAAGAAAGAAGCAGACCCACACACCCTGTCATTCACAGAGAGCAATTTACAGCTATTCTCAAGCTGATATTTTTTTCCTCTCAATTGAAATTTGGGAGGACTGAAGTAGTCATCTAAGCCTCTACTTACTGTGACAAGAGTAGAACAAGACCTGAAGTTCAGACCTAGAACTGAGATAAGAGCTGTCAGCTGGGATTATGGGAAATCTATTACCAAGGTGATTAGAAGCTGAAGATGAAATGATTCTGGGCACCTGGACTAGAAATTTTTAAGTCATATCAGCTGATGAGGCAGAATGCTTCTTTGCCCCAAATTTTATGCACACACTCACACACACATATGTATATATGTATGTGTGTGTATATGTGTGTATGAATGTGTGTGCATATGTGTGCATGTCTATCTGTATATATTTGTATATACATATGCCTACATATATATACATATGTATATGAGATATATGTGTGTGTATCCCTAACTCTTGAAAAGAGACTTGAGATATACAATTGCTGCCCTTTATCCTTTATTTCTTGCCACAATGGTTTCTACTGACAAGATTTTGTGAGACCACAGAACTGGAAGAGAGCTTAGAAAGGATATTATTTTATTTTATAGGTCTTAGAATCACAGACTATATCTTCAGAGGTCATCTAATCCAATCCCTTCATTTTACTGATGAGGAAACTAAGGCTGAGAGACCAGGGAATGGAAAATCACACGGGTAATAAGTGTTGGAGCTAGGACTGGGCTCTAAATCCTCTGACCCTAAATCCAGAAGGGTCATTCTCCTTTAGACGTGGCCAGTGGAAAACTTTTCAGAAAATTCATCCATTTCACTCATAAATGACTTCTGATTTCTGCCTCAAAAGAGAAGTGGCATTCAGTCCCAAACTGACCATTAAATGGAAAAAGTCATTTCTTTGAAATGGTGCCAGTGCCATAGAATAGTTTCAGGGAGGAATAACCTAACTATTTATGAAAAATGAGTCAAGTATCACATCATATTTCTTACACTGAAAGTTCAATTAAAAAGTAGTCAAAAACTGTGGTACAATGTCTTTTATATTACGTTTTATTGATATGGCAATAAGACCATGGGTTTGTCTCTCAGGTTTTTCTGCTTTCAGATTTAGAGGCAAATAAATGTTTGTAAATAAAGGTCGCCCTGGATTTAGTCTCCTATAGCCAGAGCACTGTAAGCACACACACATCCAAAATGGCCCTTTCCTCTAAATTAGGATACATTTTGTGACTTCAAGAATAAGCTAATACTCTGGAATGAGAAAAAGAGAAAACGACATGTTGACTAAACAAAAAATAAAAAAGAAGTAATTAACTTTTTGCTCCAGTAAATAGGTTTCCTTTCTGCCTCAGTGAGCTTGAGAGGGAGTCTGCATTCCTCAGAAAGCTGTGAGATAAATAGAAGGCTCAAATCTCATTTCAATCTATCACACAACATGGTTAGCTGATAGGAAATTGAAGCATGTTGGAGGGACCTGCCTAGAAAGTGAACCTTTAGTGCATTTAATTTTCTGCAACACAAAGAGCAAGAGATAACAAATCCATCTGCAATGAGAGATAATGGAGGAATGAATGCTTATCTGCTACCAAGAGCAAAATGGGCCAGAGGATAGAACAGACACTCCAATGAAATTCTCTTATTTTCAAAATGATTAAAGGAACTGTATTTCATATAAATCAGAAAACAAAAATGGACTATCAAGAAAGCCAGAGTGGTATAGTGGAAAGAATTGCAAACTTGAGGTTCAAGTTCCATTGTGCCACATACCAAGAGGAATTCAAGGCCCTCCACAATCTTGCTCCAACCTCTTCCTAACTTTGTCTCAAAGAGCTGGCTTGTGGGACTCTTTAAGCAGCAAGTGATACAGAATAAGCAACACCAAACTTTCATGAGGCACTTGGATACAAATGAGGGCTGCAAAGGAAAGGAAAAGAAAGGAAAGGAAAGGAAGGAAGGAAGGAAGGAAGGAAGGAAGGAAGGAAGGAAGGAAGGAAGGAAGGAAGGAAGGAAGGAAGGAAGGAAGGAAGGAAGGAAGGAAGGAAGGAAGGAAGGAAGGAAGGAAGGATAAATGGATGAAAAATATTTATTAGCTACTTACTATTTGTAAAGCACTGGGCTAAATGCTGGAGATACAAACAGAAAAGTAAGATAGCCTCTTCTCTCAAGAAGCTGACATTCTATTGTGGGCAACAATACATATAGAACACTATAAGTCATATGGAAAGGTTCCAAGCCCTGTCCCATACACAGTAAATGTTTGTTGACTATTGGAAGTCTCAAGGTATCTAAAGATACAGAATTTCTATTACTCAAAACAGAATAATCACCTTGAGTACAAAAAAAGCCCCCTGCCCCCAATTTTGTGCCAAAAGAGAAAAAAATGCTCATTCTCACCCTCTTATTAAATAAATCTATTTTAATCATGTTTTTATGAATTCAGCTTCTTTATCCATATAATCTTCCTGTCAAAAATTCCAAAGGTAAAAATATTCAGGTAAGTCATTCTTTGCAGGATAATGTCAAAGTGACATTTTCAATCTCCATTTAGAATCAGTCCAAATAAGTTAAGAAATAAAACTACTAGGAATGAAAAGGACAAAATCTACTTTAGATTGAAAGCAGATTATTCTCCAGGGTCAGCTAGCATTACAAACCTACCCATCAGTTCATATGACTAGAAGCAAAAAAATGACTTTTTACCAGACCAATCCAACACAGTGCCCTGAATTTTTGAGCAAGAGAAAATGAGTGAAATTGATTCTATAGATGGGAAGGGTCATCTCTATTAAAATTATATCATAAGTTCTGGATAGCCAATGAAGCCTCCTCAGAGTTGCCAAGAGAATGTTAAGATGCTGGACAGAGGCATAGATGAGCATGAAATCCCACAGCCATTTTTATTCATTCCTTAAGTATTGCTCAAAAATTCCTGGACACAAAAGGGAAATTTTTTTTCAAGGCAGAGACCAAAAGAGATTCAAGTGTACAACTCAGATGAAAATTCTGCCCTCTGCACACTTATGTACTGTTAGTGGAATTGTGAATTACTCTAAGTCTAACCCCTCTAGAAAACAATTTGGAATTAAGGAAGAAAAGCCACCAACCCAGTGACCCTACTACTGGTTATATAACCAAAGCAATTACCAACAGACAGTCCCTCATATATACCAAATTATTTACAATAGTACCTTTTGTGAGAGCAAAAATGCTGGAAACAAATGAGTGCCTATTGACTAGGGAACAGCTGAGCAAATTGCAGTATATGAATGTATCAAAATATTATCATGCTATAATAAAGGACAAAAATGAAGAAATAAGAGGAACATGGGAAGACTTGTGTGAAGTAGTGCAAGCTGAAGAAAGCAGAAGCAAGGGTAAAAATATACTCCAAAAACCCAATTATGTGAGGGAAAACAACACTAAAATGCAGCAGATCTCAGACTTAATGCAATGAACATTGCAGACAATGAAACACTCATTTTGCTCTCCTGGGGAAATTAAAGGTGGAGGTGTGAATGGAGGGGAAATGGCACCACAGTTACAGAACGTGGCATAGAACAGCTAGAATTTGTATAACCCTTTTATGTTTGCAAAAGCATTTTTCATGTTTTATCTCATTTGATTCTACCAACAATGCTCAGAGTTAAGTACAACTATTATCCCCATTTTGCAGATGAGAAAACTGAGTCTGAGAGGTTAAAGGACTTGCCCAAGAATCATAGTGTCTGAGACTGGATTTGAATTCAGGAGTTCCCGACTCCTGGTCAAACACTCTATGTACTGTGCTACCTGCATTCCTAGCGTATGCTGTCAGATGCTATCCGTGCGTTAATTTTGATTAACTGTTTTTGCTGTTGTTAAGGGAGGGTCCTGGGGAGTGGGGTGGAAAGATTGTCACAAAAGATTATTGTATTTTCTTGAATAATCCTTTGAGAGTTTTCTTTCCCTGGCCCACTTCAGCTGTCTGATGAACCTTATGAACCCCTTCTCAGGGCATTTTTAAATGCATAAAATCCAAGTTTTCCCAAAAGTTTTAGTGAAATTTTAAGCTTTAATAGCTTGCATGTTAATATGGTTAAATATTAAATAGTATATTACTAACAATTAAATGTTAATAATTTAATAATATTATTAAATATTAAATAGTATAACATATTTAAGTATTAGGTAATATAATACATAGCATTACAAAGAAACCAAAGGTTACTGAAAATGGATGTCATATTTTTCCCAATCAATTTCAATGACCTCATGAAATCTATTAACAAATGTTCAAGAGGTCCATGGACCTCATATTTAGAATTCCTGTTTTAAAATGTAAAATAAATGTATATTCTGTGTACACACTCACCACACCCCATGTCCCACACCCCCAAAAAAAATCCTCTTTCTTTCTACTTTGAACTGCCAACAAAAGCTACTTGAAAGAAGTCAAGAAACTGTATGGTATTAGTAAAAGCTATCTGTACCATAAACCAGCCTTCAGGATACACTTCAGAAAAATCTGAGTTTGCCAGATGTTGGAGAACTGGTTGTGGTTTTTTAGTGTCTATCAGTCTTACTTTAGTTATATTTCTAAATGTTCAGCTTGGTTCAGAGAGAGATTTATTCTCAGTATTGATGATAATATTGATGATAATAAACAATATTATCATTGTTATTATCAAAAATAAAAGCTGCATGAAATTAATGAGGAGGCCAAGCTGATACACTCTCCTGCTGTAAACTATGTTTTTTATTATGCTGTATTATGTATATTATGTATATTAATTATGCTGTAAACTGTACCTCTCTTCATTGCCTTTTGTATGACATGCAATTTTGATTCCTTAGAGACTGTGATGTCCCGTAAGGGATGCAAAGAAAGATAAGACAGTCCCGGCTCTCAAAGAATTCACAGCCCAAGGGAAGAGGTAACGTGCAAACAACTATACACATAAAAGATATATACAAATATATTGAAGATAATTATCAGTGGGAAGAAACTAGCATTAAGGGAGACCAAGAAATTATTCCTGCAGAAGATGGAATTTTAGTTGAGACCTGAAGAAATCTAGGGAAGTCAAGAATCAGAGATTAGGAGAGGAAAAGTTCCAGGCAAGGAGAACAGCCAGCTATCCTTCACACCTAGAATTTTCTCCCTTGATGATTGTTGGGTTTATTTGGGGGGAAGGAGAGGACGTGTTCCTTTTTCAGTGTTTTGTGTAGTAGAAGATGTATCTTCTCTGTAAGCTGCACATTATGTTGGCTAATTAGATTGCTACCATTCAGGGCAATATAAATAGAAACACTTCATTCTATCATATCACATATAGAGTAGGCAAGAATCTTGCCTCAAACAGATAACAATGCATATGGTATAGTGAGGAAAGCAGTAAAATTAGAAATCCAAGCAATACACACCAATAAATCACTCTGTGAATACCCTCAGCTCGTAAGTTTATCTTTGCTATGCCTAGGGATTTTAATTAACTTTGAGTTATAAATCTCACTCTGAATGAAATTTCTCCTGCTTACAGTACTTGACCTAGCTAAGGAGTACCATCTCAAGGTTTCTCCAATGTATTTATGACTTTTAGTGGGAGTCACTATTTCCTCCATCACCCTGCATATTATGCTGGAGCAAGGGTCCTAAATTCCCCCTCATGGGAAGAAAGAAGCAAAATTCAAAAGAGTTGCTCAGTTAGTATGAATTGCTTCCTTCTCCATCAGAGAGGCAGAGGAAAAGGGAATTATCTTTGAGGGAAAGCTTGGTATACCTCACCAACCACTGCACCAACCCAGTAAATTTCTAATCAGCCACAATAGCATCCATAGCAAAGGCCACCACTGGTTTCAGTCTGTCAGAAATGGGAAAGTGGGGGAGCAGGTGACTGGATATCTGCTGTCTGCCCACTATAATGTGGGCTATAATGCAATTCCCTAACCCAACTAGGATTCTCAACAAATTAGACTTCTTTCTCCAAGAAATCTTTGTAACCTCCCTCTCTCCCTCCACTGACTTCTCCGTTCCAAAACATCACTAACTGGTCAGTTTCTGGGTTAATATTTACCTGAGCATCTCATATTTCTACGGCAATGCCAGCATTGCACATGTGTATATTTATCCACTTAAATGATATTAAATTATGGCATTATCCATTTTTGGATATTTTGGTGTCTACCTGGCACTCAACTCTCATCTGTGGCTCCAAGAACCTGTAGTATGAATAGAAGTAATGGAATTACCCCAATAATGACTCTGAAAGACAGAGTAAGGTTAATGACATTGTACAACTCTCCCTTATTTAAATCCAATTCATGCACAAGTCAAGATACCACCCCATGACATCATTTGTCCCCTTTGAAAGTAAAAGACAAAAATACAACAAAAGAAAAGGCTGGCTCTTCTTCATACAGGAAAGGAGCTGCCTTGCTACCAAAGAGGTTACCTAGAAGCTACAATGCTACAAGTAGCGATGGGTACCAGTAGAAACCTGAAAAAGGACACATAGCAGCTCATAGCAGCAAGTGGTAGCAGGAAGCAGTCCTGGAGACACCCAGAAATGAATAGGAACAAGATGGCCAGCAGAGAAAACAGGACAGTATAGAGATTGAGAGGACATTTGAGGACACGAGAAGACAATTGAGAGGACATTACCAGAGGACATCAACAATTCTGGAGCAGGAGAGATGGCCACAAATGTGTCATGGCCATACATGTCCCCAGTACGTTTACCCCTACATACATTTTTCCAGGATATATATATATATGTGTGTGTGTGTGTGTGTGTGTGTGTGTGTGTGTGTGTGTGTGTGTGTTCCCTACATGTGCACCCTTCCCCCTTTGAATACATGGGAACTTTTAGAAGAGTATTTTTTTGTCACCATGTTACACAATTCAACATGCCTAAAATGCATCCTCTGAATGGTCTAATAAAAAAGACGCCTCAGTGCAAACCCATGAGCTATGATTCTGAGTGGATGCTGCTCCTTGAGATGCTTAAGGCCTAACATAGCTTTCTGGGGGCCCACATGTGATAAAAAGTCCAGATCTTCAGCTAACATGGCTATTTTTGTCCACCATACTTCTTTCCTCTGCACGACTTGCAATTTTGATTCTCTGGATATTGTGTTGTCCCATGATTCATAACTACGTCATATCAAAATATTGTTAATGTTAAAAAGATATTGTTCTATTTTGTTCCAACAAACAATCTGAGATTACTACAAGTGCCATGTAATTTGAACTTAATTGTTTCTATGATTTTTATTTCTACATCTAGAAAGCTTCTTTTCGTCTTCATTTCTGTTCACCTGCCAGTTAGACTTCTTGTATTCATTCCTCCAAGCTATTTTGCCTGGTACCACATAATTCTTTGCTTGTAAATGTGATCCTCCTGAGTAGTCATTAATCACACACCCCACTGATGCCTTTAGAATTGCTAAAACAACATGGAGAGAGTCTTTTAAATAACACTGCATAAATCAGCCATCATTCATCTTGTTGTTTGGACATGTTGCTAAATGTGATGTTTCCAGAATTAGTGATGAATTCCCAACTCCTGGTGGACACAAGAAGGACAGGGGTGAGAAATTAATAGAGAAAGGGTGCTCACCTTCCTCATTTCCACCAGCCACAAAAGCTGATGGATTGCCATACAAGGTAGATAGGCACAAGAGCCCTGGGAATGGCAGGAATCCCAAGACCTGCTCTGTGGCTGGCAGCTGATTGGTAATTGAGGGAGATGGCTGACCCCTTCTCCACTGGAGCCTCTCCCCAATAATGACTGAGTGGGATCATGTTTGCAAGCAAAGAATTAGATGGGACCAGGCAAAATAGCTAGGAGGAACACAAAATGGCTAACTGGAATATCAATAGAAATTTTAAAAGAAAAATAACTTTCTAGGGGTAGAAATAACCAAAGTTCTTTGCATTCAGTTTCTCCTTAAGGCTTCCCCATGACCCTGTGAAGGAGGTATACCGGTTCATGTCCTATAGTCTCTTAAAGTGTTCCCTATCAGATCCCCCCCAGGTAGGAACACTCTCTTCTTCCTCAAATTACTTGGTACTTACTTATCAGTGCACCTGATATATTAATCAACTAATGAAAAAGTTACAGTACAAATAAAAAGTGAGACACTTCTGTAGCAAACAAATTAAAATATCCTTCCATTTGTGTGTATGTGTGTATGTGTATGTATGTGTGTATATAATTTATTTGGGGAGAATTCCTAACACATGTACTAGGTTTTGCCAGGGGCAGCTAGGTGGTGCAGTGGATAGAGCACCAGTGTAGGAGTCAGGAGGACCTGAGTTCAAACCTCACCTCAGACACTTGACACTCACTAGCTGTATGACCTTGGGCAAGTCATTTAACCCCAGTTGCCTCATCCTGGGTCATCTCCAGTCATCCTGATGAATATCTGGTCTCTGGATTCAAGTGACTCTGGAGGAGAAGTGAGGCTGGTGACTGCACAGTCCTCTCTCACTCAAAACAAAGTCAAGTGCAAGTCATGTCATTACTTCTCTGATGGCATGGTCTTCTTCAGCAACGAAAGACAAACACACACATATTAGGTTTGGCCATTTTGGGAAATGTAGAGTTCCATAAGCAGTGTATCAATTATCTCTTCAACATGGACATACTCTCCAGTGATTCAGATGGCCACCCATGCATGCCTTCTTAGCTTGTGTGAATGACTTTTGCCCTTGCCCTCCCACAATGAAGGGGGTCCACCCTCCTTAGGAAGTAGGAGGCCCTGTTTGCTCTTCATATTCTTATTATCATTACTTCTTTTCCCAAGTCTCACAAATAAGCCTCTTAAGAAGATACTCAGTTGTTAGATATTCAGTGATAGCTATTTTTGACACTGTTTTTGAATGCCCTTTGTTCTTGAGGGAAACATGAAGAAGTGACAGAAGGCATCAATTCAAACTTCCCTGGACAGCTTCAGTGCCAGTGGAAATTCAAATCAACCCCCAAACCATTTCCATTGAAATAAACTTCTACATTATCTTCCTATCTTCAAACTTTCCAGTCTTTTGCATTTGTTATCGAAGCGCAGGTCATATTAATCTCTATAGCAGCATTTATTAGCAGGACTCTGGGAAGAACAGGCCTCTTCAGAGGAGTCATTCCTCCATGTTGGGCTTGCACTTAGAATTTATGTTGTATCCCTGCACTCTCTCCTGGTGTCATGTGTTTGCTTCCCCCTGACTCTCACTCTCTCCTGGGATTATCTGTTCTTCCCAGAGCACATCACTCTTCTGGTCTCTTGGTTTCTACTAGCCACTGCTCCCTGTCACCAGTTTCTGGGTTTCATTTCTTCAGAAACAACCTGGCAGTAATCTCCACTTCAATCTGATAAACTGTGGTCACTTGAAGTCTTAGCCAATCCACACTGAGATAACAAAAAAAAAAAAAGGTAGAGTGCTCTCAGTCTAAGATCTTTTCTTCTGAACTCCTAGGTCTGGGTCAAAGATCACAATCCTTTGTTCCAGACATCTATCTGACTTGGAGTCAATAATTCCTGAGCTCTTCACTGACTGAGCATGAAAATGAATTTGACACAAAAAAAAGGTAAAGGAATGAAAATTGTTGTTTCCCACTCACTAGCCTACACTCCTACCTTTATTAGGAACAGCAACAAAACCTTGTCACTTTAGTGCTATATTAGCAAGCAAAAAAAAAAAGTCTCACTCTCTGCCCACAGATAGTTTTTCTTCTATTGAATCAAAATCTACCTTACTGTGTAACTTACATCCATTCATTGGTTGTTTCACACATTGACTCAAAACAAGGATACAGTAATGTAATGTGGTAATCCAAAGAGATAAGATGATCTAAATTTACAAAAGCTGTCCACTACCCCAAAGGCAGCCCACATTCTACTCAAGCTTCTCTTTTGGGATTTCATCTTCTGTTTTGAAGCTGCTTTTTGTCCTACTTCTGTAGCATAGGACCAAGGATAAATAAAAATTATCCTTCTTATATAACAAAATCCTTCAAATAATTAAAGTTAACCATCATGTTCCCCCTAAGTCTATGGTCTCCAAAACTTAGCCACCCTTCTCATATTCATTTGAATGCAATTCAGGTTGAAAATGTCCCTCATAAAATGTGGTACTCAGAACTTAACACAATGCTGCAGACGTAGTCTATTTAGCAGAGTATAGGGGGACTTGCAACCTCTCTAGGCTTGGATTTAATGCAATCTGAAATGGATAGTATTTGGAAAGAGGGGAGCCTCATCATACTGCTCACTCATGTTGAGTCACTAAGTAAAGCACCATACTCAATAGCATAAGAATAGCAATGAAATTCATAAAAGGAAAAAAAGAAATATAGAAAAAGTGTAAAAACCAAAGCCAGGTTATTGTAAGTCCAGTAAGATTGGGATTCCTTTGTTTCCCAACTTTATCTCATTTCATTAAGTTTAGAAAGCACTTTTACTGAATATTCATCAACAACTATGTGGATTTATAAAGTTTAACTGATTTCAGGTTTAAATTCTACATTTTATTTTATCATACTCAAGTCATTTCCACAAATATTTATTGTATATCTACTACTCACAAAACCCTGTCTGGTACTGAGGAAACAAGGACACAGGCCCTGCCTTCAGAAATTTTGCAAACCAATAGGAGGATAGAGCTATTCACAAAAATGATGAATCAAGACTGACAATCACCTAAGAAAAAGTCAAATGGAGAGGCTTGACATTTCCAGAAGGGTGGATTAGGGAAACCTGGTGGCTCAGCTAAACCCCAAAGGAAATAAGTCATCTCACTTGACTAATAACATTCTGCTCCTCCTGGTCACCTTTTTCAGTGTTTCCAAATGCTGCCCTGGTTTTAATCCTAAATTCTTAACCTGGAAGTGGTCAACTTTGACCTTGCCTCTCTGTAAGCCTTTGGGTTTGTTGTTTCTCAGACTTTGGCTTCACTGACCTTGGCATCAAGAGATTTTTACTATTCTAGACTCTGAGCTGGTGACCTCTTCCTTTATTAGCTTAAACTTATTGGCTCTAGATTTTGACCGTCTTATCATTCAGTGTGGTCTGGCTTTCTATCTAATCACTGACTTATCCAAAAGTCAACTGAATTTGTCTAATATACTTAACTAGAACTCAGTCAAGACATACCTCTGCTCATCTCTGATAGCACCCAATCTATGGCTCTGGTCTGATTTCCTACACCCATAGTCCAGATGGTAGGCAATTTTACACCACAACCTTCAATGATTCCCTATTCATACCATGGTAAAGTATAAACTCCTGACCTGGCTCTCCCATTCAAGACACTTTCCAGCCTTATTCACATTTCATGTGCCAAGTTCTCTAGCCCAAATGAGCAATTCTCCATCCTCCGTTCTTGCCCTGCTCTCTCCCATCTCCATAGTTTTTTTTTAAATTGATTCCTTTGAACTTATCATATCTTGTCTAATGTTATTTCAATATCAGCGATAATGTTATGTAACTCATCTTAGAATCTCCTCCTCCTTTTTAGATTGTAAGTTTCTTGACATATTGTTGATTACATTTGTGATTTATCTAGTTCTATGTTCTTAGATGGGAACCACCCTCTTCACCATTAATAACATTCTTCCTGTGGAGAAAACTATGAATAACTCACATTCCTATGTTTACAAAACACTTTCCTCACAAGTATGTGAAGTAGGAAATGCAAGGATGAGAATGAAGACATCAAGTTTCTGAAAGGTTAAGTGACTTGTCCAACATCATATGACCAATAAGTTCAAAGATGGGTCATGAACCAGACTTTCCGATTCTAAGTCCAACACTCTTCCGTCTGTATAAAGCTTTTTCTCTTTCCTACAATACTTCACCAAAACCCACTTTTAAGTGAAGTTTCCATGAAAACACTGTAGGGAAACTCAAACACTACTTATATAAGAAAACAATTACAGATATAATCAAGTCAAGTCATCAAGCAATAGTGTCAAGTCTTTTGCTAAGTTCTGGGGATACAAAGAAAGAAGAAAAAATAGTCCCTTCTATCAAAGCTCACAGTCTAGTGAGAGAGATAACCTATAAATCAGCATATATAAACAAGATATGTATATGATAAATTGGAGATCATCAGGAGAGGGAGGAGTGGCGCGACACTAGCATTGAGGATGATTGAAAAAGTCTTCTGTAAAAGTTGGAATTTTAGCTGCAACTTGAAAGAAATCAGGAGTTAAACATGTAGAGTTGAAACTAGGGAACCAGGCATGGGTAGCAGCCAGCAAAAATGAACAGTGGGAAGGAGTGTCTTGTCTGAGGAACTGCAAGGAGGTCAGTGTTGCTGGATCATAGGGGACTCAATCCGTCAAGAGTCAATAAATGTTAAGCATTTACTCTAAGTCAGGTATTGTGCTGAACTTCCCAAGTGTAGGTCCAGAGTCCACTTTTCTCCAGCTGATTTAGAGGTGGATCCCTTTGCACTTAAACCTATTTTCCTTCTAATTTTCTCTCCCTGGCTCTCTAGAGAGTTTGCATTTGCTTTATAACATCAAAAGGGGAGCTTTCCTTAACCTCTCCTGACCACTAAGAAAGCAAAAGCCATTTGTTTTCTCAGATTCCGCCCCTCCCTCACACTGAATGACAACTCGTGCCTAACTTTCCTCAATCTCGAAGTCACAGATCTCTTGTCTGGTCCCTACTTTCTATAAATAGAACTTCCCCCAACCAGTTCATACCTCTATCCCATAATTCCATATTCCTAAAATCCCACTCAGTCACAAGGATCTAATAACATCATTCATTCTATAGGGTCCACTGCCAGTCAGTGCAATTTAATATCTAATTTTTAAGTCTAATTTTTTCATATAACTCTTCTCCATGAGATTCCAGCACATAACTAACACTTAGCAGAAGAGATAATGCTTGCCTGATTGACAGCTGTATGACCTCTGGATCATCACTGTTCACAGAAGCCAGACTATGCCTGTTTATAACTGTCACATGCCAGGTATCATCTGATAGTCTTACGTAAGAGCATATCATTTGATCTGTTTAACATATACTACCTCCTATCTTTCATTCAGAGCACCTTGTTTCTTCAGTTAGGCTAATCTGTCTGCCCAATGGCAGAGGTTGGTGATGGTGGTAGGCACTGACCAATCAACTCTGGCTCAACCCTGACTTAATTAATCATGCTCCTTTCTCCACTTTCCCTTTCTGTTGTTTCACTTATACACTATTCATTGCATATAATGGTCATGATCTAAACATGAGATTTATTTAACTGGCCAGTGCCAATCATACACACACACACACACACACACACACACACACACATCCCAGTTCTGTTTCCAGTCCAGCCATTATCCGTAAGAGCAACCCCTGTGGAGAAGAGGTTCCACCATTCCTGTCACCATCAATACTAAACTCTGACCAACTGCCACCTACATGCAGGTAATTTCAAGAGCCCTGGAAATAGTAGCATCCCCCAGAATGGTTTCTATCCAAGCCCCTGTAGGCATCAGCCAGAGGAACAACCTTTATGGAAATGCAATCTGGCAACTTCCTCTTTAGGTGTTGTAGTTTTTGACTTCTTGACAGCCCCAGATTCTGAAACCCAAGAAAAGAAAGTTTTAATATGAAACCCTTAGATCCTGTTAAATGGTGATATCAGAAACCGATATAACCTAATAACTGTTAATGAGAGTAAAGGTGTACTACTGTATTGTACTGCTACATCCTACAAACCATAAGTCTTTCTATCTGACATTGCAGCTAAACCTTTCTATACGTGTAGTATATCTCCCTATTACAATGTAAGCTCCTGGAGAAGTGATTATCTCGCTTTACCATTTGTATCCTCAGTATTCATAAATACTTTTTTATTCATTCATTACAATACATAGTAAAAGTGGAAGTATTATCCTATGTAACATAGACTAAACATTCACTTCAATGCCCAGATCCAGCCCTTTCTTAAGGCAAGACCTCCTTCCAGGCTGGAGTCCATCTCCCTTCTCTGTGGTCTCCCACACACAGAGGGCGAATAGGAGTGATGACTAATTGAAAGTTCAATGTCTAATAACAGATATGAGATGACAATTGAATATAGAAGTTAACTCATGACTAGAGCAGAGTTTTCCGTAGAATTCTCTGTATTTCTATGCAGTGATTCTCATGGTCACAGACATATAAGCAAGCAGAATTACATGACTGTTTCTCTAGAGTCAATCGGTTAAAAATCGGTTAAAAATCATTAAGTGTTTTTTATGTATCTGATACTACTAAGTGCTAAGGTCTCTGCTCTCACATTCTGAAGAGGGAGACAGCTTACAAACAATTATACACTTACAAGAGATGGGAGGGAGTAGGAAAGGCCTTTGCCAGAAGGTGGGATTTGTGCTCAATCTTGAAGGAAGCTAGAGAAGCCAGGCAGGTGGAGGTGAAGACTGAGAGCATGCTAGGCATAAGGAAGACAAAATGTCATTTAAGGGAAAGCAAATAGGCCAATGTAGCTGGATCAGAGAGAATATGGAGAGGAATCAAATATAAAAGTATTAGAAGGGTAGGAAAGGACCAAGGCTTTAAAAAACAGAATGTTTTATATTTGATCCTAGAAGGTAAAAGGAAGCCACTGGAGGTTAATAGTGACATGGTCAGATCTGTGTTTTAGAAACATCGCTTTGGCGGTTGGGGACCTAGAACTCCACTCCAAGGTCGACTCATGCCCCTGTCATTCCCTGCAACCCCAGGATAGAAAACCAGACACTGATCAAATGTCTCAGGACCTAATGCACACAAAAATCACCTTACTATCACCAACCTAACACTAATAGCATCAGAGGGGCAGAAAATTCCCAAGCCACCACTGTGTCTCTGTCAGCCCTTGTCTCCACCTTCAAAACTTTCATGCAATCTTACGTCTGCATGGTTTCCCTCCATTTGCTATCTACTATCAGCCTAGGAGACAAAAGAGCAGATGAAGCTTTGTTTGAACATCACAGTACTGGCAAAGACACTCGACTACACAGGTGTATAACATCTATAAATAACACCCTGACCATGCTATAAGAAATGATGAACTAGATGATCTTAGAAAAACATGGATAGATGCACAAAATAATGGAGAGTGAAATGAGCAGACCCAAGAGAATGTTGCATATGATAATAGTAATATTGTTTTAATAACAACTTTGAACCACTAAGTCATTTTGACTATTATAAATACCCAAATTAACTACAAAGAACATATGAAGGAAGATGTATCTGCATCCAGAGAAAGAACTGATAAATATATGTATAAAACAGTTCATATATATGTGTATATGTATGTATGTATGTATGTATATACATTTCTGTCTAATGGTAGCCATCTCTAGGGTGGGGGAGGGACAGAGAGAAAAAAGTCTTTAAAAAAGGAAAGTTACATGATTATTATATGTGTAAAGGGCATAGCAAGTTGTACATAATACATTTGCAGGTTCATATACTTTCATCATCTATTTTTCTATTCTATTATGTTATGGAAAGGCTTGTTTCATTTCTTAAGTCTAGAATAAAATAAATTTGAAATAAATAAAAACAAGAAGAAACATCCTATTGGGAACTGGTAGGGGGAGAAGGAGGGTAGAAATAGGAAGGTGATTTTCTTTCCCATATGCAACACTCACAAAAAAAATAGAATTTACTGAGCTATAAATAAAAGCAACACAAAGTATATGCAGATGGAAAAGAAGTCAATATATTGAGCCAAATGTGGTTACAAAAGTAATATAATAGTATGGCATGGCAGCCAAAAAGAAACTGATGTGATCTTAGAATTCATTAAACAAAGCATATTTTCTAGAATGAGGCAAGTGATGATCTCAGTGCACCCTGTTCTGGTCAGATAATGTCTGGAATATTGTGTACATTTCTCGGTACCACATTTTATAAAGGACAATGACAATCTAGTGAGCTTCATAGGAAAGTGACCTCAATGGAAAAAAACTGGATTGGAGGAAGGAACTAGGGATGTGTGAACTGGAGCAAAAGACTTAGGGAAGCACATGATTATTGTCTTCAAGTAATTTAGGGCATGACCTAAGGGTTAAGGATTGAACTACTTCAAAGAGCAAAAGTCGAACCAATGAGGATGAAAGAGACAAATTTCAGCTTTATTTAAGGGGGAAGAAAAGCTGACAATGAGAGCTTTCCAAATATAGAATCAACTTCTTTTAGGGGAGAGTGAATTTCCCGTCACTAGAGGTCATCAAGTAAAGGTTAGATGACTACTTGTCAAGGCAGATGTAGAGGTGATTTTTTCCTTCAGGTTGTGGTTGAATTGAATGAGCACAAGTCTCTTCCAACACTAAGATAATAAGTATCTCAGACATATTGAATTACACATAAGCTAAGGCTAGGAATAGAACCGTAGATTAGCATTTAGTAGTATTAATAGTATCCCTCTACATAATGATCTTTCTATATAATATGATCTCTCTAGTTAATTACTGTAGTTATAATGGAGCCCCTTAAAACCTTTATATTAGAGAAGAGTTTGAAATCTCCCTTATAGGTTAATCATGTTAATCAGTGACTATATGCAATTATCCTTCAGGGAACATGATTTGACCTATAGCATATCTTAATTCATCTAACAGTAAGATAAATTGAAAGAACCTCCCAGCAGCCCAGGCAATTTTCTAAGATAATAAAACATAAATGAGCTGCAAATGAGCATCAGTTCAGGAAACTTCTACTTCCAGAAGTTTCCTACATGCACAAAATTACAGGTCCAGATTCTTTTAACTACAATAGCTTTTTTGACTAGTGTGTCACACAGTGATATGACTCCCATTGTGAGCCTCCAAGCCACTAAAATCCCCAGATCTTTCTCAGATGTACTGTTTTATCACATCTCCCCAATATTTTCTTTATGAAGCTAAATTTTAAACATAATTAAAAGCTTATGCTTATCCCTATTCAATTTATTTCCATCGGATATTGCCTAAGATACTAACCTGTCAAGGACTTGTACAAAATTTTCTTTAGAGACCCAGAATTCAAATTCATGATTCTGAACCTTTGAGCTATTTAATGTCAAACCGTATCAATTGAAAAAATACTTGCATTCAAATTTCCAACTTGTATCACTAAATTACATTGACTTTTCCTATACCCTTGCTTCACCCTTCCTCTACTAACTAATGTATATAAGAAAACAGAGCTCCAACTCCCTGGTCTAACATTTAAAATGTCTCCCACATACCTTTCCATTCTGACTTCATATTACTCCTCTTTAGGAATTCAACACTCCAGTCAAACTGGATCATTAGCCAAATTCAGTTTTCCATTTCCCATCTACATGTATTCATTTTAAACCATGGTCCATGTCTAGGAGGGATGCACTCCCTTGTCAACTTAGGATCTTTATCCTTTTTCAAGGCTCACCTCAGATATCCCCTCCTCTGTGGATTCCCTTGATACTCCCTCCCCCTAAGCTTTAGTGCTTTTGCTCTCCTCATTTTTCTTTTTACTATGTGCATTTACATCTGTGTTATGTCCAATAGGACATGAGCAATTAAAGGTCAAAGATTGGGGGGGGGGGATTGTCTTTGTATTCATGGCAACTAATACAATTCCTTCATAGAGTATGTGCTTAATGTTTACCGAATTATCATCTAGTAATACTGAGGTCTTTATATGGATCACAAACTGGACTCTGATTAAAATGTAATTATTGGGATGGTGGAAGGGCTCTCTAGAGCTTCTTGTTTAGGACATCTAGAATCAAAACTTAGTGACAAGTAACCTAGTGGCAATTTACTGGAGAAGTAGGAAATGGAAGATCCATGGAGAAACCAATCTAGGAGCGCATTAAAATGCACAATTTTACAGTGAAATTGTAAGTAGCAACTTTGGAAACAGAGGTATTCCAGCTGGGATATAACCTTAGGAGTATGAGTTTTATGGAAATGTAAGAGTATGAGTGACATGTGAATTTGTAAAGAGAGTGCCTTTGCATGTATGTGGGGATTTTTTTTGGTAATTTACCTCCTTATTCAGTTTTATTCAATGCCTTTTGTGACCTCATATTTAAATCTGGCTTGGGTTATAAAAGAATACATTAGATGGAGGCTTAGTCTAAAGGTTTTGAATGTTGACCCAAAGAATACCATGAACTTGGGTAGAATTTTTGAGGATCTCTATGGGAGAGGGAACACGACTTGGAAAGTGATAGACATGGGAGAATTAATAATGTGGGGTAAAAAGAGGTATGTCTCCTTAAATCTCCGAGAAACTGGAAATATTTTTCCACTTCCTTCTTTTCAGATGGGAAAACTGTAGACTTGAGCCCCTAAATTGCTTCTTACTTAGAACTAGATGTATGAAAGTAAAACTCCAGTGTCATATTAAGCACACTGCAACTTTCAGATTAAAAAATGACAGAGCAGTATCCCCTAGAAACAAAGGTTATTTATTTAGAATAGGGAATCAGGGAAATACAGCCAGGCAGCCTGCTCTGGTCTCATTTTGTCTTATTTTTGCCCTCTACCCTTTTCTGGTGTTAAAATCAAACTTCCAGCTGAATAAAGTTTAAACTGCTTTGCCTAACATTCAACGCTCTTTGTAGTCTTGTACATTCTAGGCTCATCTGTTATTGTAAATCCACCAACACCAGCACCATCACCATCACCAACAATTCTCTACAATGCAGAGCGCATGATTTAGGTGAGGGGCAGAGAAAAGATGGTGGAGAGAACTGAACATTTCTGTTGAGCTTTTCCAACTCAATTCTCTAAACAATTAAAGAAACCCCAAAATACCTGAAACAAAATTCTGAGCAGGATTAACTGGTTAATCATCATTCTAATTTTGACTCTGGCCTTTCAGGCTTGGTGCCTTTGCTCAGAATGTCTGTCCACTGGAAAACCCTCCTCCTCTATTCCTCTCTCCATCTATTAAATTTCTGACTGTTCTTTAATACTCAGATCAAACGTCAGCTTCTCAGGATGTTTACCCTGCCCCACATTTGCTTTAGCTCTTGTAGAAATTCTTGTTGGGTGTGATGCATTTTTCTTTGAGGCTTTGTTTGCAGCTATTTTCATATCATTGTCTTCTGAGTTTGAGTCTTGAGCTTTTCTATCTCCATAGAAAATTTTTTGGTCAGGTGCTTTTTTAGTTTTTCTCCCATTTTGCCAGCTTATTTAATTTTGGATTTTTATGTTAGAGTTGAGCTAGGAGTTGAGCTATGCTTACCTCAGTGATAGGGGAAGTGAGGAAGGCTGGTCTGAGCTTCTGTGGCTAAGCCTATACATATCAGTTGCTTCCAAGGTGGTATGATTCTGAGAATTCTGGTCACTATTCTCCTAGTCTTTATCCAGGTGGAACTTCCACTCTCTTGCGACCAGAGGCAGTAAACACTCTTCTCTACCTTAGAAGTGTGATTTGGAACTCAGTAAGAGCAAAGAAGCTGCCAAATGGCACCAGTCCTGCACCTGGACCTAATACTAGAGTCTTTAATATTTTTTAACCAGGAGTTTAGTTCCCATAATGCTCTTGGTGCCCCCACTGCTGCTGCTTGCTGTCACTGTCTTCAGGTCCCACAGCTGGTGCAGCTTCCTCTACACAAGCTCCCAGCCATCCCCCACCCTGTCTGCAAGCAGAACTCTCATTTCTCTGAAGTTGTCCTGGGCTAAAAAAATGAGATACTGTAACTTTTTTAAAATCCTGCTCAGAATTTTGTTTCAGGTATTTTGGGGTTTCTTTAATTGTTTAGAGAAATGAGTTGGAAAAGCTCAACAGAAATGTTCAGTTCTCTCCACCATCCTGTCTCTTCCCCTCACCTAAATAACTGAAATATTACATGACTTGCCTGAGGTCATACAACCTATTTGTATCAGAGACAGGACTTAAACTCAGGTCTTCGTTTCTCCAAAGCCAACTCTTTATCAACTATGCAACATTGCCTATTGAGCTACAAAAGTTCCAAAACCTAGTTCCTCTATATTAGTTGTAAAAGTCTTCATGTCTTCTGATTTCAATCTTACTACTCTTTCATCTGCTTTGCTGGATCTTTATTCATATTTTGTAACCTCTTTATGTTGATTGCTTCCAAAAAAACTATTATATCCTGAGCCCTCTTTTTTCCTTTCTGTATTTTCTCTATAGGTCACCTCGTCCAATCTGATGGGTCCCATTATCTCTATACGGATGATTGCCCAAACTACAGATATAAAGAACTCTAATCTCTCCTGAACTTCAATCTCGTATCATGTAGTGTCTGTGGACCACCTATACCGGATGTTGGCATATCAAATTCAACATCTCTAAAGTGGAGCTCATTGTCTTCTCTCCTAACTTCATTTCATCTAAGCTTCCCTATTTCTGTTGAGGGTATCACCTTCCCACAAGTCCCCCAAGTTCATAACCTTAGAGTCATCCTTGACTATTCCTTCTTCACCCCAATTAATATCCAATCAGTTGAACATCTTGTCAACTCTACCTCTACTTGCCCTACATTCCAATGTGTCGCCTTCTCCATGTTCATATAGTCACCATCCTCACTAGTACGTACCTCACAGGTTTGTTGTGAGTTTCAAATGCAATAATGTTAAGTGAAGCATTTTGCAAACCTTAACACAGTATATAAATGTTAAGTTATTGTTGTTCTTTGTTGTCTGTTCAGGACCTCTTCATCATCTTTTATTTGAAGCATTTTATCTTCCTTAGTGATTTCCTTGATTCCAATCTTTTCCCATCCTGTCCTCAACTGGAAAATTAATATTCCAAGGACATAATTCTGACCATGTCACTCCCCTGACTCAAGACCCTTAAGTGTCTCCCTATTGGCTCTATGACAAAATACAAACTCCTAAATCCAGCAATTAAAACCTTTCATAATCTAACTCCAACCTACCTGTACATTCTTCTTTACTCCGCTTTATACACCATACGTTCCAAGTCAAACTACCAAATGTCCCTCAAATTTGGTTCCATCTTCTCTCCTCATGCTTTTCTGCCAGCTCCACCTTCCAAACCTAGAATTCATTTCCTCCCAATTTCCATCTCTAAAAATTCTTAACTTCAAGTTTCAATTCAAGTTCTATCTCCTCCTTCAAGTCTTCTATAATCCTTTCACATGTTGTTAATGCCAAAATTAATTCATATTTATTTATCATAAATATATAGTGCCTTTTGTAGAATATGAGATCATCAAGGTCAGGATATGACATTTTTATCTTTGTATTCATTAATTCAAAGCGAGGAGTTAATAATTTTTTTAATTAACTTTCCCACCTTTCCTGTTTCACCATTATTTGGAGTTAGAAAATCTGTATTCAAATCCTAACCCTATTACCTCAGCAACAATGGAAGATGCCTCCCAATTCCTTGAAGCTTATTTAACTCATTTATATAATGAAGTATTAGGAGCCATATGACCTCAAAGTCCTTTAAAGCTCTACATTCTATTATCTCCTGATAATGACCTCAAAATCTTTTCTCTAAAAACCTATCTCTGTGACCTTTTGAAGAACCTGATTTCCTCAGAGATGTCATTGTTAAGGTACATCTTATCACTAGACTACATACCAAGGAAAACTTGAATGAAGAAATATTTTATTCATCTTTTAATTCCTGTACACATTAAGATGGCATTAAGTTCTTTTTAAATTGTCCTCTTTCTGAGGGATTATTATGATGAAATTATATCTAAAAAATAAAATTAAGAGGTGAAACAGAAGAATGGATTGGGAGAAGGAACAAGGAAGAGGTAGACTGGGATGAATTATCTCACATAAAAGAGATGGGAAACAGTTTTTACAGTGGAAGTGAAGATGGGAAGTTCAACACTTGAACTTTGGGGCTCAAAGAGGGAATAAAATACATTCTTAGTTGGGTATAAAATTCTATCTTACCCTACAGGGAAGGAGGGGAAGGAATAAGAGAAGAGAGGGGCTGATAGAAGGAAGGACAGAGTGGGGGAGGCAGTAGTCAGAAGCAAAACACTGTAGAGGATGGACAGGATGAAAGATTGACAGTGGGGCAGGGGGAAACAAGGAGAAAAAGAGAATGGAGGGAAATATACAGTAATCATAACTGTGAAAAAATTTATAGCAAGTTTCTCTGATAAAAACCTCATTTTTTGAATGTATAGGGAACTGAGTCAAATTTATAAGATTATAAATCATTCCTCAGTTGATTAATGGTCAAAGGATGTGAACAGTTTTCAAAGAAATCAAAGTTATCTATAGTCCTATGAAAAAATGCTCCAAATCACTATGGATAAGAGAAATGAAAATTGAACAACTGAGATACCACTTCACACCTATTAGATTGGCTAATGCAACAGAAAAAGAAAGGGACAAATGTTGGAGGAGAGGTAGGGAAATTGGGACACTAAAGCACTGCTGGAGTTGTGAACTGAGAGCAATTTGGAACTGTGCTCAAATGGCTATAAAACCATGAATACCCTTCAATCCAGCAATATCACTACTAAACCTATATAATAAAGAGATTTTTAGAAAGGAAAAGAACCTTTATGTCCAAAAGTGGTTACAGCAACTTTTTTGTGGTGGCAAAGAATTGGAAATTGAGGGGAGTGCACATCAATTAGGGAATATCTTACCGACTTGTGGTATGTGTTTGTGATGGAATACCATTGTGCTATAAAATAATGAGCAAGGTGAGTTCAGAAAAACCCGAAAAGACTTACATGAATTGATGTAAAGTGAAATGAGGAGAACCAGGAGAACAGTGTACATGGTACAGCAACATTGTCCAGTGTTCAACTGTGAATGACTTGGCTATTCTAAGAAAGACAGTGATCCAAGACAATTCCAAAGGACTTGGATGAAAAATGCTATCTCTCCAGAGAAAAAACTAATGGAATATGAATGCAAATCAAAGCATGGTTATTGTTTACTTTATTTTACCTGAGGGTTTTGTGTCTGGGTCACAATATGGCTAACATGGAAAGGTTTTTGCATGACTGCCCATGTAAAATCTTTATTAAATTACTTGCCTTCTCAATCAGCAGGGAGGGCATAAAGGGAAGGAATGAATTTGGAACTCCAAATTTTTTAAATGAATGTTAATAATTGTTTTTACATGTAATTAGAAAAAATAAAATATTAAGAACGTTTAAAAATTTTTTCCTCTTTCTAAAGTATATCCTATAATATAACACTCAAGCAACAAATCTGTCTTTGATTTGAGAAAGCTTTCAGTGAGTTTCTGAATTCCCACTAGAAAAAGAAAGTAACATTCAAATGATGCTTTATGAGTGTTTGCTGACCCTCTAATTCTAATCAGTCTCATGTAATTTGTAACAGGCCACCCTACTAACTACTCTCAAGTGTCAAAACCAGGGAATCCATTTTCAGAACTTGGGATTCCAATAAAAATGGGTTCAAGGCAACAGAAAAAGAAGATTCTAAAGAAATTACATCTGAAAGTCATAGGAAAGGCTAACTCCATTAAGTGAAAATTGAAAGCCCTAACCCATCAGGAAAGCATGGCAATACCCACAGATTCTAACCTGGTTTGGGTCCTGGATAGAAAACAGCCTCTAACATTACAGAATTAAATATAACAGAATCAGACTTTTAAAAGGCTGCAGGCTCTCCTTGGGGACACAAGTAACCAAAAAGGCACAAGGTTGCCTCCAAGCAAAAGATGTTTATTTCTTTTAACCCCCATGACAAGGGTTCATGGTCTTTGTGAGTCATGGATTCCCGTGCCAGTTTGGCAAAACCTATGGGTCTTTCTCTGAATAATGTTTTAATTGAATAAAATAAATGTGTGTATTCATCCTTTGTTGCCGAAGAAGATAGTGCCATAAGAGAAATAATGACATGACTTGCGCTTGACTTTGTTTTGAGTGAGGGAGGGCTATGCAGGTCACCAGCCTCACTTCTCCTCCAGAGCCATCTGAATCCAGTGACCAGATATTCATCAGGATAATTGAAGATGACCCAGGATGAGGCAGTTGGGGTTAAGTGACTTGCCCAAGGTCACACAACTAGTGAGTATCAAGTGGCTGAGGTGAGATTTGAACTCAGGTCCTCCTGACTCCTGTACTGGTACTCTATCCACTGCACCACTTAGTTCCCCATGAATAAAATAAATAAGACTACAAAGAAACCAATTATAGTGAAATATATGTGACTTATATTAAAGTGACCCGCCCAAGTTCATGGACTCTTTGGGGGCAGGGGAGTGAGGGAGGTAGAGAATCATCCCAGAATGATTCTTCAGAACTACCCATGGTGCTGACATCTGACCTGGGGATTTACACCTGCCCTGAAGACAAAAGTCTACCCTCCTTCCTTAGCCTGCCTGAGTCATCTCAGGGTTGACTTGAGCTTGCCTTGCTTTAATATATGTTCCAGCTGAAACCCTGATCTGATGATCTGTGCTGCTGTATGTGTGTGTATCATACATATACATAGACATATACACACAAAAAACACATATGTGTGTATGTATACATACACATTCCTACATACACACAACACATATGTATGTGATGTATATATGTAAGTGTATGGATGTCTTTTTTAATTATCTAGAACTACTGGTATTTACAGATATACCATATATATATATATATATATATATATATATTTCATTACTTCTAAGATAAGTGATTGCATCAATCAGAGTACTCCCTTTCCCTCTAAAGCTTGAATAATCTTTGTGGGTGGCTATAAGGGGAAAAAATCAAGACTCATTTATGAGGCTGATTCCAAGATAAAAAGACATAAGCAAAACCTTTCCAGCTAGGTCAGACTTGACAAAACTTGGACTTTACTAGCATAGCTTTAAGAACCCAAGGTCACACTTCCATGCCGTGATGATGCATTGCAAGAGGCCTTTGTAAAAGATGTCATGAGCAAATAATCCAAGCTAGGACAAAGTGTATCCAAAATTATCAAATGAACTAGAAAATGTGATTAATAAGCTGCTATCGATGATTTCTGAAAATCTGTGGAGAATGAGAGAGGCACCACCAGACTCAAGATGGGCAAATAACCCCATTTTCACAAAAGGGAAGCAAATAGAGGTAGAGGTAGAGTAGAAACTATAAGCTGATGAGCTTCAATTTAATTCCTGACAAAATTTGAGAATGAGTTATTAGAGGGATATTTGGAAAAATGAGCATTAACTGAAAAAAAAATCTTCATAAAAAAAGACGATGCTAAACTTATCTAACTTCCTTCTTTAACAACATTCACACATATGTGATGTACATATCTGTGTATGTATATGTCTATGTACATGTAAGATACACACCCACAGAAAAACCGAGATAGATATAATAGGCCTTAATTCCTGCAACATAAATGACCGACCTTTTCATGCTGTCATTGTGTATTAAACGATAGCATGCTTGGTTGATTCAGAGCTAGCGGAATGACCAGACTCAAAGAACAGTGATTAATGGGTCAGGGTCAACATTTGGGATATCTCTGGTGGTCTATCAAAGAGAATTTGTCCTTAATCCGTCCTATTCAAAATTTTAATCAATGTCTTTGTATCTCCACTCTAGTACAGTGTTAAACATAGAGTAAGGGAATAATAAAGGCTTGATTTATTGGATGAAGGAACAGATAAAATGTTTATCATTTTTGCTAACAATCTAAACCTGTAAGAGATAGTTAACACGTTGAATTATAGAGACAATAATAACACCAGCTAACATGCATAACTTTAAAGCCAAGATTCAAACATACTTTCACAAACTCAAATAATGAGCTAGAACTCATTAGACAAAGTTTTATAGTGATACAAGTAAGATATTATTTGTTGCTGTTCTGTCATTTCATCCATGTGTGATTCTTTGCAACCCCAGTTGGGGTTTTCTTGGCAAAGATACTGGAGTGGTTTGCCATTTCCTTCTCCATCTCATTTTATAAATGAGGAAACTGAGGCAACCAGGATGAAATGAGTTGGCCAGGGTTCAAAAAGATAAATTATAGAAATATAGAATGGTAGCAGCACAGCTAGATAATTTAAATAGAAAAGGTTGGGAGATTTTTAGCAGATTGCAAGCTCAAAATGAATCAACAGTGCAATAGGGTGGCCAAAACACTAGTGTGATTAATAAAAACACTGGGTCTTGAATGAAGAATGTGATAATCCCATTATACACTGGTGTGGTCAGAACATATTTTATTCAGTTCTGGGTTCATTTTAGGAAAGAATTTAATGAACCAAAATACATCCAAATGAAGGCATCCATGATAGTAAGGTAGACCATAGTATATGAAGATGAGTTGGAAAATCTGGGGATATTAGGAAAGGAACTTGGGGCAAAGTGAGAACAGGATAACTATTTAGATAATGTTGAAATGCAGAACTTGACTTCTGTTTGGCCACAGAAAAAAGAACTAGAATTGTTTGGAACTGCAGGAAGGCAGATTTATGCCTGATGTAAGGAAATACAATTCTTAACAATTACAGATGGGTTCAGATCCCTCCTCTGCAGCTTACTAGCTATATGACCACAGGTAAGGCACATGTCCTCGCTAAGCCTCAGTTTCTCCATCTGGGAGGATCAAATGAAATAATGTATGCAAAGCACTTTGCAAACCTTAAAGTTTTGGCATATGTCGTCAGTTATTTCATGATAATCACTATCCCCATAGCTTTCCAAAAATTGGATAGTCTCTTTAGGAGGTAATAGGTTTATTACAATAACTAGAAGTCTTGAAATATAAGGTAGGTAAGTACTTGCTCAGAATATTGTAGAGTAAATTCTTATTCAACCAGTACTAGATTATCTCTGAGATCTTTTCCAACCCTGAGATCCTGTGATTAAGTTTCCAATAAATATTCAGTGCCACACACAGTCACTGGAGTTAGATTAAGCAACGATTCTCTAAGTTATAGGGGATATTTTTGAGAAAACAAAAAAATCTCTCCAATTGATTTAGCAAGGTTGATTAGCCATTTGTACTTTTAAAACATCTCAGTGTAGAAAAATTCACTGGTTTAGTATCATCAAAACACTCACAAAGAACTTTTGTTTGGTCTCTAAAAGATCAAAATCTGATTCCTGGATCACCTTCAAGGAACAGAAAGTAGGGCTGCTACAAAAGAAAACCACTGCTGCATCTGAAATCCAATTCACAAGAAGACAGAACAACCCAATTTGCATAACTGATTTAGGGAGGAAATCAATAAAAATATGATTATTAGAACAACAGTCAATAAATAACACGGTCTACTTCTCTCAGCATTGGTGAAAGCATTTGCTGTTTACTGGAGCAGTGTGAAGGAAGACAAAAAAATAAAAAAGCAAATAAACACATTTACTTGGAGACTTTTTCAAAACAGAAGACCACTGAATAGTTCAAACCCACAAGCACATCTTACATGTAGGAATTATATACACAGTTATTACAAACATGAATTTGGCTCACTTAAGAGTAAAAGAGCCAACTGGGACCCAGGAAAGATACATTTAAAGGATAAAAATTTTGACTTTGAAGAAGTCACACTGGACTCATCACTCCACATGGAATATTTAGAGGACAATTGGGAAGTGACAGGGAAGGGGCTCACAAAAAGAACAGGGAAAGCAATTGCCCAGCAAACATACAGGCATCCATATTTTTTATGGCAATCTGTAGAAAGGAATTTCTCCCGCTTTGCTGGAGGAGCTGTTTTATTCCCCTTTCTGCGTAATCCACACTGACTGCTACAAACTTCCTCATGGCTTTTTTTCCATTCCTGATGTCCTTAATCCATCTATCTAAAAAGAAAGCCAGTTTCTGGCAGTTAATATTTCAAAGACATCTCTGCCGCCTGGACATTCCATTATTTATAGAACACTGTGTACACACAATCCCTTTGGGAGCAGAGAGAAGGCATGGGAAGAAATCAGTCAGTACTCATATTTTCATAGAAGTGACAGCATTAATTAAAGACCAAATGAAAGAATATGATATGTCTGCAGCTTCTTCATCACTCCTTGAGAAGTTAAGGCAGTCTGTTTCCTTTCATTCTTTCCTCATTGTTAAGAAAAGGGTTCTGCATCCTTCTTGAAGTCAGTTCCATGTCCTCAAGTCAGGAAGTCCATCCCTACAAAGCACTTCTGCTACTATCCCTTCATGTGATTATGATGTGACTATTTAAATTGTTGTCTTCAAAAGAGCAGTACTCATCTTTGGTTGTATTTTCTTCCTTTGTCTACAAATAAAATAACTGAGATAGCCTTCTGCAAAATCCATTAGTATACAACATAAGCCTTCTACCAACTCAGAGACAAGGACTCAAACTTTATCATAGCTGTTTCTGAGATGAATGGTTAGCTAGAAACAATGGATAATCTTAGTTCTCACTGGCCCAGATTGCTTTTCATCTTTCTGTATTCAGCAGCTTCCATACTGTCAATTCCTCTAGAAGCTTCCATTTTGCCTCTGATAGAGTTAGAAATCTGGTGAAACCCAGTATCTTTGCATCTTTAAAAATTCATAAGTTTCATTACACAAACTCCAAAATGGCAGCTTTTTATCAAGACTTTTCAAGTCCAGAAAGTGGAGTTATTTAGGCTGAAGCAGCCATAGACCAATGGTTCCTGATGCTTGACTTCTGCTGGGCTTTTTTTTTTCTTTTTTCAAAAAAAAAAAGGAAACAAGGAAAGTCAAAAGAGGAAAGTGTAGGCTACACCAAAACATCATTCCGTTTACTACACCACACCACCAAGCTTGCCATTCCCACTGTCAACAGGACAGGAATCAGAATCAGGGGAATGAGAATTTCATCTGGTGGGTCTTCCCAATGCACTTTGTCCGATGTACAGTTAGAAAAGAACTGTTTGTGAATTCCTGTGATGAAGCCCTCTGTTAAGGGGTTGGGCCAAAAGCACCCCACGATGTTGGTTTCAAGTTCTGTGCAAGAGGTAAAGTTGTCATAGTACCTAAAGAAGGAAGAAGAGGGAAAACTAAAATTAAGATATGAAAAGAGTACCCCACTGCTAGAAGTTTCCAAGCCCAGATAAAATATGACATAAGAATTAATTTTTAAAGGATATAAATGTGAATTCTTGCATTTTTTGGTGCACATATCCAACAAGTCAAGTACAATCTTGGAAAGATTTGACTTACCAGTTGCACACAAGAAAAAACTTAGGGATTTTATGATGTAGTACTGAATCACTTAACTTCGGAATTGGAAAAGACTCCAAAGCTCATCTGTTTCACTCATACCTGAAAAGGAATTCCTCCTACAAAATACCTTACAAGTGATCATCTATCCTTTGCTTAAAGACCTCCAGCGGGAAGGAATCCACTATTCCAAAGACAACTCATTCCACTTTTGGATCATTTGTTTTTGGATAAAAGTTTTTTCCTTACCTCTGCCACTGCCTCTGCCACTGCCTCTGCTGCTGCCTCTGCTGTTGCCTCCCGAGGGGGCCCGAGTCACGGAGACACCCCGCTCCCCTCTCAGCCAGCCCAGAAGTCTCTCTCACTGACCTGTAGCGTCTGTGGGTGGAGGGACCTTCCCGGCCACTGGAGGTTCCATCCCTGAAGCCTGCTCGTATCTGCTCCTCTGGGGCCCCACGGCCAGGGCAGCACAGAGGTGAACTCCACTGTCCAGAGCACAACAGACCCCTGGGGATGGCTCTCCAGGGCTCTCTGGAACAGAAATCTTTTCCACTGTGTTTCTGCGCACCTTGCAGTGCTCCAGAATTTGTCAGGAGTTCTTTTTGCAGGAAATATGTGGGCTGTGGGTTTGGAGCTAGCATATGTGAGTCTTTCTACTCTGCCATCTTGGCTCCACCCCCCAAAAGTTTTTAAAGTATCCATTGAGGCAATCATATGATTTCAGTTGGTTTTGTTATTGATATGGTCAATTATGTTGACAGTTTTCCTAATATTGAACCAACCCTACATTTCTGGTATAAATCCCATCTGCTCAGAGTGTATAATCTTTGTAATATATTGCTGTAATTACTTTGCTCATATTTGTTCAAAATTTTGGCATTCAATTCATTAGGGAAATTAGTATATAATTTTCTTTTTCTGTTTTAGCTCTTCCTGCTTTAGATATCAGAACCTTATTTGTGTCATAAAAGAAGTTTGGTAAGATTACTTCTATTTTCCAAATAGTTTATATAGTATTAGAATTAATTGTTCTTTAAATGTTTGGTAGAATTCACTTGTGAACCCATTTGATCCTGGGGATATTTTTCTTTGGGAGTTAATTAATGGCTTAATCATTTTCTTTTTCTAAGATGTGGTTATTTGGACATTCTATTTCCTGATCTGTTAATCTAGGTAATTTATATTTGTGTAAATATTCATTGATTTCGCTCAGATTGTCAGATTTATTGGCATATAATTGGGTAAAATATTTCCTAATGATTGCTTTAATTTCCTCTTTATTTGTGGTTATTTCACCCTTTTCATTTTTGATACTGGATATTTGGTTTTCTTCTTTCTTTTTTTCTAATCAAATTAACCAATGGCTTATCTACTTTACAGCTCCTAGTTTTATTTATTAACTCGATATTTTTTATTCAATTTTAGTAATTTCACCTTTGATTTTAGGATTTCTAATTTGGTGCTTAACTGAGGATTTTTTAAATTCTTTTTTTCATTTTTAGTTGCATACACAATTTATTATTCAGCTCTGTCTCTATTTTGTTAATGTAAGAATTTAAAGAAATAAATTTCCCTCTAAGTACTGCTTTGGTTGCATCCCATAAATTTTGGGATGTTGCTCATTGTTGTTATTCTCTTTAATTAAAGTATTGATTGTTTCTATGATTTGTTCTTTGAACCACTTTAGGATTATTTAGTTTCCAATTAATTTTAAATCTATCTTTCTACTGTTCTTTTTTTAAAGCAATTTTTATTGTATTATGATCCAAAAAGAATACATTTAATATTTCTGTCTTTCTGCATTTGATTTTGAGGATTTTATACACTAATGCACAGTAAATTTTTCTGTAGGTGCCATGTGCTGCTATAAAAAAGGTATATTCCTTTCTGCTTCTATTCAGTTTCCTCCAAAGTTCTGCCATCTCTAATATTTTTAAGATTCTATTTACCTCCATAGCTTCTTTCTTGTTTATTCTTTTTGTTGGACTTAAGAAGTTCTGCGAGGGGACATTTGAGGTCCCCCACTAATATAGTTTTGCTTTCTATTTCTTCCTGTAACTCACTTAACTTCTCCTATAAGAAGCTAGATGCTATACCTCTTGGTGCATATATGTTTAGAATTGATATTGCTTCGTTGTCTATGGTACCTTTTAGCAATATGTAATTTCCTCCCCTATTCCAACACATAGACAAAAGGTATGGGTATAAGGTGACTTAGAGGGAATGACACACACATATACAAAAATTAAGGGATGAGAAAGAGAAGTATATTGGGTACAGAAGGAAGGGAGAAGTAGAATGGGGTAGATTATTTCATATGAATAGGTGCAGAAAACTTATTGTAGTGGAGGGAAATATGGAAGGATGGGAAATGGGCATCACTTCAACCTCATTCTCATAAGTATTGGCTCAAAGAGGGAATAACAAACACAATCAGTTAAATATAGAAATTTATCTTACCTGGCAGGAAAGTGGGGGAAGGGGTATAAAAGAAAGGGCAGACCAGGTATGAGTGCAAGCAAGGTAAGACTTTTGTTGCTTTTCTTTTGAAGTTCAGTTTCCTAGGCTTATGCTAAATTGTAAACATCTGAAGGATCAACCTTCTTTGAACCATGGTAATTCACAGCAATAGGACATTAGGTGCTGAGGCACATGGACTTTTAGTGCCTTAGGGCACTAAGCCAATCAGGTGCAGAGTTTTGGCACTATGCACTGTGGACTCTCATGCTTTCCAAGTTGAGCCAATCAGATGCTGAGTATAAATAAAGAGTACTGAGAGGGTGAGGGAGAAGAAAGAAACACATGAAGAAAAATGAGTATGAAGAAGAGAAAACTTGCAAAGAGAGAAAATGAAGATGAAGAAGAAAATGAGCATTGAGAGAAGCAGCAGCAGGAACTTGCTAGGGAGGAGGAGAACTGCTGAAGAGAAACTGGCTGGAGGAGGTCCACCTAGGGAAGGACACTTAGCTTACACCCCTTTTAAGTAACTATTATCAAGGAGCCTCTGGGCTATAAAAGTGAATTGCAATGACTGCTAGTAATGTGTGCAAATATTTTTGTTGCCCTGTTAAGCTTTGTTTTTCCAGAGACAGGAGCTGGGGGCAGGAGCTGCTGAAGCCTGCTCTGCCTGGATTCAGGCAGGAGCAGGGAGAGCTTGAAGTGGAGCAGTCCCTCCTCCTGTGAGCTGAGATATGGAGCAGGAGTGGAGACCTACCTACATGTGGACCCAGGCAGGAGCCAGGAGTGGTCAGCCCATGAACCTGCAGGAGGAGGAGAAACCCTGGGAATTCAGGACTGTCCAGATGGAAGCTTTAAAGCAAGGCAGGAAAAGTGAGAATGCTTTCCTGCCACATACCCCTGAGATGGTTGTTTATGGTGGGAAGGGGAGGCACCATAAGCCCAAGAACCTACCCTGTTGGCTTTGTTGCCCAACAGCCCCCCAAGACTTGGAAGTGGGGGCTGGAGTAGTGTTAACACTTGAACTCTGGCTCATTTGAGCATGCGTGCACCTGAGAGTGACAGGTGGGAACCTGCAAAGAAAAAGCAAAATTGGGCCTAATTTATGGTGTTTGGAGGTGAACATGGGAGAGCCATGGCAATTTACTTCTTACTCTGCCATTTGGCTCCAGAAACCTTTCTTAGGAGTTTCTTTTAAGTTGTTCTTATCACCCTAGTTCATTCTGAGCTTTACCACTCTTGATGATATCTTTAGAATAATTTGCCATGCTTTTGTTTCCATCTTCTATGCATATTTTTAATCTGAGTTGTTTGGTGAATTCTTTAAGCATCCTCACAGTCTTCAGATAACTGCCATTTTCCTCACCTAAATTGCTTCTCTTTTGTGTCATCAGAATTTATTTTGAATTTTAAGAATTTTATTCTTAAGAGCTTCCTATCCTTCATGGACTTATTTCCCCTGAAGAATTTTAGTCTGTGTGTTCTCATCCAACCTTCCTCTGAACCCTCGGAAATTTGCTGTCCTCAGAATCCAGAGAGCATGTCAGACTCTGCTCAGCTTTCCTTTCCTCTGTCACAAATTCTAGGAGAAAATGGCAATTACTCCTTTGTAAGTTTCTCATCCTTTTTGTGCCAGCAACCAGTTCCTTCCTGTTAGTGAGGATTAGGTTCAGAATAGAACCTTGACACTTCCATATGTTGAAGGATGACGGTATCGTTAAGGCAAATCTTATGGCCAAGAAATTGTGAGTTTCTCTGCTATTGTCAGAAAGTATGTACTCCAGCAGATGTCTAAATAATTGAGGATCCCTATGTCTTCTTTATCACACCTCTGTCCCAGTCTTATGATCTGTTTCCAAAACACTTCATCTATCACCTCTTTCTCTCTAGGTGGCCTATAATATGCTCTAATGACAAAAATTGTTTGTTTCTCCCACCACTGATTTTCACTCAACTAGTAAACTTTACTATGCTTTTCGTCTACAGTTCCTGGACTTCTTCACGAGTTTATCATCTTAATATAATGCTACCCTCACCATTCCCCTACATTCCTTTTAGTTATCCCATCTCTTTAGAATAAGGCACACCCATGTGGAGTGATATTCTAGTCATGGGATTCATCCCACCAAATTTCAGTGATTCCCATAAGGTCAAATTTATTTCCATGCCTCAGGATCTCTAGTTTATCTTGCTCATACCTTTTACTTTTCACATTCCACTTCTTTCTTAAATTTTGTCTCCTGTGAATTTCTTACCTTTTTTATCACTATCTATCTTCCTACACTGTAGTTAGCATCTACAATATTTAACTTGGTAGATGGATACACATAGGTAGTTTTCTCCCTTTACTTTCCTTTTAAGTTTAAAATTCCATACATTGACTAGGTGATATATTTTTCCACTTAATAATACTTTATTTTTTAAAATTACATTTAAAGGTAATTTTAAACATTCACTTTTATTAAGATTTTGAGTTCCAAATTTTTTCTCCCTCCTTGCTCCTCTACAAGATAGCAAGCAATCTGATATAGGTTATACATGTACAATCATGTTAAACATACAGGTGAATGTATTCTTATTAGCCTTTGTGAGGTATACTCCATCCTTGGCCAGTAGCCTGCAGATATCCAAAGCTATAATTCAGAAATCGAAAACCCACTCTCAGACCCCATCACTTTAAGTATATTCACTTCCCCAAAGCATTTTCTTTTATACATTACTTGCTTTCAATGGGCTCCATGGAGGAAAATACCACCTGTAACCCCTCTGGTCTTCGTTTCTTACCCAAGATCTTGTAATCTCTGGCAATACCTTAAATGTTCCTTCTGGAAGTATCACCTATGCTTGCATCAATCATCAAAAGCAGCTAATGGTTATCCACTTTTACAAAGTCTTAAGAGCTTCTATGTCATATTTCAGATACTTATCCTAGGAAGCCAAAATAATTGTTATCAAATCAAGAAACAACTGCCTCAGTACCGCTGATCATGGAGTTCACATCACTAAAGGCCTTCCAGTGACCTTTATTGTATTATCACTAACTTGACAGTATCCATGGATCTACTTTAGCATCTCTTTGAAGTCAAGCAATTACTTCCTTCCTAAGTATCCAAACCCCTTCTTTTTTGGAAAAGTCTCAAATTTGTTTTTAACTCCAAGTGTTCAGTTTTTCTTTTTCCCTTCCTCTTCTTCTTGACTTTCTTCCGCTCACCAAGTTCGCATTTCTCTTCTACCTCTTCAGCCAGATTTGACACTTGGATAAAAAGAAAGTGCTAACTCAATGACCTTTTCTTCATCCCTTTCTCCCTTTGACAAGTATAGTAGCCAGAGCTTTTGCAGGAGAAGCTGCATACAAAGGCCCTGGGGAGGTACTTTCTGGACATATAGAACTCCTTCAGCAATATCCCCTTTGGTTCAGTATGACAGGCAATGTGGCATAGTGGGCCTCAAAGCCTTGAAGTTTTGGGTTCAAGTCCCACAACTGATATACTAGCTGTGGGAGCCTTGGTGGATCACTTAACTTCTCTATAGCCTAGGAAGCCCTCTCAGACTCTGTTTCAAAAAAAATGTCAATCTGTATTCATACAGATAATTTCATCATCAGAACTCCCTATACAGAAAAACACACAAGCCCAGACCAAAACAAAATTGTGCTTTAAAGAAACATGGTAATGAACATGTAGGGAAATCAGAGAGACTTGTGCTGGCCACAATGCCTGTAAAAGTCAGAAAAACAGAACTACATAATAAAGTCAGTTGTGAAGAATGAAGGGAAAATGTGGCTCTTTAAGGTTTCACTTAGCCCTTTGGTCCTGTACTCAAGTTCATCTGCTTGCAGACTAAGGAGCATTACAGTAGCTAAGCTACATCACCACACAGATCTAGGTGGAGACTCCAAAGTAAGTTTTGGAAGTTCAGACTGACAATCAAGGACTTGAGAAAACTTAAAAGGAATTTTATCAGTTCAATTCAGATAACTGGCTAGAGTCAAGGACCTAGGAGAGAGACAAGGAGAAAGGTAGTCGATAGTACTATCAATCTAAGCAAAAAACTTCTGTTTTCTGGCTATGGTGGCTAATGGTCCTAGAGTAGGCACTAAAAGGTTTCTAGCCAACCTTTGACTAGGAAAGTCTTACTAGTCACTGTACCCCCAGTAAATGGTAGTAGAGAGTAGAGTATGCCTTAAAGAATTTAAATAAAATAACTGAAGACCAACAACTGGTTAAGAAAAGCTCAGCCACTGTTAAACTAGCTAGGGGGCAGCTAGGTGATTTCATGGAGAAAGGAATGGACTTGGCTTCCAGAAAACCCAAATTCAAGATATGACTCAGATACTTATGAGCTGTGCAATCCTGGGCAAGTCATTTGACTTCTCTCTGCCTCAATTTCTGCATTTGTAAAATGGATTTAACAGCACCTACCACACAGTCCTTTCATGAGGATCAAAATAGATAAACTATGTAAAGTGCTTTGCCTTCTTGCAAACTTGAAGGCACTGTTAGTTATTTGTGGCTGTTGTTAGGGAAACAGTGGAGACATCCAGTGGACAGTGGAACCACAATGTGATGAGAAGATGATGTGCAGAAAGCAAGAACATGCCAGGAAGTAAGGGCAAGATGTCCAGTTGAAACACTACAACTCCAAGTTGCCTGCAGATGGGCAATATCCAGCAGGAAACAAAATGACACCATCATCAGAAATCAGCAGTGACTCTGTGGCATTCATATATGACCTGACACATATTGTTTCCATTGAGTGCCCTGGCTGGACATGTCCCGCATGTGAATACCCTCCATGACTGTGCCCAGCATACATTCTTCATGCATATACATTCTGAGTATGTGTTCTAGTCACACATCTATATGTATATACCCTCTCCACTGATGTGATGACAACTCAGAGAAGAGTGCACCCAATGTATATATGGGGGAATTTTTTTCTAGTCACATAATTTGTTATTCTTTTTAAGTAACTTTTGCTTTTAACTAATGTGCCTTTTGTCCTTATAAAAGTAAACAACTTGGTGGAAACATATGAGCTATGATTCTGAGAGGCTGCTGACCCATTCAAAACTGGATTTGCTTTCTGGGTATCCACACGTGTTGGGGGGGAGGGGTGCAGATTGCACAGATACTACAGATGACCTCACACTCTTGGAAAAGGACAAATGTCTCCTCATTATTTCTCTGCCATGTATAAGATCAATGGCTCAAAGCCTCCTTAGTTCCACTTCCAAGCCCAGGCAGAATGAGGCCAGATGATTTTCATCTTCTTTTCTGATTCCTGATGGTGGCCACAGTGTCCCAAATGTTTTCCAAATTACACCAATGAGCACAGCTCTAGCCCCGAGAGAGGCTTACATTAAATATAGCTGAGGAAAAAGAGGGGTGAGAACAAAAGAGGAAAAAGAGCTGCATTTTCTGTTACCTAGGGTGAGCCTCTGCTGCTCCCTTCCTCCTCACCTTAGAATCCTAACTTCCAAAGAGGCAGTGGGTATAAACAGAATGGAGTGAGTAAGTGAGACTCCTTCCGTCCTATCTCTGTCTCAGCCAGGACAGCTCGGTTTGATTGTAGAAAGGAGGATATCAATTCTTTGCTACTCTGAAATTTTACTACTGCCAAGTGCAAAGAAAGGATTTGGGACTCATGATTATTTTTAGAGAAACAGTCCAATCTCCATTGTAATATTCCCAATAGTCAGGAGAAATGATGTGGTTAGAAAACAAATCTCTCATGTAGTTATTTAATTCTATTAAAGATTTCAATTGAACACCGACAAAATATTGTTTTCCCTAAAATTACAGAAAAATAGGGTCAAGTGTGTCTATTTTCCTAAACTGTCTAGCTTTTGCTACCTTATTTTTGTCTCATTCTAAGCCCAGATGATGAGTGGGCTCTCTTTGGAAAATGCACAACAATGCTTGGGATGGAGGAAGGGAGGAGACTGAGAGAGTATACTGGTGTTGCTTAGTTTTGCTGAGCTTTCTTTTCCTCTTCTTTACTCTTTCTCATAGTGTGACAGAGTGGACAGTCAACCTCGAAGACAAAAAGATCTGGAGTCAAGTTCTGCCTTTGATACACACTATCCATGCGGCCCTAGATGAGCCCTTTAAGCTCTCATTGCTTTAGCAAAATCTCTGACTAAATTATAGAGAAGGTGCCAACTGCATTGATCCAAGGAGTTGCCCCACTCCTACCCCAGGAATTCCCTATGGGAGATTTCCAATGAAATCACAGGTCCAAGTTTCTGTCCCTTTTATAAGATATGGTTCTGTTTTTGTCTGCTTTTGCAGTTTTACTTTTTCTCCTCCAAGTCATATTGTCATCTGTCATTTCTTGCTACTGACCTTAAATTATCTATTTTTCTAATCGACTACTTCCAACATGTTGGAGTCTGGGGAACCAGATAACTAAGTATGTTGGAATTAAGTGTAAAGTAGAGTCAAAAGCTCCAAGCAAGACTGAACAATTCTCCTTTGAGAAAAGTATGTAAACATTGTAACATCAATTTTGGTTGTTTATAGACACACTGCTTGTCAATAGGTGACATTCTGATAAGAGAAATATTACTGTACAAGTTTTTAAAAAACTTAAAGTTAAAACTTTTTCTGATCCAATAAACCACAATATGAACAACCACCACCACTACCACAGCCGCCATCAGTACCACCACCATCATCACCATGAGACGGCATAGTATAGTGGGGAAAATGCCAGACATCAAGTCTGCAGAGACCTGGTTTGAATCTCACCTTTGAAACTTCTTCAAGATTAACAAGGATAATAATTACAGCATCTATCCTCCTAGGCTTATAGGGATGATTAAATGAAATAATGTACTTTAAGTGTTTTGCAAATCTAAAGGTGCAATAAATGCCAGTCATTACCATTTCAGTTATTTATGAAGCTGTTTTAAAAAATAAAAACAGCATGACCAATGTTAATGGATATTTAATATTTAAAAATTTAAAACATATGGCTTGCAAGTCCTAGGACACCACAATCTCTGATGAATCAAAGTTCTAAAGAGCAACAGAGACATGAATGGTGGTGAGCAACATATTTTCAAGTACAGTCCATGTACAAGAAGTGAAACATCTGGTCAGAAAAAGGAGGTGGGCAAACAATGCATAAATAGCAAGGGATAACAAATGGAAAGCGAGACTACTCCTCTGGCACAAACGCAATGTAAAGAAAGACCCAGAGGAAAATCTGTAGCACACTAGATTCATACTCCCTCAGAACCTTCATGGACAAAAATTGCATAGGCTGAGAAACTTCCTAATGAATATCAATGAAGAGAATACTCATTTCCATGAGATCATATATCTACTGAAGGATTAAGACCATGAAAGAAACATGTATTATCTTTTCCTTTATTATTTCTCAGATGGATGTTACAAGATCAGACCCACTAAGAGCACTGTTCTTTATAAGTCCACAGGAATGATGGCTTATCATGTACTTAATTAGAGTTCTTAATTCTTGTGTCTTTCATAATTGTTCATTTTTACAATGCTGATGCTATAGTGTAAGTTCTTCTGGATCTCCCCACTTCACTCTGCAACAGTTCATACAAGACCTCCTAGGTCTCTCTGAAATAGTTTTTTCATTTCCTACAGCACAATACTATTCCATTACATTCATATACTACAATTTGTTCAACCATTCCCCCAACTGATGGGCATCCCTTTAGTTTCCAGTCCTTTGCCACCACAAAAAAGGAACTAGTTTAAATATTGTTGCATCTATAGCACCATTTCCTTTTCCCTCGATCTCTTTGGGATATAGATCTAGATCTAGATCATCAAAGGGTATGCACTGTTTTTAGTAATTTTGGGGACTTAATTCCAAATTTAAGCACATTCTTTGTCATCTTTAAATATTTCCTGTTAAGTTTTTCTTCTTGCAGAAACTTTAAGGAAAATATTGTGAGGGTGACTCACTCAAGTGTAGTAAAAAATTAACTTCAAAATTGCTCAGTGCCTCTTATCTAGACGGCTGTTGGTCTGACTCATCCACCCCAATCCACATGTGTAGGAAGGAGAAACTCAATCTAAGTAAGCATAAACTAAAGCATAAGCATAAACATTTAAAATTTTACTGCAGGTCTCATCCAGAATCTTCTCTGCCACATGGTTGCAATAAATTATAAGCATAGAGAAGTGTCTTTAAGACTATTTCTTGTTTTGAAGTACACATGATTTGTAGGACTACTTCAATGACATGCCATCAGTTGAAATTCTTGAAGATTTCCATGACTTCCCCAGATATAGTGATATCCTCATTTCTTTGATGGAGGCACTACAACCCAATGATGCAAAAGGAAAGAAACTCTAGGTATACTTGCAAAAGGATGGAATCTACCCCAGCAGGGAGAATAGCATAAAAAAGGAAGTCATTTGTGCTAAAAGCAGAGTCCCCATCTGATTCTGATGTAGTCAGTTTTCCATATCAAAATACTTCTATAGCACAAAGTTTCATTCAAAATTGGAGAGAAAGGCAAGAAGATGAGTTAATAAGAAAGGAAGAATAAAAGGAAAAGAGAGAGCAGGAAGAAGCAGATAACATCACAGCATGATAGAGAAAAGAATACTTCAAGAGTCAGAAGACCTAGATTCAAGATTCTGCGCTACCAAGTCAGCATTTAAGCACCTACTATGTAGTAGGCAACTAGTTATAGGCAGTGAACCACACTGGATAAGCCTCAGTAGCCTCACCTATAAAATGGAAATAATGACCCTTTTCCTACCTACCTTACAAGATTACTGTGGGGGTCAAGAGAAATGATGTTTTAAAAGTCATTTTTTTTAATTCAAAAGTGATTTTCAAATGTAAGGTAGACATCTTGAAAGTAGGAGCTGTCTTATTTAGCTTGGTATACTCCTCAGTACTTATCACTGTGCCCAGTTAATTTTGGTTTGGGGCTTGTTTGTTTTTCCTGGTCCTTCGATGTCATTAGGGTAACAAGCTCCCAATAAAGAACTAACTCCCTGTACCAATTCAGGTTGGCACCTTCTCTGCAACTGAAAGTCTTAGAGAGTTGCCTCTGGCACCAAGAGTGACTTGCCTGGGATTACACAGCCATCAGGTTTCAGAGGCTAGATTTGAACCTGGATCTTCCTAAATCCAAGGCCAACAATGTAATCCATAATTAGATGCTGCTGCCTCTCATGCCCTGTATGTAAAAGGTGCATAATAAATATTCTATTTAACTATAAGTGAATGAAGCACTCCACCAAGGAGATCAGACAAAATAAAACAGAGACTCTGTTAATGTTCCCTGTAAATGTTGCTTTTATTGTTTCAAGAAAATTATTGCATCCCAAATAAGTCCACAGAACATCTAATATTCAACATCATATCTCAAACAGAAAACCTGCTAGAAAAACATAAAACTATTTGTATTGCATTTTAGACATTTCCTCTATGCCTAAGGCAAAGATTGAAAAAGAAATCAAGTCAATGAGTATTCTTTAAGTGTTCATTCTGCACTAGGCACTGTGCTAAATGCAGAGGATACAAAGAAAGACAAAAGACAGTCCCTGTTCTTAAGGAGCTCACAGTGTAATGGGAGAGAGAATTTGCAAACAACTATATGCAAGCAAGCCATGTATGGGATAAAGTAGCAATAATCAACCGAGAGAAGGCAAAAATACTAAGGAAGACCAGGAAAGGCTGCTTGAGGAAAGTGAGAGTTTAGGTGAGATTTGGAGGAAGTCAAAGAAACCAATAGGGAGAGATGAGGAGAGAGAGAAGAAGAGAGTTCCAGGCTTGGTGGATGATAGTGAAAATAAAGAAAAAGTGAAAAAGAAAAAGATGATCTTTCAGAAAATAATGGATAGACAGGTACAGAGCTTTGTAGAAATGATAAAGCTTGGACTTTGGGCTTAATGTTGGCATCACCAAGTCTGTAAGTTCTCACAAAGGTCTCTCAGGAATCTTAAAAGACAGATGCTCTCACTTTTTGTTTATGAAATAGAAAAAGATAGGCAAATAAGTCATTTGGATGACTCTGTCTTTGATAACACCTGACTACAGGGACCCTATTTTACCCATAATTTGAGATATTGGTTTAAAAATAAAAAACTCAGAATGATCAGTCATATCAAGACAGCTGCAAACCATCAGGACAATATTAGCAATATTACATAGGGCATAAAGTACTGTACTCAGTGTCAGGGTAAATATAAAGTTTAGATAAGGTATAGTCTCTGTCCTCATGGAGCTTATAGTCAAACAAAGGGATAAGACACTAATACAGACAACCATATTACATGTTCGCACTCTGGAGAGGAACAAGCAAAATAGATCATGAGATCCCAGGACGATGTTTGTTACTAATTGGGGTTCAGGCTTATTAACACCATTCTAGGGGAGGAGACCCTTCCGTTGGACTTTGAAGGCCAGGAAGGAATTCTGTAAAAGGAGAAGAGGGGGGAAAACTTTGGCTTCCTAATATATATATATATATATATATATATATATATATATATATATATATATATATATATATAAAATAATGCAATTGGACTCGTTCCCTTCTAACTTAAAATCTTAGGATTCTCCAACTGAGAATTTTCTGATCTTGTACCACTTTGACGACTAAAAGAGGACTACAAGTTTATTCCACTTTTCAACAATTTGTGTTCTGGTGATCTGTTCTCATAAAACAATCCTGTGTTTTACTTCCTACCACTTAACCCACTAATTTGACGAATTTAACAATTTCCACTACTTTCTGCCATCTCTTTAACCAAAAGTATGATCCTCAGCCCATATTTTGCCTTAGCAATCCAAGAGTGCCCTCTGGTGGTAGAGGGCAAGGTTCATGCACAATACCCCAGACCTAAGGCTGTCCCAAACAACATTCATATCATAGGATTGTAGAACAAGAAAGGAAAGGAACCATAGAAGTCATCCAACCTAACCCCTCATGAGGAAACAGGCCCAGAAAGCTTCTGATTCTCTCAAGGTCAGACAACTAGTTGGAAACAGACCTAAATTTTCTCAGATTCTCAGACTCCAAATAATATTCTTCCCAATGCACCACATTACTATTGCAACCAATTCCCATGACAGTAATGTGAAACTCTGCTGAAATGCTGTTCAGCTAATCTGCACCCTTTGCATCACTGTTCCTAAGGAAATAAGTGTGCCCCCCCTTTAAGTGTTGTATTTTTATACAACCAGTCCACAATTATACAACCAACAATTTATACAACCTTGTTAAGTGGCATGTGCCCATACAGGCTTTCCATTTATCACAGGAAATAACCCATTTTACATATGTCCTTTCCTGCTGTAGAATCACAAAATTATGTAATTTTGAGCTAAAAGGGGTGGAGAGATGATCTAGTCAACTCCTTTACTTCACAGATGAGAAACCAAGACCCCAAGGAAGTGAAGCTACTTAGTAGCACAAAAAAGTTCAGCAGACTAAACTTTATATTTCCCTCAAACCTGAGCAACGTGTTCTATACACTGGTAGGGCTTAATATTTGTCAAATGAATGATTTGAACCCAGGATCAAATAACACATCTGATACTTATGACTGAATTAATAGTTGTGTGACCTGGTCACAATATTTAACTTGCTTTGGCTGTTCACAAAGAGGAAGGAGTTAAGGAGGAAAAAGTTTCTTGACTTTCAATGAATGGCTGCATCTCCAAACCCCTGAACATAAACTTGAAGAACTCTAGTATCAAGCTCCACACAAAACCCTTTAGGCCAAAAATTCTAAATCCCACTCAGCCCTGGAGCCATTATTTCTAAAGAAAGTGGAGTCCAACTCATCATTCTTGAAAGGCTGCCTTAATTGCAATATTCCCCTACACACACACACACACACACACACACGCAATTGGTAGACCACTGGCTTGTATCCTGAATCAAATCTGCTTCTCTATGGTTCTGGCTTTTACATTCTCCCCACATGTTGATTAGCAGTTTGAACTTAGACTGGAGGTTCATGATTGTTCTGACTAATCTGACTTCCTCCCTCCCTTCCTGCCTTGCTCTCTAAGACTCTCCCAAGGTTGCGACCTCACCATTTTCCCAGCAGACTTCCTTCTACTCTGATCTCATCTAACTAAAATTATATTCCCACCTTGTATATAGTGAATGGCCCAAGGTAACCCTTTAGCAGCTCCCCTCACAGTTTTCTGTCTTGCTCATTCTCTACTACCCTTTAGTGATCCTCAACCACAGGTGTCTCTGACCACACAATTATTTATTACCAGCATCAAACTCTTCTAGGAGTCTCAAGTAGCTCAAAAGCCCAAGATGAGGGGGTCCTGGATTAGGAGAAGGCACAAAGATTCTGAGCGTCAGCTCTGGTAGTGCAGGGACTTCTTCCAGTTCTATGATCACAGAATATCCAGTTGTTTCCTTTAACATAAATGCCATGTGCAATACCGCTTTGTTCACCCCATCATTAACTAAAATGAATACCAAGGACAAAGCCCTAAAGAAATAAGCCCAGATACTCTATGGAAATCTATGGGCACTTAAAGGAATTGTCTGGACCATTACACTTTCCATTCTTGCAATTCAAACAATTAAGAATCACTTTAAATGAACCTTCTGAGGACCTCTACTCTAAATAAAACTCATTCTGGAGTTGGAAATAACTAATTCCCCAGCACCAAACATGGTGCTGCATAACATCATGATAACAGCTTTGTAAGCAAAGGAGAACATGGGTAAGCCTATGAATATCCTCACATTTATTTTATCACAAAAAGTTACAAAACAATTTTAGTGAGGTAGGCAAAGTGATTTCATAAACACAAATTATTTATCTCAGGAAGATTTTAGATAGCACATTAAGTCTGGTTTGATATCAAAAGTCCTGGAAGCCCATATTTTCACAACTGGGCTTTGGGTAGCATCCCTGAATAGTAATTTATCTGAAAGATAGGAAGAAGAAAATCCAAGAGGTTTGTTATCAAAATATATTGCCTATTATGTTTGAGTACTGCTATCTTTTAGGAGTATTAAGCCCATATTTTCCCAAGAGAAAGTCTGGCATTTTCAATTCAGGGCTAGGTTTTGAGGCAGGAAGATTCCTGAATTCAAATCCTGTCTCTGAGACTAACATGTGACAGCCTAGTTTTTTCCTATCTATCCAGGCTTCTTTATCCTTCTGGGCACTCTATGATCCATCCACATTGGCTGACTTGTCCCTCAAACATGAGGGACTATCTATCTCCTGTCTTGTCCTGGCTGTCCCCCAATCCCTCCTCGCCTGTGCCTCTTAAGATCTCTCGTTTCCTTCAAGAAAACTCAAAATGCACCTTCTAGAGGAGACTTTTCCCAGTCCCCTCCACTGAGCTGCTAGAGCCTTCCCCTCTAACACTACCTTCCAACTACTTCATAGGTATCTTGTATGCATTTTCAAAAGAATGATACGGACCCCAAAAAAAGTGCTAAAAAAAAAGCACTACAGTCAATAGTTTCCTACAAGCATTTATGAAGTGTCTGCGGTGTTCAAGGTACTATACTCTGAGGAAAGGGGAGCATCAGCCCAAATAAGAAGAGGTCTAAGAAGATCTGTCATTTATACCAGGGTTGGCAGACCTGCTCCCCCATGCTACAGTAGCTAGTATAATGTAATTCTCCTGCAAAGGAATCGGGCTAGCCACAAGACAGGAAACAATGCTCAAACTTCATGATGATATCCTAGCATCTACAGGCAGATAACTGAGAAGTCATTCCTGGCTTCTTTGACTTCTTTCAGGTCCAAATTAAACTTTGAGAGACAGTAGAGGATAGAAGGGGCTGGAGTGCTATGATCCACTGGATCATGAAGAATTGGACATGACTGACCCATGCCCCAGTGCTCCTTGATGAATAGGTCCTGACTGGACCTGCTTGTCATATGACCGTTTTGTCCTTGGTGACTGTCTTTTTTTTTTTCTCTACCTTGTCTTATCCTAGCTTTTCTGTCCCTGTGCTTTGTCTGGTTTGACCTATCCTGACTTGACCAAATTGAGCTTTTATAGGTTTTGATTACTAATTGTACCTTTGGACTTGACACTGTTGGCTCCTTCCCCTCCATTTGGGGGGGGTGGGTCTAGACTTGTTACTTCTTGGATTTAGGGAATTCCAAGTCCCACTGTCTGCTAAAAGCCTTTCTAATCCCTCTTAATACTAGAGCCTTCCCACTAATTTATTATTTTCTATTTATCATGTGTGTATACATACTATATATATATATATAGTTGTACATGGTTGTTTGCATGGAGTATGAGCTTGAGAGTAAGGACTATTTTTTTTCCTTTCTTTGTATCCCCAGCACTTAGCACAGTACCTAAAACATAGTAAGTGCTTAATAAATAAATATCTGTTGGCTTGTTGACTTTCATGGGCAGCTATGTGGTACAGTGCATTCAGTGCCAAGCTTGGAGTCAGGAATACTCATCTCTCTGAGTTCAAATTTGGCCTCAGAAAATTCCTAGCTGTGTCACCCTGGAAAAGTCTCTTAACCCTATTTGTCTCAGTTTTCTCATCGGTGGAATGAGCTGAAGAAGAAATGACAAACCACTCCAGTATCTCTGCCAAGAAAACCCAAATGGGTCACCAAGAGTAGGGCACAACTGAAACGAACAACTTGCATAAAACTGTAGTTTTATTTTTTTAAGAAGAAAATCACAGGAATTTGGTTTGTTTCATATGAATCAGTTTAAAAGCAGTCTTAGAAAAAAAAACAGTAGATTATCTAGCAGACTTTGTGAAAGCTCAGTCTTGACCTGAACACCTAACTCAAATATTAAAGTCTTAGTAATAAGAAAAGAATATATCAAAGTTATTTTTTAACTTAGGATGAAAATTATGTAAAATTCATGTTTCTATAACCATAGAAGAAAACCTTCTCCTAATTCTTCAAAAATAGATAATAAATAAAACAATCACCATCACTTTAGTTAGATGTTTGAACTTGAAAGGTCAGCAGCTTAATAATTTCATGGTTCAAAGTCTAGGTTCACCAAAGGCATTTTTAAATGAGTCAAAGAGGATGAAATAGTTTCCATTCAACTATGCGTTTTTTTAAAAATTAACTCACTAAGCTAAGTATAACCATTTGCTAGTCACTATATTTACAATAGTAATAGACAATTAGGTTAAGATACTGTGTAAAGATATACAAACACCCAGAAACGATCGGGTACCTTTTTCATTACTTCCACACAGCAATAAATTTCCCTTCCAAAGCGAATCTTTAATTCTTTCTCTGACCTATTTACTTCAGTAAATTTCCCTTATATCTTTTCTTGTCATATCGGATAAAACCTGAAGCAAAGAGCCATTTCACAGGCCACCTAGGGGTGGCTCAGCATTCTCATTATCCAAATATCCAGCTAGCCCTGTCACTTGGAAGGAAATTTTACATTCAACCTGGCATAGTTTAGCAGAAATAAAAGAAGAAAGAAAAGTTCAGGCCATGTGTGTTCTGTCTTCATCTTCTCAATCTTTTTGTGGCAAGAAAATGATTCTCCCCTTTTCTCCTCCTGAATTACTTGGTCCCAGTTTTTTCTCTCCTTTCTGAGCAAACATTTATGACTACACACTTGGTTGTTTTTATCAACTAGCATGTCCAGGATTAGGTTATTCTAGATCAAATCCATTTTTAAAGCTCCAAAAAATAACTCAGTTCTTCAAAGAGAACTTATCTTCTCTTCCTGGTTACAAATCCCTGCTACTGTTGAACGCTTTTTAAACACTTTCAACAGAGCACAATGAAGTTAAGAAATGAGTGTGAAACTCTGCTGGGGTTTGCATGATTCCCCATGGTGTTCAGAGATAAATAATTCAGTTAATGGACAGTTAATGCACACATTATCTATCCTTGCCTAATAGATGTCAGTAAGAGTATCCAAGGATAACTCAGTAAGGTCCAGGTCTCTAGGGCAAGATTCTAGGAACTATGGCCCCAAAACAATTGTGAAGAGTTTCAGTATTACAGATATGAAACCAGGCTCCAATCTGTCACCCACTAAAAGAACTTACATGATAAATTCAGTCAAGTTGCACCAATTCTTTGCATCCACTTTCTTCATCATGTCTTCAAAGGCTTTGCCACATGCAGGCAACCGTTCCATCATGAGTGTTTCATTGCAACCACTTGTTCTTTGGAAAGCACCTGGAAAAGAGTAAGTACCAATATAAATACCCATATTGGTAAATGACAAAATATTAAACTACTTCATAGAGTTCAGCTAATAATGACACTCTGGTAAGTCCAAGATCAAAAATACTTCACACATACATATTCACACACACACACACACACACACACACACACACACTCCAGTGAAGATACCAACTTCTCTGTGCTTCAGGAAATAGCTTAATGAATTGCAGAGGCTGGGAAAAAATCACCACCTCCTGGTCAAGCTTCTGCCATTGAATTTCCAAGTACTCAGCCAGGCTTAGCCTCAGGTGACAGGCGCACAACTCATACTTGATGCCTCTCTGACTTGGCAGGACCTTTGTTAAAGCTCACACTCCAAAGTCACAGCTTTAGAAAAGCGACAATCATTTCTCCACCATGACAAGACATCCAAGGAGGACTTTTGGGAAGTCAGCCTGTAACCACAGCAATAACAGATTCTACAAGTGCAATTACCTCTTGAAATTGCTTTCAGTAATGATTCTCCACAGGACAATTTTTTCCCCTAATGTCAAGACACATTAAGTTAACACCAGAGATGCTAAGGTTGCAGACACTAAAATTCAAAGTGGTTTTAGAGAGGGTTTGGTTCAACTCTAAAACAAAAAAGTAAGTATATAGAATTCCAGAACACTGCCTGAGAGATACTACACTTGGAAAGATTGCACTTCTGTTTCAGAACAAAAAAAAAAAAGGAATAAACATTGACAATTTAGTCTAATAATAATAGCTAGCATTTATGGTCTTTTGAGATTTACAAAGTGCTTTACATATACTAATATATTTGATCTTAACAACAACCCTGTGAAATAGACACTATTATTATCATCCTTTTAGAGACTGAGAAACTGAGACTTCCCAGGGTCACGCAGCTAAGTTGTCTGAAGCAGTATTTTAATTCAAGTCTTCTCAATTCCGAGTGAACACAATGACAAAGGTAGGTGTTCTTATAATACACATTTTACAGATGAGGAAAATTGAGGCCAAGAGAGGTGAAGTGACTTGCTCAGGGTTGCATAACTAAGAACCTAGGTGTTTCAGATTCCAACTTCAGTCCACTAAGTGCAATGGTACTACTGTTGCAAATAAGAGTGGTAAAAGCTGAGGCAATTAAATTCCAGCATGTTGATTTTTTAGCAAGGCATAGGGCTGCATAACAAATTGGATCCAAGGCCCATCAGTAGGCACAAGGGCACCAAATATAGATAACATTGCTTTCTAATAGTTAATAACGAAGAATATATCAGCAATGAGGGCATTTCTTCTTTCTGATTAGCCAGAACATGACAAAACCTAAGGGTACTAACCACAAGTTATACAGATCATTTTGTGGTATTTCCCTGAAATCAAATGAACAAAACTTTTACAGGAATATAGATAACTAAGTCACAAAATGAATGCTGTTCACAAAATGGAGTTTGGTTCTTTATTCCTCCCTCTTTGATTCTTGGGAAACTTGTCCCCCATGGATCACTTATTTAAACACTACTCATTTAAGAGGAGAGATTTATGTGTCATCCAGGGCAGGTAGGTGGCTCAGTGGATAGAGTTCCTGGCCTGGAGTCAGGAAAACTCATCTTTCTGAGTTCAAATCCAGTCTCAGATTCTTCTTAGCTGTGTGATCCTGGCAGAGTCACTTAACCTTGTTTGCATCAGTTTTCTCATCTATAAAACTAGAGCTTGAGAAGGAAATTACTTCATTGCCTCTGCCAAGAAAACCCCAAATGGGATCACAAAGAGTCAGGCACACTGACGCAACTCACCAACAAGAAGGTAACCAAGAAAATTCAGCAAATATAAACACCATGAAACAAAAAGCCAAAGCAGTACAATAACAAGTAGGTTAGCAGGTTACAAGGAGACTTAAAGTTATTTCAGTATCCTTGTGCTGGTAACCTACTCCCATTGTCCATTTAATCAGCATATTTCATCTTCAGTCCCAGACATCCCAGGTAGTCAAGTCATCTGGTCCCTGGAAACATCTTCCCTTGGACATTCTGGATTTGCTCTCATTCTCAGGGCAGCATTATGAAGGATGCTCCTCCTAGTAGATCAGTTTCTCTGGTTCCAAGGAACTTGAAGAGATTCTTACGTAATTCTGCTAAAATCTACCACATGAACTAGTTATTAGAAAAGCAAATTTAGCATAACCTTCTCCTCTAACCAGTTCATGTGGTGAAAACCAGCTCAGATCTTATGGTTCTGATTCTATTAACAATGGAGCTGTAAGAAGAATATCAAATTAGGAACCCATAATTCACCTGAAAATTCAAAAAGTTTTATTTTTTACATACAATTTGCTCATTCTATATTCACTTGAACCCTTTATCTGATATGAACAGTGCCATCAACAGGCTAAAGGAAGAATCTATATCATATAAAGACTTCAAAGTAGGAAAATAATTTCAATTATCAATGCAATTAAAATACTTAATCAAGTTTTAAAAACTATTACTAAAATATAGTCAAGGCCTGTATATTCCATTAGAAACATTTGGAAACAATCAAAAAAACCAATCGTGTATTTCTGTGTGTGTTCTGTTTGTGTATACATATACATATATATGTGGAAACTGATCCTACCACTCTCAAATGCAAACTATAAATTCTTCCATGTGAGAATATTATCCCTAAATCATCCTGAAGGAATAAGTAATCTTAAACATGAACAATTAATTGATTGAAATGGTAAGATTTTTCATATTTGCATCCCTATTATAGTAACTCAGAGATGTTTTAATATTAATCTATTAATTAATAAATTTAGTATTGCACAAAACTTTCACTACTCACCCATCCTGTTTACAGAAATTTGCTATTAAAGGCAAAAGGAGGGACATGGTTGTAATGATATCAAGACTGTCCCCTCAAGAGCACAGATTGACCTGACAAAAAGCATAAAAAGGGGAAACTCCCTTAGCTCTGTTTGGTTCCAGGCATAATTAACAGCCAGTCACACAGCATGGTTCCACATTACTCACAGGGAATAAAAAGCCAGGCTCACAATTAACCAGGTGGGAAATTTTCCTGTTCAGAAAGGAAAATAGCACAATGGGGAAACTGAGCCAAGAGGCTCCTACCTGTGTCTATACAAAGTCTTCCCCTTAACTTTTCTCAAGGACAGATATCCACCTATAGCAGTTCTCAGACCTCAGTGCATATGGCATTCCCCTTAAATGGTGGGCTATTGGTTTAATACCAATACAGACAATAATATCTAAAATCAAAACTTAAAACAATATCAAATTACAGTCCCAAGAGATTTTTATCTTAAATAGCAAAATTTCCCTAATCACAGCTTAGGGTTAGGATATTATTGTTTCTCTCAGGTGTATAGTAACAGTTAATATAACTGCTACTTTTTCTTTCAATAGTAACTTGTTATTGTTATTATTATACAATTTAAACCAAAATATATCTCAAATATTTAACCATTTTCAAACATTTTACCATATTATTTTAACAGTTCAATTCATAATCTGACAGCATCCAGATTAAAAGATAAATTGCGGTATAGTACTGTATTAGAAATGCTTCTAGAAAGGCAGCTTCTTCCTTAATCTAATGATGGCCCACTAAATTTCACAATATAAGAAAAATATAGAAACAGTCATATCATATATGACAGCATAGATTTAAAACACATAAAAAACTTCTTTCTAGTCAGTTGGCATTGAGTCTAATGCATTTAAAAATTATTCTACATGGAATATCATTCATTTCATCACCTTCTGCATTCTATATTGATTGCATTCAAGACCAACATAGAGAACTTACATTTACTAAAATTTATATAGGGTTTTCCATGTACCAGGCACTGTGCTAAGCTCTTAACAACCATGTGATCTTCTCAATAAACCTGAGAGGTAGGTGCTATTGTCCCTCTAGAGATTAGGAAATTGGGGTAAACAAAGGAGAAGTAATTTGCAAGAAGTCACACAGCCAATAAATTTCTGAGATCACACCTGAACTTGGACTTTCTGATACATGGATTCAATGCATTTGACTTTTAATTCTCATTTACCACAATTATCCTAATAGGATAATACATCTTGCCATAAATGAGACCACATAATTTATTTTCCTAATTTAGAAAAAAATTTCAACCAAATCAGGTTTGGGTTTACAATTTCAAATGGTAATATTTTGCCAGAAACTTCTAATTAGTCTACTGTCAAAGATTTAAAAGTGAGTCTTGCATTTTCACCTCTCTTTAATTATGAATGTATATTCCCCACATAAAAACTAAAATAGGCAGAGCCAAGATGGTGGAGTAGAAAGACACACATATAGTGGCTCTTCCCACACAGCCCAAAAAATACCTGTAGGGAGGGACTTTCAACAAATTCTGGAGCAGCAGAAGAGGAGAACAACAGAGTGGAGATTTCCAGCCCAGGGTGACCTGAAAGGCCAACAGAAATGTCTGTTGCACTGGAAGCAGGGCACAGCCCAGCCTAGCCTTGGCCATGGGGCACAGATCAAGAACAGGCCTCGGGGGCAGAATCTCTAGTCGAAGTAGCAGTGATTTGAAGATCCCTCAATCCACAGGTGCCAAAGGTCAGTGATGGTTTTTTCAGCTGGCGAGGAAGGGAGAAGGGCCTTCCCATAGCTCCAGCCTTAGGTAGCAGCCACAGAGGCCACATCAATGGGAGGCAGCTATTCCCACAGCAGCTTACATCCATTATTGGATCGTAAAACCCCTGGGGGCACTGAGCAGTTGGTTCTTGCCTCAGACCTGTGTAGAGGCATTTAGGGTTAGGGTGCTCTTTATCTCACACTGAATGGTGCCCTGCTCCTGCAGCTTATCTGAATCTCAGCCCCCAGTGCTGGCTTGGCGGAACTGGAGGTGAGGTGATTGTGAAGAGGAAACTACTAAGATTCTGGGCACAAAAATCTCTCTCTACTCCCAGACCAGTATACATGCTTGATTGTGCCACCTTGGCGGAACTGAGATCTTACAAATTCCCAGAGTATACCCTACTCATGACAAACACTATAGAAGGTTACTTTCTTGGTGAATAGATATCTTCTCCCATTCTTTCAGATGAGGAAGAACAATGTTTACCATCAGGGAAAGACATAGAAGTCAAGGCTTCTGTATTCCAAACATCTAAAAAAAATATTCAATGGTCTCAGGTAATGGAAGAGTTCAAAAAGGATTTTGAAAATTATGTAAAAGAGATAGAGGAAAAATTGGGAAGAGAAATGAGAGAGATGCAAAAAAATCATGAAAAGCAGGTCAATGCCTTGCTAAAGGAGACCCAAAAAATTGCTGAAGAAAATAACACCTTGAAAAATAGGCTCACTCAATTGGCAAAAGAGGTTCAAAAAGCCAATGAGAAGAATGCTTTCAAAAGCAGAATTAGCCAAATGGAAAAGGAGGTTCAAAAGGTCACTGAAGAAAATAGTTCTTTAAAACTTAGAATGGAACAGATGGAGGCTAATAACTTTATAAGAAACAAAACAATACCAAAACAAAACCAAAAGAAAGAAAAAATGGAAGATAATGTGAAATATCTCATTGAAAAAACAACTGACCTGGAAAATAGATCCAGGAGAGACAATTTAAAAATTGTGGGACTACCTGAAAGCCATGATCAAAAAAAAGAGCCTAGCAACATCTTTCATGAAATTATCAAAGAAAACTGCCCTGATATTCTAGAACCAGGGGGCAAAATAAAAATTGAAAGAATCCACCAATCCCCTCATGAAAGAGATCCAAAAAAAGAAACTCCTAGGACATTGTGGCCAAATTCCAGAGTTCCCAGGTTAAGGAGAAAATACTGCAAGCAACTAGAAAGAAACAATTTAATTATTGTAGAAATATTGTCAGCATAACATAAGATCTAGCAGCTTCTACATTAAGGGATAGAAGGGCATGGAATATGATATTTCAAAAGTCAAAGGAACTAGGACTAAAACCAAGAATCACCTACCCAGCAAAACTGAGTATAAATACTTCAGGGAAAAAAATGGTTTTCAATGAAATAAAGGACTTTCAAGCATTGTTGATGAAAAGACCAGGGCTAAAAAGAAAATTTGACTTTCAAACACAAGAATCAAGAGAAGCATAAAAGGTAAACAGCAAAGAGAAATCATAAGGGACTTACTAAAGTTGAACTGTTTACATTCCTACATGGAAAGACAATATTTGTAACTCTTGAAACTTTTTTCAGTATCTGAGTAGTTGGTGGGATTATACACACACACACACACACACAGAGAGAGAGAGAGAGACAGAGAGCACAGGGTGAGTTAAATAGGATGGAATCATATCTTAAAAATGAAATTAAGGGATGAGAGAGAAATATATTGGGAGGAGAAAGGGAGAAATGCAATGGGGAAAATTGTCTCATAACAGAGGCAAGTAAAAGACTTTTCAGTGGAGGGATAAAGCGGGGAGGTGAGAGAAAAAATATGAAGCTTACTCTCATCACATTCAACTAAAGGAAGGAGTAAAATGCACACTCATTTTAGTATGAAAACCTATCTTACAATATGTGAAAGTGGGGGAGAATGGGATAAGCAGGGTAGGGGGAATGATGGAAGGGAGGGCAATGGGAGGAGGAAGCAATTAGAAGTCAGCACTCTTGGGGAGGGACAGGTTCAAGAGAGAGTAGAAGAAATGGGGGGCAGGATAGGATGGAGGGAAATACAGTTAGCCTTACACAACACAACTATTATGGAAGTCATTTGCAAAACTACACAGATATGACCTATATTGAATTGTTTGCCTTCCCAATGGGGATGGGTGGGGAGGGAAGGAGGAAGAGAAGTTGGAACTCAAAGTTTTAGGAACAACTGTTGAGTATTGTTCTTGCATACAACTAGGAAATAAGAAATACAGGTAATGGGTATAGAAATTTATCTTGCCCTACAGGACAAAAGAGAAGATGGGGATAAGGGAAGGGAGGGATGTTAGAAGAGAGGGCAGATTGGTGAGGGGGTAATTAGAATGCTCAGCGTCTTGGGGTGGGTGGAGGGGAGAAATGGGGAGAAAATTAGGAACTCAAAATTTTGTGGAAATGAATGTTGAAAACTTAAATAAATTTTTAAAAAAAGAGGAACAACTACAAAAAAAATTTTTAGAAAGAGAAAAAAAATTTTTTAAAAATAAAAACTAAAATATACCCTTCTAATCATACTACAAAGACAGAATTTTTGTATACTATCTTTAAATAATTCAATGCTGCAATTATATTTCATTATTTTCCATATCATAAGGAGTAATAAAACAAAGTTTCTCATATTCTTCTTATCTCAGTGAGATCAAAAGCCTTCCTCAAATCTCCCTTTCCAAACCTTCAAAACCCTTTACATTCAAACCCTCTACTCACACTGTGAGTGCAGACTACAAATTTCTTATTTTCATCTGTCTTGTTTCTTTCATATTCTGATACAATACTTCTCTTACTTTCTTCTACTTCCCTAATTCCTCTAGCCTTTGCTTCCCAATCATATTCCAAACTATCTATAGAATTAATCTTCACTTTCATTGAATTTTTCTCTTTGACAATTTAGCATTAGATGTATAGTGCTTCTAGTTAACCTAAACAATTAAATTGTGTTCTATGACTCAAAGAAAAACACAAACCAATCTTCCAAATTAGATTTTACTTACTTTAAGTTGCTCCCTGATTTAAAAACTTCTCTCTTTTATTGGTCTATTTTCATGTAACTTTCAGAGGGTCTTATTTTTATTTTTCCTTAAAATAAATTTCCATAAAGTAGTACCCCAAAACTCACTCAAAACAATTCAGCATTTATAAAAAAATATTCAAACCACAATTTGGAAATTCACAGTTGAGAAGTTAGATTTCAATCGCAAATTTAGTCTCTGATTACTTTATAATACCATAAATTCCTACAGATTAGGACAGATTCCCTTCCTTCTTATCTATGTCTCTTGTTTGCCTCCCCAACTTAGCCAGAGTTAAAAAGGAGGAGAGGGAGAGAGACAAAGATAGAGACTTTCCTTTTTAAAAGCTTTGAAAGTTCCTCATAAAAATATATTCTTTTTCCTTCAACTGATCAGGCCCAGGAAGTTCATAGCATTTATCACAAATAATACAAATAGGACAGTCACATAGATGTGCTTTCTGGCAAAATTTTCCTTCTCATCTCCCAATGATAATGTAATCAAAAGTCAGCATGCACAATTTTCTAAAATAATCTGAAAATCATTCATTTGACAAATAGGAGTGGGCCTTTAAGAAGCAGAAGGCATTGTCCTTTAGACAGGCCATCCCAGCAAAACCAATAATTCATTTGGTACAGATGGGGTTGTTCAATGCGCAATCTCAATTTCTTCAATATACAGTAATTTAAAATGAGAAATTTAAGCCAGAATATTTATCAGCTGAATCACTTGCAGTTTAAGAACAAATTTCACAAATACTGTTTTGTTACTCCCAGTTGAATAGCGAGCTTGCCATGGCCCCAAAATATGAGACACTTTTATGCTTTTCTTTTAAGCCCCTTGCCTTGGCTTTTTTTTCCCTTAAGGAACTCCCCCCACTAATGTGGAGGCTTCCCTTAGCTTAGAAAGTTGAGACTGAGGTCAAGAGGAGTCCAACTTCCACTGCAGACCTCCGTGGAGAGGTTCCTTAGTGCACTCTAAGAGGTTCTTTAAAGAAGCTATCTTGGAGGCCAGGGTCACTCTCTCAGCTGCCTGGCTGACCTGTCAACTGTCATGAGTGAAATTAATAAGCACTGAGATAATTAGACCTGAACATACTGATTTATTAGCAAGGCATACAGTCACATAACAAAATAGATCCAAGGCCCATCAGTAAACACAAGGCCACTGAATAATAGATAACAAAGCTTTCTTATAGTTAATAAAAAGAAATATATTGAGTTATATAATCTTGAGGAACAAGGGCACTCATTCATTCTGACTGGCCAGAGAGTGACAAAAATAAAAGGTGCTAACCACAAGGTATAGAGAAAATTTTGTGGTATTTCCCTGAAATCATATGAACAAAGCTTTCACAGGAATATAGAACTTTAAGTCACAAAATGGATGCTGTTCACAAAATGGAGTTAGTTTGGTTTTTTTACCACCTAGCTACCTCTAAGAACACCATAGATGTTTTCTTGTTCCTATCATAAATGCTTCTTGTTCCTATCATAAATGCTAAAATGAGGAAATTCACTCTTCATCTGTAATAGAATGCAAATTCTCTCCATTTAAGCTGTCACCAAAAACAGCCCCAACCCAACTGTCATCTCATCAGTGCTCTAGTCACAAATACAAAATTATTTTCCATTACCTATAGAATCAAGTCCAAACTCTTGAGACTGGAATTTGTAATCTGGTCCAATTTCTTATTAAATCTCTGTTTCCCCATTTCCTGACATAAATTCTGTTTCAAGTCAGATTTATCTATTCATTGTACTCTGAATGTGCCATGTGTTTTCATGATGCTAAACTTTTACTCATTCAACACAAATTCAACACAGCATGGAAGAGCACAGTGATTGGATTCAAATCCTGGTTCTGAAATTTACTAGCTGTGTAACCTTGAGAAGATCATTTCAGTTTTCTAAGTCTCTGTTTCCTAGATAACTACATTTGCCTACCTCACAGGGTCATTATAAGGAAAGTATTCTGTAAATTTTAAAACTCTCTACAACACTGCATCATTATTATGTATTGTATCATCATTATTAATATTATTATATATAATTATTTAATAAGTGTTGTTTTATGACAATTATATAACACATCACATAACATTAGATCTTACATTTAACATTATATAACTGTATGTTATAATTATATAGCAATTATTTATTAAGCATCTTTTGCATATCAGGGTAGATACTGAATTTAGGTGAGTCACGAGCTTTATCCTAATTGAGCTAATAATTTAAAGGGATAGATACAAATACCTCTCTCCTGTTCTCACTAACCCTTATTCTCCACCTAACCATCTAGTAACATCTAGCTCAAGTCACACAACTTCTGTGATTCTTTCCCTGACCACAGCAGCTCACTGGAACCTTTCCTAGCTCACAGAGACTTTTTCCCTTCTCTCCATTCCTGTGCACTTACTGTCTAATACTCACTTCTCAGTTTAGTATTTTCTCAGTTCACAATCTTCCAACTAGTTTTACAAGGCTTTCAAGGGTAGAACATGAATAATTCTTCCTTATGGTCTTCTTCTCTCACTTCCCTGACCCCTACAAGAGAGGAACCCAATAAATATCAAGAGAAAGACGAATAGGCTCAGTGTTCCTAGAAAAGACACAAAGAAAACCAAAAAAAAAATTTCAAAAATTAATTATTTTAAATAACAAAGCTTCCTGGAGGATAAAAAGAAGATAGTCAGAATTATGAGACCATTGGTCTTAAGAACTGAGCTGGAATTTGAATAGAGAAATTCTCCCAGAGGAGTATGTCTGTCTAAAAATGGATAGCTTCAAGACAATGAAAGTGCAGTGTGGAGAAGCAAACAACTGGAGTAGGGAGAATATTTTTAGCCTGTTGATGAAGAGACTCATCCCTGAGAATCTGCCAACTGGATGGTACTTCTCTGAGTGAGAAACATTCCATTATTCTTAGGAACACATAAAATGAAAGAGAAGCTCCGAAAATGCAGAAATAAGCCAACCTCATTGTAACTGTCTCATCTTAAAGTTCTGGATTCATTTAGTTTTCCTACATTTGCAATTTTTGAAATAATTAGAAACACAGCTTTTTTCGGGGAGTAGTGTTAACTTGGCCATTTTTTTTAAGAAAATCATTGATTCGCTACTTGTAGTCTTAATAATTATAGTATTTGAAACACCTAAAATTTTAGTATCACAAGATTGAGGGGGGATGAACATTAAATGTTATTAAATGTTATTAAAGCCTAGGTCTGAGTTTTCAAATTTTTCAAGTTAAATGCCAAGAAGTTGTTCACTTGAAATGATTGTTCACCATTAATTTGTTGTTCTTTGTGGAACTTCAGAACAAGAAAGGACCTCTGAGAAAATCTAGTTCTTCAATTTCAAATATTCTCATATGAAAAGCCCAGAGGGGAAGTGATTTGCAAGAGATCATGCAACCAGTGAAGTAAGGACTTGAACTTGAATCTCTGACTCTAGATATTTATTCAAGAGAATTCAGGATAAATACAGATATTATCCAAGACTAGAAAAATGGAAAATTGAGTTCCAAAAAAATCAAAGCATAAGTTCAAGTTTTCAGCATGCCTGTCGTTGGGCCCTTCCTAATTTTCAGGGTTAATGAAAAATTCAAATAAAATGAAAAAAGTGACATCTAGGTGCAATCAAAAAAGAACTCACAAAAAATCGAGGTCCTGAAATGGCAACTTAATTCCTAATGTTTTAAAGTATTGTTCTCCTCCCAAATCTGATTTAGAAATTGATACCAAGCCAGGAAAAGGAAATGGAAGGAGGCTGTCATGCACACAAAGGGAAAGAGGCACAATTTCCCTAGGAAAGTTGGTCCATGATCCTGCTACCTGTGGTGGACAAGACCAACAATAAAAAGTTATATGTAGAATAATTCAACTCATAGTATCCTAGGAGCATACTTAAAACCAAAATCATAGCTTTAGAGCTGCAAAGAAACTTAAAGGTCTTGGAGTCTAACCCATTCATTTTACAGTTGAGGAAACCAAGGCAGACAGATGTTAAGGGACTTGCCCAGGGTCCAACAGCTAGCAAGTGTCTGAGGCAGGATTTGAACTCTATTCTCTTTGGCTGTAAACCCAGAGTTTATCCACTGTGACACCTAATGCCATTGGAGAAGACAATCTAATCTTCTCAGTAGGCACTTTCACTGTCCTAAAACATTGCTACTGCAGGGTTGAAGTTTCACTTCTAACACTAAATGAATCCTCTAACTTTGGGCAAACCACTTTATCTCTCCAAGTCTGTTTCCTAATCAGAATAAT
>JAJHZJ010000492.1:1200000-1627305 GCA_023548195.1 Bettongia penicillata ogilbyi
GTAAGGATGTCTAAGGTCCTAAGTGCCCTCAACAGTTCCACTGTTGATCAGTGAATAACTATTTTTTGATCTCCTACTGTGTGCTAGGCACTGTGCTGAGACACAAAGTAGATACTAAGAAAGACAGACAACCATCCCTTCATCCAGGGAGCTCACAGTCTAAACCAGAGCTTCTTAAACTGCGGCTTGTGACCCTATTTGGGGTTGCAGAAAATTTGACAACAGTAACACGTTTCTGAATACACAATGACCGAAAATTAATTAAAGATCAAGTGCGTGATGAATCCAATTTGTTCTGGCAGCACTTGCCCCTGTTGCATAGCATCAAGCAACTTTCACTGCGGCTTTGGTTCTAAACACAACTTGCACACTTACATGACACATGCCCTCAGGCCACGCAACTCCTGCTGAAATATGAAAAGGGAACAGAGCTAGAAAAAGTTAAACAACGATGTCCAAGTAAGATATGTGCAGTACAAATTAGAGATAATCTAACAAGCAGTAATCAACAGGGGGAAGGCACGAGGAAAGACTTCCTGTAGAAGTCAGGAGCCCAGAGATGGAGTGTCTTGTGAGAGAACAAGGAGACTATTGTCACTGGGTGTTTGGGGTGTGAGGAGACCGAGAATGTATGTGGTGGGGCAGGTTATGAAGGCCTCTGAATGCCAAACAGGATTTTTTTTTATCCTGGAGTTGCTAGGGAACCACCAGAATTTATTGAGTGTGTGTGTAAGATCAATTTGACAGGTGAGTGAACTGGAAGATTTGCAGAGTAGTTGGAAGAAGTTGGTTACCTCCAGCCCTTTTTCCACAAATGTCTTCATGGCTCCCCCAGACAGATTTCTGCTGAGAGAATCCAAGAAAAAATAATTGAATCATTTTTCCAGTTCTGGTTGGCTTAGGGAGACAGAGAGAGGTCTGTGGACAAGGAGGATGGGGTCTGGCCAGTAGTGCTGGAGTTGGAGGAAAAGGGCAGTTGTAGTTGTGGTCCCTAGCTGTGCACCTAATGATGAAGAAGTTGAGAAACAATGTGTGGTTCTGCCCCAGGAGCAGAATAGGGACTCAGTTTTAGCCTCTAGCCTGGGAAGCTTGTAGTGATCTAATCAGGGCAGGAAACCCAGACCAAAGGAGAGCCACCATGCAGTTCACTTGCTCTGAACTTCAGATCCTTCAGCAGGTTAATAGTGGTTGAATCCAACATCAGTCTACTGAAACTTCCAGCCAGGAATAAACCAACAGACCCAAACCTGAGTCAAGAACTTGCAGAGCTCAGACCAGGATGGTATAGAGCAGACTCTGCCCCAAGTCACATCACTCTGGGAGCACTGCAACTTTCAGGTCCCAATCCTGAGCTGTGAAAGCAGTACAGGGATGCTAGAGGATGCAGCTCAGCCTGGACATTTCCCCAGGAAGTGCCCAGTGCCCAGACCTAACACCAAATCCAATGTCAAGAAGTAGAATGGAGAAGGATTTTGGGAAGATGGCAGAATAAGGCAGGAAATTACCTGGCTTTCCCAAATAATTTAAAATAGTGCCTTAAAGTGAATTCTAGAGCAACAGAAATAATTCAGAGTTGAGGTAAAGCAGCTGTGTAGCCTAAGACAACTTGGGAGGATGTTAGGAAAGACCTGACCTCTTGGGATGGTGATCTGGACTGACTGAAGTGCACATTCCTCCCTCAGATACCTCCACAAGAAGCCTTGAGGGGCAGCTGTGTCAGCTTCAGCCTCCATGTCAGGAACTCACTAGAGGGTCAGTGTAGGGTGTTAGGTGGGAGTGGGGAGGCGGAGTATGGTGACTGATGGGGGTTAGATTGCAGGGCCTTCTACTGGCTGGCACTGGACACGTGAACTGAGCAAACATGGTCCCAAGCTGTGGCTGTGGGTAAGGAGAAGATCACAGAGGCTTGGGGAGCTTGCTGGCTGTAGTCACTCTCAGGAGAGCAGAGTCTCTGCTTTTGTTTGCAAGGCAGAGGTGTGAGCTGAAGCTTGCAGCCATTGGAAGGACCTCAGGGAATAAGAGTGTTTGTGGTGACCCTGTTTGCCACCCAAAGGAAGAGAGGAGGACCTGAGGTTACTCATGAACCCAGGTATGAGCTGGAGGAGCAGTGACACCTGGCCTTGGATTATAGAACACTGGAAGAGCCAAGACTTCAAAGGCCCCTGTATAAAGCTCAGGAAACAACACAAAATCCCCAAAGCCTAAGGTGTTATCTCCTTCACTTCTTGATGAGAGCCCAATACTTACATAAAGTTAACGGCAGAGAGAGACAGAACCTGACCATAGACAGCTGTGCTGCTGTGGCAGTAGAGAAAATCAGGGTTCAAACTCAGAAGATAGGGACTTCAAAATAGCTACTTTTAAAACTTTAAAGAAAAAGGTAAAATGATCACAAGCTTTAAATGGAAATACTTTAAAAGGACTTTAAAAATAAAATAAGAGGTTGGGGGAAAATAGGGAAAAAAATAAGAGTAATTCAAGAAAATCAAGAAAATTATGAAAAGGAAGTCATCTAGCTGGAAAAAGAAATCCTGAAGAAAATAAGTCCTTAAAAATTAGATTTGAGGAAGAGGAAGCTAATGACTTCATAAGGCATCAAGAAATAATAAAACAAAATCAAATAATGAAAAAGTAAAAGAGAATATGAAATATTTCATTAGAAAAACAGCTGACCTGCAGAACAGTTTGAAGAGAGATAAGAAAGTTATGATTTTTTTAAAAAAGAGTCTAGACAGAAGGTAAAGTAGAAGTTGAAAAAATCCACCGATCATCACCTGAAAGACATCCCAAGATGAAAACTCACAGGAACATCATAGCTAGGAGCTCTTAGGTCAAGTAGAAAATGCTATAAGCAATTACCAGACTCCTTTTATACAATAAATATAGTGCTGATATATAAACAGGAAGAGCAAAAACAGAGACATTATAGACTAATTTCACTAATGACTCTGGATGGAAAAAATCCTTAAATAAAATACTAGCTAGGAGACTACAATGATATATCACAGAGATTACATTATGACTAAGTGGGATTTATATGAGGAATAGAAGGATGGTTTAATTTAAGGAAAGCAATTAACATAATTGATTGTATCAGTGGTAAAAGTAACAAAAAACCATATGATTATACCAATAGATGTAGAAAGAGCGTTTGACAAAATGCAACATTCATTTCTATTAACACATGAAAGCACAGGTATAAATGGATTTTTTCCATAGCAATAAGAAGCATTTACATAAAGCCATCAGCAAGCATTATGTATAAGATCAGAATTAAAACAAGGATGCCCGTTATTAACAATATTATTTAGTATGTTTTTTAGAAATAGCAACAGCTAGCAATAAGAAAAAGAAATTGAAGGAATCAGAATGGACAATGAAGTAATTCAGCTATCTCTCTTTGCAGATGATATGATGATATACTTTGAAAATCCTAGAGATTCAACTAAAAAACTAGTTGAAACAACAGTTTTAGCACAGTAGCAGGATCTAAAATAATCCCACATAAATCATCAGCATTTCTATAAATTGCCAACAACACCCTTCAATAAGAGTTACTTAAAATAACCACAGATAGCACAAAACATATGAGAGTATTCCTGCCAAGACAAACCCAGGATGCACGAATATAATTATGAAACACTTTTTTATATAAATAAAGTCAGATTTAAATAATTGTAACAATAGTAATTGTTCATGGGTGGGAAGAGCCAATTTAATAAAAGTGACATTTATACCTAATCTACTTACTTTCATTTGAACTAAATTGCCAAAAATTGAGCTAGAAAAGAAATAAAAATAATACAATTCATTTGGAAAAGCAAAAGGTCAAGAATATCAAAGAAGTTAATGAAAGAAGAATGTAAAGGAATGAGGTCTAGTAGTACCACATCTAAACTATATTATAGGGTAATAATTATCAAAACTATTTGGTACTTGCCAAGAAATAGTAAGGTGGATTAGTGGAACAGAGTAGACATACAGTGCACAGTTGTAAATGATTATAATGACCAATTGTGCTTGACAGATATAAAGATTATGCTTTTGGGATAAGAATTCACTGTTTAGTAAAAATTGTTGGGAAAAGTAGAAAACAGACTGGCAAAAACTAGGTATAGACAATATCTTAAATTGTTTACCAAACTAAGATTGAAGTGGATACGTGACCTAGACGTAAAGGGAGATATCATAAGAAAATCAGAAGAACATGGAATATGTTATCTATCAGACTTATAGATAGAAGAATTTATGAATAAATAAGAGAGAGTATTGTGAGATATTAAATTGATCATTTTGATTACATTAAATTAAAAAGCGTTTTGGTACAAATAAAATCAAAATAGCCAAATTTAGAAGGAAAGCAGGTAATTGGGGAAACAATTTTTATAGACTTTTTCTTGAATAAAGGTCTCATAGCTCAATTATACAGACAGCTGTGTCAAATTTGTAAGAATATAAATTATTCCCCAATTGATAAATGGTTAGAAAAACCATAAATAGGCAGTTTTTAGATGAAGAAATCCATGCTATATGATCATAAACTCATATGAAAACATACTCTAAATCATTATTGATTAGAGAAATGCCAGTTAAAACAATTTAGAGATATCATCTCATATCTATCAGATTGGCTAAAATGATAGAAAGGGGAAATGAAAAATGTTGGAAGGGATGTGGTAAAATTGGAACACTAACACATTGTTGGTGGAATTGTGAGCTGACCCAACCATTTTGGAGGGCAATCTGGAATTATGTCCAAAGAGATTCAAAACCATGTATATAAGTAAGTTGAGGAATTATCGAGGTTAGAATGTTTGAGTGAGTATCTATCAATCAGTCCAAGTTCCCTAGCACTGAGTTGAGGTGAGAAATTCTGTTAACAGTCCACAAGCAGTGGATAAATAATTTTTCTCAAGTTATTTATAAGAGATGGCCTATTTCTACCTTAAAGTCCAATTTGTTGCAAACTGTTTTCTTTCTTTCTTTTTTTTTATAGCAATGAACACCTAGTCAAGGGAGATTCAAAAAATGATTTGTTTCAAGATTGTACACAGAGTTATGGAAAGAAGACCTTATTAGTGCATATGAGCAAAGGAAAGGTCTTCTAATAACTAGTGACTTTAAAGTGTTGACAAAGGTACCAAGTGGACTGCAAAAGATTTGATGGGAGCGAGATTGTGGCTATGACAAATGCTACAGAGTATCATCTTTGTAACTTAATAAGGATATCTCCTCATTATTACATTAGCCTGCCTAAATCCCTTTGTACTGTGAGTGGGAGCTTCCTATTTTCTGTTATTTTCTCTTTCCTTCTGATTTAAGTTATGACACAGGCACTGGAATGATGGTTTCAGTGGAGAGGAAATAGTTGGGCAAATTGGTATAGACCAGGTTGATCTCTAGATATTCTTTTGTACCTGTTCCTGTAACTTTTCAGAACAAAACAGCATGAATGTAGTTTAGCTACATTGTTTCTTGTATTCCTGGATTGTAGCAGCTTTATTATTTTACTAAGAGATACAGTTCAGTATAATTGTGTGGACTGTACCTTGTTAATGTTACTAAGAGCTGATGAAATATATTCATCTGCCTGATTCTAGAATGATGTATTTTTCAGAAATCACCCTTACCTCGGTGATCTCTCTGTTTGCATACTGCTTAGTCTTCCTGCTTATAGCAAATCTGTTTATATGGACTGTAACATTACTTAGTAGTAGAGACCTAGTGTGCACTTATCTGAAATCTACAAATAATACCCTGGCAACTATTTGTAAATAAAAGAGAATATACTATATGGTAAGTGATAAGTGGTGGTAAACTGTCTTCATTTTTCTTTTAAAGAAAAGCATAAAATATATTGAAATGTGGAATTCCCCATTTGTCACCTGAATATCCTTGAACCTGATGGCCCTATTCCTTACCCTTCTTTCAAACTTTAGATTTGACTGAAATCTCAATATCAAATTATGCAGCAACTTACAACTCCTAGGGAGAAAGCTATATTTCTGTGTCTTATAATATGTCATTTATAGCTCAGACTTCTATGAGGTTTAGAAGTAGAAAGGACTTTCTAGATCATCTCTATCATCTCCCCTCATAGAGGAAGTGAGGAGCTTCCAGGTAGTATCTCTTCTGCGAATAGCATGAAGGTGTCACAGTTCCCTAGAACAATAGCGCCTTCACCCTGTTCTTGGTTCAGCTGGATGTTTGGTGTCACCCCCACTAGCCAGTGGATAAGCCCTTCTTGATAGCACTACTCAGTAGTCTATACAACAATGGAGCAGTAACGTAGCCAGAGCAGTCCTGCAGTGTCCATGCAATAGCAGTATCTTGTGGCAGAAGTAGTGAGTCCGCATTTAGACAACATAGACTTCTTTTTTTTAAGCAGAAGAACCATGTGCCCAGGAGTGCTCCAAGGATATCAAGGTCATAACACCCTCAGGTAATTTAATTTAAAGGTGTGGTTGTGTATTATGAAATGAAAGGTAGCATGTCACTCGAGGCTAGCCTGGAGCATGGGAGCTGTAATCCTGGCTTTTCACTAACCTGCTGTGTTGGTTGATCTCTTAAGACCTCAAGTTTATTTATAAAATAAGCATAATAGTACTGGATGAACTTAGATTATAATCCTAAAGTAAAAGTTCTGAAAATGGTAAAGTTATTACAAAGTAAAGTTTTTAGTAAATATTTATTATTAAAAGCTTTTGAAACCTTTTTTGTAGGGGAGAAGTTATTTTTAAAAATTGACTTCTAATTGTTTTCAAAACAGTCTAATAAGTTTCACTGAAAGCATTAGACATTATTTAATTATGCTTCTGTATGCTTATTCTGACTATATTTCATTGCATCCTGAAAATTAAGGCTTGAAAGTCAATAGTGTAGTTGGTTACTGTAGCATCATATTTTTAGATTTCTTCTGTCCTTATGTTGAATATGTCATTTTTTATTTAAAAAATGTATAATTAAAATGAAAGATACTATTAGAAATTTTATGTTAATATTTACATATATTTATATATTATACATTTTATATATTGACATTTATTATATAAATATTGATATTTATATATATTACTATGTTAATATTTATATATTTGGGTAGCTAAGTGGTACAGTGGATAGAGTTCTAGGGCCTAAAGTCAGGAAGACTCATCTTCCTGAGTTCCAATGTGGCCTCAGACTCTTTTGACCCTTGGCAGTCACTTAACCATGTTTGCCTTAATTCCTCATCTCTGAAATGAGCTGGAGAAGGAAATGGCCAACCACTCCAGTATTTCTGCCAAGAAAACTGCAGATGGTGCCATGAAGAGTTGGACACAACTGAAAAGACTCAACGATGACATTTATATGTTTGAATATTGAATTGATTGGGCTCCCTAATTTTTAAGATGTTTTGTAGAACATTGTATATACGAAAAAAATTTTTTGGTATACTGCTACTTTTAATAGTACTAATTATTGCATTAGTTTCTTTTAGTTTCTTTCTTTTTTTTTTTTTTTACTTAGGATCCTTGAACACTTTTCTAAGACTTGGACGTTATGCATCCCTCCAATTATATCTTTAGAAAACCTTTAGTAAGGCCCTCTTTAGATGCCACCTACCCATGATGTGTTCCTTGATCTTTCCATCTATGTTCTCCCTCCGTCCTTGAAACTCCTATTTATTTTCTTAATTATATTGACATCCCATTTTCCTCAGAATAAATACTTCATCTTCTGTATACCTTTCCTCAAGTTTAATGTCTTTTGAATAGTCGGTGTTGTATAAATGTTGGCTGAACTGACTCTTGGAATATCTGCCCACGCTTCTTTTTGTCATGAGTAATAGAGGTGGTAAAAGTGCAAAAATCTGGTTGTCATTATTTATAATACTGCTATTAAATAAAACAAACTTAAAACTATTTTAGTATTCAGTGACAGGCTCTTATATTAGCTGTTTTCCAGCAAATGTTGGACATTATTTTTATGTTCTCTCTAATGTGAACTGAAATATGAGAAAACTCATCGGAATGTATTTTTGTGAGTATGTCATTACTCACTGAGCTGATTAAAAGTGTCACATTTCAAGTTTAGAGATTTTTGTTTTCCGAGGGTTTATTGTGAGTTCACATAGAGTGAAGCTCAAAGTGCTATTTTTATAAATGTGCTTACTTATCGTCATTGACATTTAATAAGTATTGGGTACAGCTTTGATTAGGGGATAGACCCCTGAACAAGCCATATACTCCTAGAGATAGTTGTGTGACCTGGTGTGGCAGAGGACAAAACCTAGGACTAAAATAATTTAGAAAGAAGTTTACTAAGTCATCTAGCTAGGGGAGAGCTAAAAAAAGGGGTGACCCGCTTCCCCTAAGTGTCTGTAAGTTCTACATTATATCAGGATCATACAGATAAGAATAACAGCCTTTATCAGATGGGGAATTACTTTTTCAGTGATATAATTTTATTACTCTACAGGTATGAATTTTCAGATTAACAGTATTTTTTTATACAATGATTTTCCCGAAAATCATAGTGCAAGAAAAGTTAGGAGGCAACAATAATATAAAATATATTATGGATTTTAAAAACATACCACAAAACTTTTTGCCAGTCAAATCACATTAATTTGATTAAATTCATGTCTGAATCATCTTACATAGAAAACCACTTCATCCATCTATCAATTTGACATTATTTATTGCATTCATAAGAGCAGTATAAAGTAATTAAACTTTTAATTTTTATGCAGTTTCTAAACATATCACCTTGATCCCAGATAGTAAGTATTTTTTCATTAAGGTCTGATGGACTTACGGAGGGTCAAACATTGCAGTTATCTTATTTTCGATGGCACCATATTATAATTTAATCTAGGACAAACAACCCAAATGTGAATTTCCAGTCACATGATATATCATTCCAAACCTACATTTTCCCAAGGGTCATTAATTGCTAATACCTCAAATTATGGAACCCTCTGGTTTTATTTAGCTCTCTTCTAAAGATTGCAGTGGCAACCTCACATTCTCTTCTTCTCAAAATATGCTAACTTATAAAAATCCTTAAGTCATAATTTGGAAATTTATAGCAAAGATATTATATTTCAGTTACAGATTTAGTCTGATTAGTTTATTACGTCACACATTTCTGGGAAACAGTTAAAATTTTTTCTTTCTTTACTTGTCTAACTTTATCTCAGTAACCCCGGCCTTACTACGACTGAAATCACAGACAGAAAATATGTTGCTGGGGTTTTTTATTTTTAGCTCTTTCTGAAACCTTATTATGTCTTACTGAAGGTCTGAAATGGAAGTCCCTGCTTACCGAGATGGAGAGTTTAGCATCAGGTTACAGAAAACTGGGAAAACTGTTTCAGTTATGAAACTTAATTAACCTTCCCCAGAATTCTAAACTCTGGCTGCAGTATTTTACAACAGTCTTTTGATGGGTTGCATTTTTTTTTGTTAAGAAATCTTCTAAGGTGGCAGAATCTATAGATGGCTCCAGACAAGACGCAAGACAAAGGTTTTCCTGAGAAGCTTGTAGGGAGGATAGAGAGGGAGGAAAAGTCAGATTCTCTACTCTTGGGCTACAAACATTCAGTCTCCAACAGTTTATTTTGACCTATCCCAGATATCTGGTTCATTTCTAATGGTGAAGAAGAGCAAGAGAGGGGGAGCTGGAGGGGAGGTGAGAGAGAGAGAGACAGACAGACAGACAGACAATGCACTGCAGAATTACCAGCTGAATTAACAGACGATAGATTGGTCTTGCAGAACTCTTGGTTGGTCGATCCAAGAGGACTACTCATAGGGTGGCTAGGCTCGTTCTAACCTTGCCCCAAATACTTTTCCAGGTCAGTGTAGAGTTTAAATGAAGGAACAAGGATGTGTTCAGCTGAACCCTCAGTGAGTCACTTGGTTCTTGCCTCAAAGAATGATCCTGTCTAGGGCATTCTCACCTCTTTGGTTGATCATTGGGGACCCTGCTTCTGACACCATTATCTGGTTTCTCAGCCATGCAAACCTAGGTCTACACAGTAACATGACCTTTTCCCATAGATCCTTTGCAGATCACTTGAGCTTCCTGAATTTAAATTTCTTCCTCTGTGAAATGGGGATAATAACAGAACAGACCTTACTAGGTTATTCTGAGTATAATATAAAACAAGACAGTTGTTCCATTTGAAAGTTAAGGTAAACTGAAAGACTGTGGTCTCAGTATGATCATTTTATTAGCTAGACTAGCAGTCAGTATGTGTCAGTGGCCTCCCTCAGTGATCAAAGACCATGCATGAGGTGGGGTTTACTAGCCTTCACATAGTTTTGGGAAGGAAGTACAGGGGAACAAAGAACAGAGCTGAGTAAATGGAGAAGAGAATGCAGTTGGCTACAGGGCTGGCAGTATCGTGGGATGAGGACAGCATGATTGGTTGCATCAAGGAGAGTAGACTAGCAAAGACTACTCTCTTTCTTGAGGAATGCTTGATTAATTTATGGGATCCATTTATACCCTGAGGTTATTGATAGTGGACCAGGGAAAACAGACTTCCTTGCTTCCAGGAAGGAGATAAGACCCTCCTTAATTGTACAAAGATAGGCAAAGATGGGCAGTACATCTTGTGGAAATGTACCAGAGTTTGTTCAGCTTGTGGATCTGCAGAGATAGCAAATAGATGTTATGGAATTTTTCAGGAGCTGAAAGTATGAGGGATAACAAGTTTTTGTTTGAAGTAACTCATAAAAGAAACTGAAATGTTAATTGTTTGAGTTTACTTATAATGTTGGGGACAGTGACCAGATTCCCTCATGTCCACCTGCACCCCTCAAGGATAACAAATTTCTTGGAGCCAAGAACAGAACAGCGATTAGCAGGAGAACTGAACTTCTGAACTTAGTTCACAGTCAACAAATCAAAGAAATGTGACTTGAGCCGTCATGCAAGAAGGGGCGGTAGTGTAATACAGGATAGGGTCAGTTACAGAGTGGAATCAATGATAAAATGACAGGATCAATTTAATTTCTTCATAATGTTAATCTAAAGCAATATGTGAGTGTGAGTTGTGGTTTTTCTCCTAGATTAATACCTAATTTTTTTCATTAGAATTTTTTATGCGTGCACGTGTGGGCATGAGAAAGAGAGACAGGGCCAGAGGGAGACAGAGACAGAGAAACAGAGAGAGAGACAGACAGTAAAGTTCGGGAGATATTGACTTACTCTATCCTCCCTCCCCCTTGCATTTGTATTTTCTTTTTATGAAGTATTTTAGAAAGGAGAAATAAGCTGTGACTTTCTCTTTTTTCTACTTTCTTTTTTTTTAAGGAAATTTTAAATATTTATTTTAAAATCTCCCCACAAAGAAATGGAGGGAGAAAATAAAATATATTTTTTAGGTTTCACAATCAGTAACCATTCAATTCTACTTTCTTTCATAGTGTATTCCTTTTTCTTTTATCTCCTTTAAAGTTAACAAAGCAAGAAAAAAAAACCCCACACACTGGCCCTCTTTCTGTCTTGCTTTACTCTCTGGGACATTTTCCTCTTCTCCCTCTATTAGACTAGAAGTACTTGAGCATTGAACCCCTTCCTGTTGGCAGATGTGTTTTCCTCTTCTAGGCTTCTCTGGTCTGCCCTGTGCATGCTTTAAAGAGTCTGTCCAGTTAAATGCGGGCAGTATCATGAAGATGACCATACCGCCTGAATTAACTTACTAATTTGATTAATGTAAGGGTGACACCAATCCAACTACCAGGGAATTTTTTGTAGAGCCAGAAGAAATAATGAAATTCATCTGGAGGAAGAAAAGGTCAATAATCTAAAGAGTACTAATGAAAAAAGAGTGGCAAGAAAGAGGGTCACTCAGTATCAGACCTGAAGCTGTACTGCCAAACAGTAATTATGATTTGGGAAGCAGTATAGCGAAACAAGTTAGGCACACAGCAGAAGCCAGCTAACGCAGTGGCTCAGTGTTCCCTCAACCAAAGATCTCAATTCCTTGTGTGCTCAGTAGAAGCACTGTGCAAGGAAAAAATTATCTCTCAGATCTGTGGATAGGGGAAGAGTTCCTCACTAAATATGTGATAATATCACCGAAAATAAAATGGACAATTTTGATCATTTGATCATAGAGTTAATTTTTTTTGTACAAATGGATGAGATTTTCCTTGGTGTCCTCAGCACTTATAGTTCCTGACATGTGGTAGGCACTTAGTAAATGCTTAATTACTGACTGTTTAATGTAGTAAAAATTAGAAGTGAACCAAATAATTGGGGAAAAAGTCATCTGAAAAAAGTTTCATATCATATAGAGATACCTTCATATACACAGAACTGATGTTGGTTTATAAAACTGACAGCCATTCCTTAATAACTAAGTGAGCGGGCAGTTTTCAAACTCTCAATCACCATGTGAAAAATGCTCTAAATCACTAATAACGGGAGAAAGGCAAATGAAAGTAAATCTCAGGTTCCCAGTGCTGGAGAGGCTATGGGAAAAGAGGCACATTGATGCCCCATTTGGAGCTGGGAGCTGGACTAGCTGTTTTATAAAAGCAGTTTGTCTCCCAGAGTTACTGAACTATGTATATTTTTCGACTCAGTTGTCCTACTACTATTAAGCCTATACCTCCAGGGAGGAAAGAAAGAAAAGGACCTATCTGTGCAAAAATATTTAAATCAGCTCTTTTCAGAGAAGCCCCAGATAGGAAGCTAAAGAGGCATTCTTGGGGAATGCCTAAAAAAGGCATCATATGTGAATATAATGGAATATTATTTTGTCATAAGAAATTATTAAATATACAGTTTCAAAGGAAACTGGAAAGACCTGAACAGATGCAAAGTTAAGTGAGAAATACCAGGAAAACAGTTTACACAATGAGGACATTAGAGAGAAAACTAACTGTGAAAGGCCTGAGAACTCTTCAGTAATGCAGTGATCGTCCACTGGGCCAGAGGACCGAATGATAACAGTAATGGTAAACAGCCAGCATTTTTGTGAGGCTTCAAGGTTTTCAAAGCATTTTTCATATGAAACTGCTTTGATCACTAATGCCTGAGTCAAGATTCAGACTTAGGTCTCACGTACTGTCCAGTGTACTACCAAGCGCCCTCCCTCCTCCTCCAGGAGAAGGGATAGACTTAGAGAGTCCAGAAGGAGACGTCCTTTTTGGACACAGCAGATGTGGGAGTTTGCTTTGCTGGACTACATACATTTGTTGTGAGGGCTGGCTTTTTGTTTTTAATTATTAAATTGGGGGAGGTGGGTGCAATTATGGAAGGGAGAAATGGAAGAGAATAAACCCAAAATAACCCACCACCAAGAAAAATTCTATTTGTTTCTTCTCTTTTCATCAAGAATACTTGAAAGTCCTCTGTTCTCTGAAAGGTCCATTTGTATCCATCATTTGTGTAGGATAAGCTATTCTTGGTTTGAAAGCCTTTTTCTTTTGCTCTTTGACATAGTATATCCAGGATAATCTTCCCCTTATAATAGTTGCTGTAAAATCTTCTCCGATCCTTATTTCCCGCGTCCTGGTTCTTTCTTTTTCAGCTGCTTGTCAGTCAGCTAGCATTTCTGCAGACCCACTTATTATGTATCAGGCACTGTGCTTTGCACTCGAATGATTTTTTTCTATGACTCGGAAGTTCTGAATTTTGATTATGACATTTCCAGGTGTTCTCAGTGTAGAGTTTCTTGAAGGAAATGATCAGTGGATATCTTGGAAATGAATCTTTTATCTGAGACACTTGCTGTAAAGACTTCTCCCTTCCCCCCATTTATCTGTTTCCATTTCAGTTTTATTAGTTAGATTTATTTGTGCAAAATGTTTTAATTTTATATAATTGAAATTGTCCATTTTAACTTAAATTTTTCTCCCTGTGCTTCCAAGGTACTGCCTTGGCTTAATCTCCTGCTGTGGCTCTAGACTGGGCTGCCTTTCAGTTGTCTTGCCCTGTTTCCTGCTGTGCCTGTGTGTGAGCTGCTGGGGTACTGTTCTGGCCTCCCCCCACCTTTTATTTTTGCTGTGGCCTTGGTGTGGGCTTTCAGTTTGCTAGTGTGGACCTGTCCCTCCCATAGTGCAGGCACTAGTCGGGTCCTGCTCCTTGGGGGCCTCACATCCTGCTGCTATGTGTCCGCTCTGTGTGGGCGCTGCTCTGACATTTCCCCTTTCTGTGCTTCCAGGCTGTTTGCATGCTACACCTTCTGCCTGATGTGGCTTTTTTCCCACTAAGAACTTCAGCTTTCTGGCAGTCTTTTTTTGTGCCATCTTGGACTAGAAGGACGCGCTTGTAACATTCTTTTCTACAGCCTTTTACTCATCACACACAATTGTATCAGCTGGAAAAACTGTATACTATTGAGGGAAGGGTTTCTTTTTCCTTTTTCTTTACCTTTTCCTGGAACAGTCGGGGAAACCTGAGCAAGTTTGTAGACAACAGGGGAAGGAGCTGGTGTACAGTGAGAGAGTGTCCCAGATAATGCTGGACAGTCGGGGAAATCTATTAGTGTTCCTTGGCATTCCAGCAAATATATACCAGGCCTGTATTTATCTCCTCCAGTTAATTTCATCTTTCACAAATCTGCAGACCCCAAACCTGCCTTATGCTTCAAGCTTCAATCAAAATCCATCTCTGCACAACATTTTCTATTTCTTTGACGGTATTGTCTCTCATTCTTGGATTCTTGTGACATTTCTGGTTTTTCCTTAACACTTTACTTTACCCTATGTGCTCTCTGCACATTTAATTCATTTAGAGCCGTTTGCCTCTAACAGATTGTAATCCACTTGCGATCTTGGAATTGACACTGCCCTGTGCTGTTCCTCCTGTGTGGGGCAGCTTGTCTGTTCACAGTCAGTGAAAGCCACGTTCTTGTTCTCATCTGTCTTTTATGTGCTGCCTTCTTGCCTGATTGTCCTTATTGTGTTTCACTAGAGGCGGCAAGTCGTGCGATAGTCCAGTTCCTGGAAATCAACCAGAGCGAAGAAGCCAGCAGAGGTTGGATGCTTCTGACGACCATTAATTTGTTAGCATCCTCTGGGCAGGTTAGTTTTACCTTTTGTGTCTTGGTGACCAAATGCAACTTTGTGTTTTTCTTCAATTTTAAGTTACGTTTTAGAGTTCTTTTCAAACACATGTTTCTTTGATCCCTTGTTTTAATGCATGCCTAAATGAAGACTTTAGTCTTAAAAAAATGCTTTTCTATTTTAAAACTTTTTACAGGGATGAGAGAAGGAACACTAAATCACTTTGACATTTACACTGAATCACTTTGGCATTCTTCTTAAGGAGAAAGAAGTTATATCAGTCTTTTTCCTGAAACTGTAGTTTTGTGATTCTAAATATTCCTTTTGGAACTTTAAGAATACATATTACTTTAAAGTGTTTGATATGGTCGTATTTTATGTGAATCCATTAGTGTTCTAATGATTTTGACCATCTGCTTATCAAATAAAAAATTGCCTTCTGTGACTAGATCATAGACTCACAGATTTACAGCTGGAAGAGATCGCAGAGACTATCTAGTTCACCCCTCTCATTTTACAGATTAGGAAACTGAGGCCCAGGGATGTTGACTTGTTTGCCCCAGGATACAAGTCGTAAGTATCAGAGATTGGGTTTGAACCAGGGCTTCTGACAGCAAAGCTGATTCTCTTACCACTTTGTCACCTGAGGGTGAAGTTAATCCAGTTTACCTTTAAATAAATGGTTTTGCATTAGGACTGTCTCTTACCTAGAACTCTTAGTTTTACTCAGGTTCTGAAACACAAAGAAAAGAAGGAAGTGCATGTATGGGGAGAGTCACGGCAAAGGTGCAGAGAAGGAAAATGGAGTGTTCTGTGTGAGGAGGAGCAAGGAAGCTTGGCATAAGAGTAACGTAGGAAAAAGCTAGAAAGGTAGGTTGAGGCTAGATTATGAGAAACTTTAAAAGCCAAGTCAGTGAGCTGTCTTGCTTTCATTAAGCACCTTCTGTGTCCTAGCTATTGTACTAAGTACAGGAGACAGAAAGCTAAAATGAAACAGTTCCCACACCCAAGAAGCGTACCTCTATGGGGTACATTGTATATAAGTACATACTTATATATTTACATACAAGTAGATCCTCCTGGAGGGTGGAATCAACCAGACCCTATCCCCACCTGCCCCTCCTCTCATCCAGGTGGCAGCAGAAGCTGGTGCTGACCTGGTTTTGGAGAGTGATTTCCCTGACACCCAGCCTCTCTCCTATCCCAATCCCTTCACCTTAGTTATTGCCTTGGCTGTAGGGCAGACATCGCTGGCCACTCTGATGAGCAGGGACTGTCTTTTGCCTCTTTGTGTCCCCTAACAAATGTTTATTGACTGACCAATCATAGTCCTTCCAGCCTAAGAGACATCAGGTGCCATGCCTAAGGGCCATTGGGCCCTATTCTATATCCTATTGCTCTGCCTTTCAGACCTCCAGGTCTTGCAGTGTGCCATGGCTCTGTGCTCTTTAGGATCAATGTGCCTTTCCATCCACACTGTCTATTTTGCCCTTCACTTCAGATGTGAAGTCCCTGAGAGCAGAGACTTTCTTGTCCTTTCCCAAGAACCTTAAACCTACTGCACTCTGAAGGTGGGAGACCAATGGAGCCCTCTCTAAGGGCCCTTCTGGACCCTCCTAGCTTTAGAGTGATTATCATTAGTAACTGTTGCTGTTTCCCACCCAGCCTTAGGTCTTTCTTTTTCTTGACCTCATTAAAGGGGCCATGCCCTGGCTGCTTCTTAAACAGGCCTGTTCATTGAATGGGCATTGCCTCACCCTAAGTGAGTACCTGCAAAGACCTTGGCCCAAGGACCCAAGGTCTCCCATTGCATCCTGGGTCGTGTCCAGTCATCCTGATGAATATCTGGTCACTGGATCCAGATGGCTCTGAAGGAGAAGTGAGGCTGGTGACCTTCATAGCCCTCCCTCACTCAAAACAAAGTCAAGTGCAAGTCATATCATCATTTCTCTGATGGCATGGTCTTCTTCGGCAGTGAATGATGAACATAGCAACCTCTTTTGCCCTTCACTTCAGATGGGAGCTCCCTGAGAGGAGGGACTTTCTTGATTTTTCCCTTGTATCTCCCTTTGCTTCACAGTGTTTGGCATATAGTAAAAGTTTTTTTTTAAATTTTTTATTCATTCAGTCTGGCACATGGTAGACACTTATTAAACGCTGGTTGATTAACAAATTCTATCCTCATGCTTCATGACAACCATAAATTTGAAACAGTTAAAAGGATTTGAATTGAGTTAGAAAATGATAATGGTAGGTGAATTTTAGAATTTCAGGCAGAATTTTAACCCTGATCCATTCATTCACCTGTAATCTTGCCAGTTGAATGTCACTTAACTTTAAATCAGTGGGACCTGGAAGCTGTAAGGGACCCCTAAGATCATCTAACCCAGATTAGAAAACTCCAGCCCAGGAGGGTGAAGTGACTTGTCCAGATCACAGGCAGGGAGCATGCGGCAGACCTGGAATTGGAACCTAGGCCCTTGGAATCTAAATTTTCTTTTCCTGTTTCCATTCCATCCATTTCTCTACAGTTTAAATGCTTACTAAAAAAGAAAAAACAAACAAACCAATAAACTGATGTTCTGTATAGGAAACTATATCTTGAAAAGATTTCAAGATAGAACTGTGAAAGATTTTAGATTATCCGTATTCAAATTAGTGTTAGGATCCTAGGTCTAGTAACAAACTCCACACCCAGAATTATGGGAGGGTGATAATTGAGAATTAAAGGCAAGGTGATAAAATGAAACCTCAAACCATCATGGACTTGGAAATCTGAAAAGTAGAATAGATTCTTATGTTTGGAATGCCAAAGGTGAGGTTATTCCCAAAGGGCTAAGAATGTTTTAGAATCTAATAAAATAATAATAATATTAATTAAAGGATTTGTTCTGTAAAGTTTGGATTCAGTAAGAAGGCCACACTTAAGGATCTAGAAGGACACACATGGCCTGAAGGCTGTAGGTTCCCTACCCACCTAGCCCCGAAATTCTGGGGAGTTTCAGAAGAATCTTAATATTATAATATTTAAAGAAGTCATATAAGTTTGGAAATGAAATATTTTTTCTTAGTATATTTTTTAATCTTTGCAGTCCTTAAAATGATGTTACTTCAAATTATATGTTTTGTAGTTACTTTCCGAGTGTTACAGTTTGTTCAATGGCATAATGTTTGGATTTGTTTGGATTTGTTTTCCAGAAAACTGTAGACTGCATGACCACCATGTCAGTGCCTTCCACACTGGTTAAATGTCTCTATCTATTTTTTGACCTCCCACATGTGCCTGAGGTCGTTGGAGGTGCACAGAACGAGCTACCTCTGGCTGAGCGCCGAGGACTGCTCCAGAAAGTCTTTGTCCAGGTAGGTAGAATGCCAGTCTACTAGTTGGGGTGAGTTGGCATGCCTTGAAGAAAATGGGGTGGGGGGAGCTCAGTGCCCTTCCTGAAGTGTAGTGGCCAGCGTTCCAGGTGCTGTCTGATGGGAGCAGAGGGTAACAGGGCCGTGATGTCCTTCCTCCCAGCTCTCTTCACGTAGCTGAAGATCGTGGGAGCTTTTTGGCTGTCATGTCACTGTTGACTCGTATTGAGCTTGCAATCCACTGAAATGTCTAGGTTTTGTCCCCTGGCAAACTGCTCTCTAATCAAGTCTCTCCCATCCTGGGTTTGTGATGTGAGTTTGTGGAATTCAGGTGCGTAAAACGTTTATCCCCATTACGTTCATGCTGTTCAGTTTAGCCTGTTCTGGTCCATCGAGATCTTTTCTCATCCTGGTTCTGCAGTCTCTCCATCCATTCTGTTGGCTGTCCCTTCCAACTCTATGCCATGTGCTCATTTGAAAAACATGTTAACCTGTGTGTTGGAGCCTTAGTTTTCTTATTTGTAAAATGAATATAATAATACCTGTAATGATACCTCACGAAGTTGTCATGAGGATCACCTGAGATTAAAGGGCTGTGGAAATGCACGCTGTTCTTATTCATTATTCCATGTAAGAAAATAACTAATGTCCAAAGAGACAAATAAACTTTGAGACCACAACTCTTATGAATTGATGGCTGTGTTGGGCTTAGGAAGCAGGTCTCCTGATCCTGTGGGCAAGGTTCTTCCTTCAGTGTTATATTTGATTTTGTTTACTGCCAGTTAAACGAAGGATTATTTTTATAATTTCCCCATGAGTCAAGTAGTACTTTAGGGATAATTATTTGTCATTTCAAGGATATTTTTGGTGACAGGTGAGTTTTCTCACCTTTGTATTTTGTTACAGATAACTTTCTTATGCTGAGCAGTTACTCCTGTGCTAACATTGAGATGTCTTTGCAGTAGTTTCTATGCACAGAAGAGTTGTTGTCCATTACAATTTCATTCTATTTATGCTGCATTCAGGCAAAATATTATAGAAATGGTTTTAATTCACCTAAAAAAGCGGTGTGATTTACAATAAATGATTTGAGAAGGCCAATATAGTTCATATTTCTGAGCTTAAGATAATTAAAAGTAATGACAGTTTTCTTCTCCCAGTAGGGCAGCTAGGTCGTGTGGTGGATAGCATACCAGGCCTGGAGTCAGGAGGACCTGAGTTCAAATCTGGCCTTAGACACTTATTAGCTGTGTGACCCTGGGCAAGTCACTTAACCTTGTTTGCTTCCATTTCTTTATCTGTCAAATGAACTGGAGAAGGATGTGGCCAACCGCTTCAGTATCTCTGACATGGCTGATTAACAACAGGAGTACATGGATATATTTAAGGAACTCTGTACCCTCCTTGTGCATGTGTGTGCACATGGTGCATTCTCTGTACTCATTAATTTCCTGTCTCTGGATCCTCTGCACACTCATTTACTTAACTACCATTTAACACTTTCTGTTAATTCTCTTATTTTCTCTCATGCTTATCCATGACATGTGGATTCTATCTTTTATGTTCTGTTGCCCCTCAGTTGGCTTGCTTGCTATGAGATAAAACTCTGCATTCACCAGGCAGGAGAAGGGCAAGTTTCCTAATAGCTGTTGTAATGAAAAGTATCTCTCAGTTTAGAAATTTATTTCCGACTTTTGTCAACATATGAAAGTTCCCAGAACTTGTCACTAAGATGACCAAGTACTTCAAAAATTCATTTACCTATGTTTATTGCTTACATCATTTCTATATATAGATTACGGAATACTAAGGCATGAGATCATGTTATACAAAGGAAAAATAAAGCGCAGAGTTCTAAGCGACTTTCTACAAAACAGTTGTATCCTGACTATCTTAACCCAATGCCTGCTCACTCTTGTGGTGCAAATGGCAGCCTATCCACACCCTTCCACCCTGTGAGACTGTGTCCATGTTTCTTTTGTAACTTCTGCACAAAATGTGCTGAACATGCTGGGGGTTATCCTCTAGATCAGGACTTCTTTAACTTTTTCCACTTGCCACCCACAGTTTAAGAAACACTGTGCCTCAATCTAATAATCTAATAGAGAACTGCTGAGCATAGGCCCTCCCTCTATTTATCCTTCACTCATACTCCAAGTTTCAACCCAGGAAACATTTAAGTGACATGATAGCAGTGGTGATGATGTAGCAATTACTATTTTTTTATATGTGTGTGTGTGTGTTTTAATTATTCCTGTGATTTCATTGGGAAACTATTTCATGGGAAATGTTATCTACTACTACAGATGAGCATCCATGGGAATTTAGCAGTTCTAAAGACGTTCTGGAAGCATTGGAGGTTAAGTGATTGGTCAGCGCGTATGTGTCAGAATTGGAATGGCAGCTAAACCCATGTCTTCCTAGTTCCAAAGCCAGTCCTCTACCCACTCTTCCAGCCAACTTTCATTCTTCTTTCTACTTCAGAGTAAAAGTCATAAGCTAAAGTTCAAATGCTTAGAAATGACTTTTTTTAAAAAGTTAAATTTTTTTTTTCAATTAACACTAATTGGATTTTCTCTCTTCCCTTCCCACTGGACTCCGGTCAAAAAAGAAAATAAAGTTGCAAAATATGTATAGTCAACTAAATCATATTCTCTCAGTGGCCATGCAAAAAAAATTATATCTTATTTTACATACCTTAATATATAAAAAAGGTATGTAATATCCTTCCGTACATAATTCTCTTGCCTCTGTGAGGAGGTGCGCAGCGTGTTCCATCGCTGATCCTCTGGATTATGATTGGCAATCACATTCATTAGAGTTGACTTTCAAAGTTGTTTGTTTTTGTAGTGTTGCTGTTTTACTGACGGTTCTTATTCTACTCAACCTCACATCATCTTTTATAAATCTTTCCGGTTTTTAGTGTAGTTGTCCCTTTTATCATTTACTGTGGTAGAGTCATATTCTGTTGTGTTAATATGCTGTAATTTGGTTGGCTTGTCCCAATTATTAGGCATCCCCTTAGTTTTTTTACTTCAATAAAGAGACATAATATGAATATTTTTGTACATAGGAATCCTTTTTCTTTTTATTTTATTCTCTTTGTGATATACTCCTGGTTGTGGTGTTGTGGAGAAGTGCCTTTTAATTGATGAAGTTTTCCACATAAATTAAGTACTGGATTAAATTAAGATGGCCTAATGATATAAGGAAACCTTTTCCTTTCTATTTGTATACACATTTATTCTCCCATGATTCCTTTGTCTTCAGAGCTTTAACTTTTTCCTGACTTCATAGTTCTTCATTCTTACAAAAATAATTCAATTTCTGGCATATTTATATCAAAACAAGATGCAACTCTTATTGTGATTTTCTTTTTGTAATAGTATGAGACAAATGGATCTCTTTTATATGAAACAGTTCAAGAAATAAAAAATGTAAATCTTATGTAAAACTTAAAGTACATTGTATGTTGCGATTGTAATATAGCATGCCTTCAGATTACAGGTTTTTCATAATACTTTAAAATCAAAACTGTTAGTACCACCTGGCTCTAATGTAGTGATACCTTAAAACTACATTTTAGTTCTGTTTCTTCTTTCCTTCTCCCATATCTGATTGATTAATTTTATTCATTTACAGATCTTGGTGAAACTCTGCAGTTTTGTGTCCCCAGCAGAAGAGCTGGCTCAGAAGGATGATCTGCAGCTTCTGTTCAGTGCAATAACCTCCTGGTGCCCTCCTTATAACTTGCCTTGGAGGAAGAGTGCTGGAGAAGTACTCATGACCATATCTCGCCATGGGCTTAGCGTCAATGTGGTCAAGTATATTCATGGTGGGTAAAATTTTCTTTTTCATTTTCACCAGTTTTTCTCTCCTAATACTTCAAAATAAAAGTATTGATAAGGAGATTTTCTTTTATTTTTTTAAGTTGGCAATGAAAATACAACCATCCACATTTATTTAGGTATGTCATGAAATACAATGAGTTCTTATAAATTCCAAAATATCGATTTGGAAAAAATTATTTCACTTCAGCTTGCATGTTCAATCATAATCATTCTTCCCCCTAAAAATATGAGGTTTCAGTTTTGACATTTCCTCCATAGTCTCACTTGATCCTTATAGAAAGTCTCCATCAGGAGCACAAATGATCTTTTGTGTGGATGGTATCCCCTGCTAAGTTCCTGCTCTTGTGCTCCATGCTGGTGACTGTCATTTCCCAAGGCTGTGGTTAAGGGAGAGCACAATCTCTGCAGGGTTACAAAGGCCCGGGAGAAACCAAGGACCAGCCTAGTTACATGCAGAGAGACTCTTGCTACAATGTTGGCTGATAGATGCTGAAGTTTTTTTGTTGTGGAAGCTCATGAAAGTGCTCCTGTGGGCAAGGTTTTTTGTCTGTGTGGGAGGGTACCTCCTGCAACAACACAGTTGCCTAGTTTGTAACAGTAACACTGAAGAAACTTGTGCCACAGATGGGGGCTTTTCTTATCACCAATTCGTACTAAGAAAATCGGTACTTATTATACACATCTTCATGTCAGGGAGCCCCCAGCAGTTTCTAAATAGGAGAAAGCGGACTTGGTTTTCAAGTAGTTTGCTTATTTTTTATCTTAGCCCAGATTTTACTGAACTTTTAAGTGGTTTTAAATAAAATTTGAAATAAATTCGTATTTCTTTACATTTAATCTTTTTTGAGTTTTACATGAGATGGATTTCTTTAGGCAAAATTGACTAAAGAAAGGTGAGAGAGTCACTTCCACAACCAGTCATAATCTGACTGATTGGATTGTGTCCTAAACTGATGGCAGCTTTTTGTGTTCCTTTTGCCCGAACTCTTTCTGGATAATTCTGTACTGCATTTGCACCATTCTAATTTTTCTTTAGAAGAGTAGATATTCTTTCATCTGTTACCTTTATACTGTCACAATATAAGAAATCCAAATTGTGACGTGGAAGCGTACTTTGGTAAGTACCTCTGTGGGTTTCAGTTTCCTCATCTGTAAAATAAAGAGGCTAGACTGGATGGATCTGAGCATCCCTTCAACTCTGTGCCTGTGCTCCCAGTGAGGTGGCATAGCGCCAGGGCTGGACTCAGGCCTGTGTTCGAAACTAGACGCAGACACTTACTAGGAACTTGGGCAAATGCCTTTCTCTCTGTTTGCTTACCTGTAAAATGGGGATAATGTTAGTAGTCACTTTCCTGGGTTGTTATGAGAATCAAATGAGATGATATTTATAAAGTATACAGAGTCTGGCACATAGTAGGTGCTCTATAAATGCTCACCATTCTTCTTATCCTCTGATGGAAATAGACCATCCAAATATATAGTTTCTTCCTCAGTCTCTCTCACTCTCTCTCTGTGAGCTCACATGTACATGTCCACATGCATGCGCACACACACACACATGCAGAGACACACACACACACACACACACAGTCTTTAACCTATATTGATGTGTCTTCCTTCAAGGTCTAAGTATTGCTTGTTTTTGCCTTTTGTACCGCTAGGATGTAGCCCCGTGCTTATGTTAGTTTATTTATATTATATTTATATATGTAATATATATTATATTTCAATTTTCATTTTTTAAGTAGACTTGTTACTTCATTAGTGTAAAAAACCTCTCTCTGCGGATACAGATTTGGATGTGCTTTGTAGCTGAGGCTGAGAGTACTTTTGTGCACTGAAACGTTATTATACAGTTAAGATGTGTCAAAAGCAAGATTTGAATGCAGGTCTTTTGATTTTGAGGTTGACTCTCTAGCTTTTCCTTATTTATAATGCCTTTCATGCGATGGAAATTTGATAAATGTTTATTGAATTGAATTGACATATTTTCTCAGTATTTCTTTGTATAAAATTTTTTCTTTAAAGACATGATTTTCCCCCAAATAATTTGAAATTTCTCTTTACTTTCTAAAGAAGTTAAAATAAATCTTAATGTCTACCATCATGGTAACATTGTAATTTCTAAATATTTAACGGCTAGCTTAGCCACATTTAAGGATGAAAGAAAATGTGCAAAGTAATTGAAAGTTGATTTTTGTGAATACACAGTTGTTGTAATATTTTGTTTTTGCAGAAAAAGAATGTTTGTCAACATGTGTTCAGAATATGCAGCAGTCGGACGATCTTTCTCCCCTAGAGATTGTTGAAATGTTCGCTGGACTTTCTTGTTTTCTCAAAGATTCCAGTGATGTTTCTCAAACTCTGCTTGATGATTTTAGGATATGGCAAGGATATAACTTTCTCTGTGATCTCTTGCTCAGGTATGAAGCATGCATTTATTAATTTTTTTTCCTATTAAGTGTAATTCTTTTAATATCATTTATTTCTGTGTGATTCGCATGTGCATTTGCATAATTAGATCCACTTGTTTTGGGGGGGAACAGGTTGAAATTCTTTTTTCAATTTAATACTTGTTTTCACAACATCATCTGCCTGTTTTTTCTTTTGTCTTATCATTGGAAGATACCCAACCCCATTCTTTTGCCACAGACAAATGAAATCTGTGATCTTAACTCACTACTGTTTTCTAGCAAAAGTAGGATTATCTAGAGTTTCAGATGTTCTCTGAGGAACTGGTCCAGTGAGGGTGGCAAACACACTTTTCCTTCTTTACTAGGCAGTCCCTTAGTAGTTGTGAAAAAATAATTCAGTGTAGTCCTATCTTGTGCCTGATGAATAAACTTTCCCTCTTTAGTTCACTTTTAACAACCTCTTCTTTATTCCTTATTAAGATGAATTAGATGTGGTTATATAGAGCTGTATGAACTTGTTATATTAAAAGTACTAGTGACCCCATCCTTTCTCCTACAAGGTACATAGCTATATTGGTCATATGTCCAATTGAGAGGTGTTATTGAGAGAAGCCAATACCTTCCCTCCTTGCAGTTCCTAGGCTTTCTGTGCATTTTAACATGTTCCACTATAGGTAGACCCTCTCATCCTGAGCCACATTTCATTACTAGTGAGGCAGGAATGTCCATACCTGATAGAGTATTCATTCATTGTTCTTATCCTGTGTTTTCTTGCCTGTTTATTCTTGGTCTGCAACTGTACTTTCATGAGGGGGTGGTGGTGGACTCCCCCCACCATTTTGGATGAGCAGTTTGTGTTAATCTTATAATAAATATTAGAAAGTTTGTGACATATTTGGAGGTGAGTGATTTGCCTATGACAGAACTGCTAGTATGTGTCAGACCCACAAAATATGTGGTTGAACCAGAAAGATATATTACATTAGCATCATGTTATTACTTTAATATTTTAAAATGTCCATGATTTCATTAATATAGGTTCTTTTATCTACTAACAGATTAAAAGCTCTCTGCATTCTATTCCTCAGTTAGTAGACATACTCCATCGCTTGGAACTATTCCAGCTTGGTAGCCCTTGCCAAAACTTATACTTTACTGATCAAGAATCACCTCCATACCATGATGAGACACTGTAGTAAGACTTGAGGGAAGCAGCCATGTTAGAAAAAAGTTTAAGAGAGGATTTAGAGAAATTTTTCTGAAAGAGCTTCATCTTACAAAATATTTTGCAAATTATCTAGAGTCACATTCGTAAAGCTGCCTTGGCATCAAAATTGCATTCAGCTAGAACAAACCTAGTCATATCAAGTGAATAAAAGCTAGCAATTTGATAAATAAAGCATTCATTATTTTTTTAGATAAATCATTTATTAAGCTCTTTTAACAATATGTGTCATATTGTTCTGCCAAATCAGCCAAATCCATACACAAATGAAAGTCTTCCTTGGAGATAGCTTTGCTTCCAATTTATTTTAGGAAGAGTAATTTTACAGTTTCACAGAGTTTCAGAATTCAGAGTTGGAAGGGACCTTAGTGACCTCATATATAAATAACCCTTATCTTAAAGAGAAATTCTTCACAAAATGTCCCAAAAGCCTAGCTTTTCTTTGAAGATTGTTTTGTCCTTTTATCCCAATAGTGGTAGAATATTGTATACATTGTTTGATGCAGCCTCTCCACTGAGTATTTTTACTAATTGTTTTTAATCATAAGGAACTGTTCATTTGGGAGGAAGAAAGGAGGATTTTCCCCACAGAAATGTCTGTGGCTTAAAGACAGAAGACATTAATAAAACATATTTTAAAAAGAGGAAGATTGCTAGATTTAAAGTCATGGCTTTGAATCTGGAATGTGTCAGAGGCCATTTGGTCTACAGTATAGCCAGCTGGTGGTCGTCCATACTTTCCATGAAAAAGCCCAAAGTGAGAAGGATTCCATCACTTGCCAAGGCAGCCCATTACACTTCTGAGTGCCCCTTGTAAAGGAATGTGAAGGGTCCCCTGAACTTATCTTTTTGACTCGCCATATTTTCCAGAAATACTGGACCCAGATTATTCAGAAGTGCCCTCCCCCCACCCCGCACCCCCCAACAAATAGCATAAGAGACTGTATCAAATACTGTGTTAAAATCTTTCTCTAGAATAGGGGTCAGAATGACCATTCTAATAACCTTGTCAGAAAAGGAAATAAGTATAGTCTGGCATGACTTGGTCTTGATGCTTCCTTGTAATCACCATTCCTTTTTCTAGATGTTCTATTATCATCTCTCTAGTAACATATTCTAGAGTGTTCCTAGGAATACCAATCAGCCTCATTGTCTGTGGATTCTTCTCTTTCCTTTTTGTGGGGCAGAAGGAATGGGAAATGGAGATTTTTCTCTTCTCATTTCTCATGTTTTCTCAGAGGTTGCTGGTAGTTGGTCACATGTCAGCCAATTCTTCTAGGACATAAGGATGCTGTTCATATGAACCAGCTGACTTCAATATATGATTAAGACATACTCCCTGGTAAATAAGTGGGCAAAGGATATGAAGAGAAAATCTAAGTAGCTTTGTCAGTAGAAAGGAGAACTGGGACCTCAGATACTAGTTGTGTAGTCATTTAACTACTTTCAGCTTCAGTTTTCTTATCTGTAAGATGGCTATGATAATAGCGTCTATTGGGATTGTGATTAGGATCAAAGTACACGAGATAGTGTGTAAAGTGCTTTCCAAATCTTGAAATACTAATGTTGAATTTAATAATTTTAATACTAAATGCTAATAATAATGTTGCCCATTATTATGGTGTATAAAAATGTTCCAGATCATTAAATAAATAAATAAATAATATGAAGAGAATTTCAGATTTTAAAACTGAGGTTTTATTCATCCCCATGAAATTGGTAAAGATAGTAACAGAAATAGTCAAATGTTGAAAAGGCTATCAGAATATAGGAATACTACCAATACACCACAGGTGTTGCTCTGAAATATTCCACATATACTATGTAAAGACAATTTGAAGTTATGCAAGAAAATTCACTAGACTTTTGGCCCAGCAACTGCACTAGTGGAATGCATCCCACAGAGTTTACCACAGGGCTCTATGTTTATTGGAACATTTTTGGCTATAGCAGCAACAAAAACAAAACCTTGAAACAAAAGAATTCCACATATATTGAACAAATTATGATATATGAATGTAATTATATTTTTGAATTATTAGAAATTTGAGAAAATAAGGGAGAGATTTCAGTGAATTCAGAGAGTGAAGTAAACTGAAGTAGGAAAACAATATAAATAAATAGTAAACACAGTGACTACAGTAATGAATATGATAATATTCATAAATAAATATGAATAAATGAAAATGATAGATATGGAAAGTAATCTAAATTCTGAGTAATTATTATGAAACATCTTGGTCACAAAGAATATATGATGAAATACACTTTCTTTCTTTTGAAATGGAGTGGGGTGGGATTTGGAAAATAGAGTGTGTGAATTTTACATACACAGTAAGGTATTATCACTGGTTTTGCTTTATCTTTCTGTTGTTATTATAAAGTAGGGCTCTGTTGCAAAGTAAAGGAGACAGTATCCCAAAATGTCTGTAACAAAAGGCATCAATAAAAATTATTTCATGAATATAATCTAAATTAGTTTTTTTAGACAATGTTGCCTTTTTTGCTTCCTCATCAAAATGGTTTCTCCTTGTGTCTTGGGAATTCCATTATTAGGAACTTCTCCTTGTGGGCTGACTTCCCCTAGCTTTTATCCATGATTTCCTATTTACCTTTCCTCTGAACTCTTGGAATTTGTTTTAGAAAAATACAGGGTTTGAGGTGGTGGGCCTGAGATGACAGAGAAAAGGCAGAGACTTGCCTGAGTTTTCACCAAAACCCCTCCACACCACTTTAAATAATGCCTCATAACAAATTTGAGGTTTGAACCCATAAATTCAAATAGTGTAGAACCCATAAAAAGACTGGGTGAAACAACTTTCTAGCCCAAAACAACTTAGAATGTGGGCAGGAAAGGACAGTCCAGCACAGGCCGTACCGCAGCAAGCCAGCAGTAGGCTTTGGGGACACCTGAATCAGTGGCAGTCTCTGGGCCTCTCAGCCCACAGACAGTAAGGGGGTCAGAGAACTGGTCGTAAGAAGATTATAGGGGTCCATTTGCTGGCACTTGGGTCAGGATTCTGTTGCATTGCCCATTCTTGGATCTGGGTTGCAGTCTTGGTTTTCCTGCCAGGGAGGAGCACTAGCATGTCAGAGCTTGTAGCCACAGAGGAGCTGGGACCCTGGTCATGGTCACAGTTTCAAGGTGGAAAAGAGTGACTGAGATCTTTCACAGACCAGAGCGCAGGCCAGGATAGTAATAAATGCATCTCTCCCTAGGGTCAACAACTTATAGGTCCCCAGAATTAGCTTTGAAAAGAGATGCAGCAGAGCCCCACTTTACCATAAAGTTAAAAGTCAAGAAATAAACTGGAAAGATGAGCAAACAACAGAAAAAGATCCTGACTATAGAAAGTTGCTATGGTGACATGGAAGATCAAAATACACACTCAGAAGACAATGAAATCAAAACTGCTACCTCCAAAACTACTGCCTCAAAGAAAAATATGAGTTGATCCCAGGCCATGGAAGAACTCAAAAAGGATTTTAAAAAATCAAGTAAGAGAGAAAGAGAAAAAATTGGGAAGAGAAATGAAAATGATGCAAGAACATCATGGAAAAGGAGTCAACATCTTGGTAAAAGAGGCACAGAAAATACTGACAAAAATAACACCTTAAAAAATGGGAGAGGCCAAATGGTAAAAGAGGCATGAAAATCCAATGAAGAGGAGATTGATTGAAAAAGCAGAATTGGCCGCATGGAAAAAGATAAACAAAAAATTCACTGAAGAAGAAGAATTATAAAAAGTAAAATTGACCAAATGAAGAAAGAGGTATAAAAACCCATTGAAGAAAAGAATTCCTTAAAAAGTAGAATTGGCCAAATGGAAAAGGAGGTACAAAAGATCACTAAAGAAAACAATGCCTTAAAAATTGGACTTGGCAAATGGAATGACTTTATGAGACATGAAGAAACAATAAAACAAAATCAAAAGAATGAAAAAAATAGAAGAAAACATGAAGTATCTCATTGGAAAAACAACTGAGCTGGAAAATAGATCTAGGAGATAAAAATTTAAGAATTATTGGATTACCTGAAAACCATGATTAAAAAAAGCCTAGACATCATCTTTTTAAAAAATTAAGGAAAGCATTCCTGATACTCTAGAACAAGAGACTAAAATAGAAATTGAATCAATCAATCACTTCCTGAGAGAGATCCCAAAATGAAAACTAGGAATATTATAACCAAATTCCAGGGCTCTCATGTCAAGGAGAAAATATTGCAAGCAGCCAAAAAGAAACAGATCAAATACTGTGGAACCACAGTCAGGATAATACAAAATTTAGCAAAAATTTCTACCTTAAAGGATCAGAGGTCTTGGAAAATAATATTCCTGAGAGCAAAAGAGCTGAATTACAATCAAGAATCACTTTCCCAAAATAACTGAGTATAATCCTTTAAGGTAAAACAAGGATATTCAGTGAAATAGAAAACTTTCAAGCATTCCTGATGAAAAGACCAAATCTGAATAGAAAATGTGATTTTCCAATATAAGGCTCAAGGGAAGCATAAAAAAGGCAAACAGGAAAGAGAGCTCATAAGTGATTCAGCAAGATTAAACTGTTTACATTCCTACATGGTAAGCTGATATTTGTAATTTCTAAGAACTTTATCATTATTAGGGCAGTTAGAAGGCATCTACATAGACAGAGGGCACAAGTGTGTACTGAATATAGTGGGATAATTATCTAAAAAAAATAAAGTTAAGGGGTGAAAAGGGAATGCTTTGGAAGAAAGAGAAATGGAGAGATAGAGTGGGGTAAATTATCTCACATAAAAGAGGTGTGAAATAGCTTTTACAGTAGAAGGGAAGGTAAGGAAGGTGGGGAAGTGTGTGAATCTTACTTTTATTGGAATTGGCTCAAAGAGGGAATAACATATACAGTCAGTTGGATATAGTAATCTGTCTTACCCTATAGGAAAGTAGGACAAGAAGGGGATAAGAGAGGAGTGTGTATGTATGTCTGTTCTGTGCATGTGTGCCACATGCGGGGACTGGTGGGAGAAGATGCTGATAGATGGAAAGGTGGACTGGGGGAAGTAAAAGTCAGAAAGCAGAACACTTAAGAATGCAAAGGGTGAAAAGAGAGATGGAGACAGAGAGACAGGGGGAGACAGTGAAAGAGAGAGTAGGATAAATGGGGGAAATAGGGTGGAAGGAATTACCTAGTTGGTAATTAATACTGTGAAAAAATTTTGCAGCGTGTTTCTCTGATTATGACCTAATTCCTCAAATATATAGAGAACTGAGTCAAACATAGAAATAAGAGCCATCCCTCAACTGATAAAGGATATGAACAGGCAGTTTTCAGACAAAGTAATCAAAGCTATCTGTAGTCAGGGAAAAATGCTTAAAATCACTTTTGATTAGAGAAATGAAAATTAAAACAACTTTGAAGTGCCACCACACACCTATCAGATTGGCTAATGTGATAGGAAAGAAAAATGACAAATGTTGGAGGGGATGTGGGAAAATTGAGACACTAATGTACTGTTCATGAAGTTGTATACTGATCCAATCATTCTGTAGAGTAATTTGCAACTATGCCCAAAGGGCTATAAAACCATGCATACCTCTTGAGACCACACAATATCACTGCAAGTCTCTATCCCAAAGAGATAAAAAGCAGAAAGGAAAAGGACCTATATGCACAAAAATACTTAAAAAAGCTATTTTACTGGTGGTAAAGAACTGAAAATTGAGGGAATGTCCATCAGTTGGGGAATGGTAGTGAACAACTTATGGTACATCATTGTGATGGAATGCTATTGACCTAAGTCAGGATCCTAAGTAGGATGATTTCAGAAAAACCTGGAAAGACTTGCATGGACTGATGCAAAGTAAAATGAGCAGAACCAGGAGAACATTGTATACAGTAAGAGCAATATCATGTGATGATCAACTGGGAATGACTTAGCTATTCTCAGCAATACAGTGATCCAAGACAGTTGTGAAGGACTTATGATGAAAAATGCTATTCAATTCCAGATAAAGAATTGATTTTTTCTTTTCTTTTGTTTCTTTATTTTTAGTTTTCGACATTCATTTCCACAAAATTTTGAGTTCCAGTTTTTCTCCCCATCTCTCCCCTCCCCTCCAACCCATAATACTTTGCATTCTGATTACCCCTTCCCTCAATGTACCCTCCCTTCTATCATACCCCATCCTTCCCTTATCCCCATCTTCTCTCTTTTCTTGTAGGGCAAGATAAATTTCTATACCCCATTACCTGTGTTTCTTATTTCCCAGTTATATGCAATAATAATTCTCAACATTCATTTCTAATACTTTGAATTGCAATTACTTCTCTCCCTCCCTTCCTCCCTCCCTACCCATTCCCACTGAGAAGGCAAGCAGTTCAGTACAGGCTATATATATATATATGTCATTTTGCAAAAGATTTCCATAATAGTCCTGTTGTGTAAGACTAACTATATTGTCCTCCATCCTAAACTGCCCCACCCATTTTTTTTTGTATTCTCTCATTTGACCTTGTCCCTTCCCAAAAGCAGTTACTTCTAGTTATTCCCTTCTGCCATTTGCCCTCCCTTCTATCATCCCCCTCACCCCACTTGTCTCCTCTCCTATTTTCCTGTAGTGTAAGATAGATTTTCATACTAAATTGAGTGAACATGTTATTCCCTCCTTAAGCCATGTGTGAAGAGAGTAAGCTTCACTTTTCCCCTCTTGCCTCTTCCCTTTTCTTCTCCATTGAACAAGATTTTTCTTATCACTTTTACGAGTGATAGCCTGCCCCATTCCATTTCTCCACTTCTCCTCCCAATATTTTCCTCTCTCACTCTTTAATTTGATTTTTTTATGGATATCATCTCTTCTGATTCAACTCAACCTGTACTCTCTGTCTACATGTGTGTGTGCGTGTGTGTGTACACGTGTGTGTGTGTGTGTGTATAAAATCCCTCCACCTATGCAAATACTGAGAAAAGCCTCAAGAGTTACAAATATTATCTTTACATGTAGGAATGTTAACAGTTCAGCTTTAGAAAGTCCTTTATGATTTCTCATTCCTGTTTACCTTTTCATGCTTCTCTTGATTCTTGTGTTTGAAAGTCCAATTTTCACTTCAGTTCTGGTCTTTTCATCCCCTGGCGCCCAGCTGGGAAAGCCCTCCCACACTGACCTTTGGAGCTTTCTTTGTCACTTGTGGGTTGAGAGATTTGGGGCCCTCCCTGCTAGGAATTCTGCCCTGGAGGTCTGTTCAGGTCCTGTTCCTCCCCTTGCCATGCAGCCAGGGCTGGATTCTGCTCCTCTCAGCATCCTGTGGGCCTTCCAGGTTACCTTTGGCTGGAAACATCTTTCACTCTGTTGTTCTGTTGTTTCTGCTGCTCTAGAATTTGTTGAGAGTCATTTTTTAGTTATATTGTGGACTGTGGGGGAAGTGCTGGAGTATATGCATCTTTTTGTTCTGCCATCTTGGCTCCACCCCCAGATAAAGAAATGATAAAGTATAGAAGCAGATCAAAGCATCCTTTTTCTTTATTTCTTTTTTTTTTTTTTGGTTTGCTTTCTTTCATAATATGACTAACCTGGAAATACGTTTTGTGTGACTATACATATCTATATCAAACTGCTTTCTCAGTGAGGGGTTATGGGAGAGACAAAATTTGAACTCAGAAATTTTAAAAAACAAATGTTAAAAGTTTTTACATGCAATTGGGGGAAAATAAATATTAAATTTAGAAAAAATAAAAATATAGGATCCATGTTAGAATATTCCTATCTTTCTTTTCCTTCTTTATCAGAAATTCTAAGAGTTACCACTCCCTTACCACTAGGTAAGGTACCTATCACTTCCACTAGGACACTCCATTTGCTAGTTCTATAGGTCTTCATAGTCTGCATAAAATAGATTCTTTTTTCCCCTAGCATAAACGAGCTCAAACAAAGCAAGCCCTTCTTGATTTATTACTCAGGAGATGTCTATGTGCATGGTATTCAGCTGTGCTTAGTATGTTAAACATAGATAAAAAACAAGCAGGTAAGGCAGAGTTAGGTAGAGTTTTGCCGTTATTCCAGTGCACTCTTGAGAATTGCATTTAGTATTTGTGTTCAATTTAAGGCTCTGTATTATTTTGTTGTAAATCATACCCATCTTACCTTTTATAGATTAGAACAAGCAAAAGAGACAGAATCCAAGGATGCTTTGAAAGATCTAGTTAATTTGATAACTTCTCTAACAACATATGGTGTCAGTGAACTAAAACCAGCTGGCATTACCACAGGGGCACCATTTTTATTGCCTGGATTTGCAGTTCCCCAGCCTGCAGGAAAAGGTGAGTTGATTTATTTTTATCCTGATGCACTTAGTGGAATAAAAATATATTTTAAATATAATTGTTTTCATTAGTGCTATACATATAAAGCCAATTTTAAAATTATCCAGTAACATTTGCATATTATTTTTTATTGATTACTTGAAATAAAAAAATAATTTAGTAGACATAGCTGACTCAAATGTTGTAAAATGAGTTTATATGGAATTATATAAAATTTAAATCGAACTGTTGTTTTTGTTGTTGCTCTTTCTTTTTAGAAATTAGCTCTTCCTGTCTCCTCCAGGCTGTAAGGGTAGTGGCCATTCACAGGCCAGTTCTACTACTCATTGGCCAGGGAGCTCTGACTGGTTCCATTTCTGACCTGGGCCGGTTTTCCTTCTTCAGCCAGCCTGAATTCCCCCCAACCCCAGAGGTTTGCCATATTGTTGTCTCAGTTAGTATGGCCATCTGATCAGCCTTAGGCCATTGTAGGTCAGAATCCCCAAACTCATGGGATATGCTAGCCTCAGTCATCCCGGTAGCAGGGATTACATGTTTATACCTCCATGAATGAGTTCTGGCCCTGGACTCAGGGAGACCTGAGTTCAAATGCTGTTTCATACAGAGGCATTGTGACCCAGTGTAATCCTGGAAGGTCAGTTAACCCTTCTGGGTCGTAGCTTCTTTATCTTTAAAGCGAGATCATGAGAGTACCTGGGTTCTTTTGATTGTCAAATGGAATAACATTTGTAAAGCATTTATAAACCATAAAGTTCTGTATACATGCTATCTGCTGTTGGTGGTGTTACTACGTTTTTAGAGATTTGTTTTAAAATGGATAGTTTGGCATGATAACTGACCTCAGAGGCAGGAATGCCTGGGCTCAAACTTTTGTCCTCTGACAAATATGAAGATATTAATACAAATCTATACAAGTAGGGGAGGAGAGAGAAGATAGGCTTAGCGCACAAGGTGGCACTTGATCTGCATTTTAAAGCAAAGGCACTCTACCCCGCCATGTGTAAGCTTTGTATTACAACATTTCTTGAATTCTTTGAACCTTTACATATGAGTTACATATATGCATTTAGTTAATTGTCTGGCTTTTATTAATTAAGACAAGAATTACACCCCCATGTCTCTTGTATACACTCCCTTCCAGCATCTCTTGTACACACCTCGTTTCTCTCTTCTGATGTTGCCACTGCTCTAGCGTGGGCCCTCATCACCTTCCACCTGAATTACTGCAAGAGCATGTGGATGGGTCTGTCTGCACTCTATTCCATCCTCTGTTCAGATGCCCAAGAGACCTTAGTAAAGTGGCCATATCCATGCTCATGTTTGGCATCCTCTCTTCAGCTCTGAAAACCCTTTAGAGGCTATCATTCCTCCTCACTAATCCTGGTTCTCCACCTTTCCAGTCTTCTTCTTGCCTTTCACTTCCCTCCCCCTGCCCTGTAATCCAATATCACTTCCTTTCTTCTTGTTCCTCCCATAAGATTCTCCATTGCCCAGCTCCAGGCATTTTAATAGGCTGTGCTCAATGACTAGAAGTTTTCTTCCTCACCTCTGCCTCTGCTGGATTACTGTCTTCTTTCAAGTTCTGGCTAAAATCCCACCTTCTGCAGGAAGCCTGTCCTTAATTCTGTTGTTGTCCTTCTGTGTATCCGGTGTAAAGCTTGTCTGTACATAGCTATTTTGTGTGTCATCTTCCCCATTAGACTGAGCTCCTTGAGAGCCAAGGCTGGCTTTGGTCTTTCTTTGTATTCCAAGTGCTTCACACAGTGCCTGACTCATAATGGAAGATTACTAAATGTTTATTGACTGACTGGCCATATTATTACCTCTCTGCAGGGTAATTCTCAAGTCTGTGTCTGTACGTCCAGCTTCTCCCCAGAATTCCAATCCCAAGTTTCTAATTGCAACTGGATAATTTCTACATGGATATGTCACCCCTCTACTCAGAAACCTTCAATATCTCACTGTTTGCTAAAATGTAAAGTACAGAATCTTTGTGCTAGCATGCAAGACCTTTCACAACTGACTTTAGCCATCCTCTCTAATATTCTCTTGGTGTTCTGTGAGCAAGTCCTCTTGTAGGCAAACGGCACTACTTTCACCTTCTTGTCCTCATCCTGTCCTCTTCTGTTTCTTCCCACTTTATCTCCCAGTTCCTTGAAATAAATGATACTCTTCTCAACACCAGCTTCTATGTGCTTAAACCCTTCCTCCTGTAAGGCCTCTGTGAACCTTTCCTTGACTTCCCCAAGAAAATGAATATCTCTCTGTCCATCATAGGACTTTTCCAGGACCTCTTCTTTGAACTTTACCTGTTTTCTCACATCTTTGAATAAGCATGTGTGCCAGGTATTCCCTGGCCTGTTCTTATGTCACAAAAAATTGGTATTGTGCATCTCAGCTTTTAAGAATGTATTATTTGAATAAAACTGGGTGTTCATTGTAAAGATTAGCTCATTTTTAGTTCCTTTGGTTTGAAAAATGAAAATAATGTCCTTGATGATTGAGTATTGAGTTACCATCAAAAAATTTGTGATGTGTACATCTTATTGAAATGTATTGGGTAGGTTTATGGTGGTTTTATACTTGTTTGCCTTTCCTTCCATTGGGTTGATAGCTATTTAAGAATACATTTGTCTATTTGTCTCCAGTTTGGTGAATTGTCATTCATTCAAAAATACTTCATAAGTATTTATTACATGCTAGGCATTGGGAATTTCAACACGAGGATGCCTGGTAAGATGTATATGGATAAGTAAATACAAAATTTATAGAAAGTAAATAGTGCATAATTTCAGGGAGAGAACTACTGGGAAGATAAGGCCTAAGGCCTCATCTAGGAGGTGGAACTTGATCTGAACCTTTTTAGAAGCTAGAAATTTTAAGAGGCCATGGTGAAAAGTGGTCAAAAGATATAAATAAGGAATTATCAAAAAAAATTCAAACTTATCAGCCATATGCAAGAGTGTTCCATTTCACTGATTATAAGAGCAATGTAAATAAAAATAAATATAAAGTTTTACTCCATATTAAGCAAATTGGTCAAGGTGACAAAAGAGGGGAATAATTAATATTGGAGAAAGGCATATTAATTAGTACATTCATTCTGAAAAGCAATTTGGAATTATGCAAATAAAGTACTGAAATGTTTGTACTTTTTTGACCCAGAAATTCTAATGCGAGATATATACCGCAAGGAAGCCATTATTTTTTTTTCATAAAATATATACATGCCAAACATATATTCTGAAATACTTATAGTAGCACTTTTTCCATTAGCAAAATACTGGAAAGAAAATAGACCTCCACAGATTGGGAAATGACTAGACAAATTGTGATACTTGGATATATGATGAATACAAGAAAGCACTGATACATATACATGAAATGATGCAAAGTAAAGTTAGCAGAAACAATATACACAGTGCCTACATCAATGACAGTGAAAAACCCTGCAAAAAAGTGTTGCAAAATTACAAAGAATAAGTTTGGCTCCTCAGAAGTGGTATGAGACTGTCTCCCTACTTCTTTACATAGATGGATTTGGGAGAGGGCTTCAAAGGTGTCAAACATTGCATATATTAGATTTTTTTTTTGATGCAGTGATTGGTTTTGCTCCCTTTTTTGTCTTCCTATTTTTATTTTAAAATTCCTTGTTATAAGGGAAGGTTTTCAAAGCAGGGAGGTAAGGATGAGTTGTAAAACAAAAGATGTCAACAAAATTTACTTTTAATAAAGAAGCAGAGTTGGTGAAGGAATGTGTTACAGGCAGGGAGAAGCCACTTTCGCAGAGGCAGGAAGAGAACATATGTAATGGCATCTAAAGGTAATAGTAAATAAGGCAGTTTGGGTAGCCTGTAAAGTGTGCGAATGAAAATAATGTGCACTCAAACTTAAAAGCAGATTGGAGACCAATTGTAGACTGAGCTAGTCAGCTCGCTCAGAGGGAGTAACATAGGGAATAACAGCTTCTCTGGACGTAAAAGATAGGTTAATTTAAAAAAAAATATTCAGCTTTCCAGTAGCCTGTTATAAGCACACACCGTTCTTAAGGAGATCTGATTCTGGACTTTGTAGCTGTTCCAGCACATGGTTGTCACTTTGTGAATAGTCGTTACTGTCTTTCATTCATTCAACAAGTGTTTCTGGGCCAGGCACTGAGAAGTACTGGGGATACAAAGACAAAAAGCAATTCTGTCTCCAGTGATAGCAAGTAGACTAATGTGGCTGGAATATAGAGAGTACGTGAAGGGGAGTAATGTGCAATTGGCTTAACAAGGCAAGCCGCACCAGTTTGTAGAAGAGTTTCAATGCCACAGTGGGGTTTGTAATTTTTCTTCAAGGCAGCGGGGAGCCGCTGGTGCTTTCTGAGCAGAGGAATGGCGTCATCAGAGGGCTGAGAAAGAACACTGGGAAGTTCCCATGGTTGGGATCAGGCAACTTTGAGAACACCGAAAGCTTGCAGGTGTCTAGCTTGAGCTGGCTCAGACCCTAGATTAATACAACACTTAACACCCCAAGAAAACCACAAAGGACTCGGGAAGACGGTTTTATCAAAGCATTCTTCCCTGAAGGGGGGCCAAGCATGTCCCTAATTTGAAATCCAAAGTCATGAAATAAGGAGGAAAAGAGAAAAAGAACCTTGCCCTTTTATGGTGACAGGGTCACTCAAGATAAAAACCAGAAGGGAATGACTTCAAAATATCTAAAAACAAAGCCACACAAAAACCCCCAAAAAACCAAACAAACCGCAGCTTGAGCAAAATGTCCAACCAGAATTCCTAGAGGAGATGGGGCAGGGGAAAGGAAATGAAACTGTGATAAAGTAATTAATATTCAGCTAGATAATAATCTATAATCTATAAATTGATGGTCATTGTTTTCTCTCTGTAAGGAAAGACAAAACCACAATGGCAATGTTTTAAATACCTTGGGGAAAAAATGTCCCTGACTCGTGAAAATCCACCCTGATTGGCTAAAAGCCCCGGAGACTCAGCTACCTCCAGCAATCTGGGCAGGAAATCCATCTCCGCCCAAAACCCCTCTGATTGTTTTCTTAGTGAGGGATGGATGCGAGGACTGGGTTTTATTCCTTCAGCGCAAGAATTCACCGAGATTAGATTCTGTTTACACTTCGAGCAGAAGTAAGGTCTTCCAGCTGGGTGCTGTCTTGCCCAAGATCTTGGAGAACCAAGCTCTCAGATTAGGACAGTCTCCTTTATCAGTCATGCACTTCAGAGACTGGCTGACTCACCTCTAGAGGCTGATCCCTGAATGAGGAAATAAAAAGTCAGGATTCTAATTAATAATGAATTATTAATGTTATAGAAAATAATTTCTCTTGAACCAAGAAGTGAACTTATAGCCCAAATAAGGAGTAGGTGAAAATATGCTCAAAGAAATGAGCTATAGAAGAAAGATTTGTAAAGAAAATTGATTTCTTAGATTGAGATATACTAAACCTTATTCAAGAAAACTCTCCTTATTGTAAATTTGTACTGTTGTTTTCGTTGTGTTCAACTCCCCATGACCACATTTGAGGTCTTTTTGGCAAAGATATTGGAGTGGTTTCTCATTTCCTTCTTTAGCTCATTTTATAGATGAGGAAACTGAGGCAGACACAGTTAAGTGACTTACTCAGGGCCAAACAGCTAAGAAGTGCCTGAGGCTGGATTTGAATTTCGGTCTTTCGGACACCAGGCTATTCACAATTAATTCAGTGGTATTGATGGGGTACAAGCCCAAGCCAAGACCTTTTCTCCTTGGATCAGAAGGGCTTTTGTCATATTTGTCTGGAAAGGCTGGCCTGGGCGGGGTAGGGGAGCTCCTTGGATTCCTCTTCCATTTCTCCCAGGCCAGATACTTCCTATTTTCTATTTAGCATTCTTTTGATATTTCTTGCTTTGATTGTATTACCAGTCACTCCCATGATCCCTGGGATCCCAGACTATTTGGTGATACTTGGCTTCTCCCCTCAGTCTGTTTCTGTATTTAAGTTCCATCTCACCTCCATGAAGGCACTCAGATTCAATCCAGCTCAGACTGTATCTAGCTGAGATTCTGTCTGACCCGCTTGTAAATACAAGTGTTACAAATGCTTAAGCTCCTTAAGAGTCAACCCAATATGGTGAATCTTTAGTAAACTTTGTTTTTCTTTGGCTTTAAGAAGTTGAATTCATTCAAGCAGGACCCGGTGTGTTGGTATTTTGGGGTACAGCACTCCTAACCTCAACAATGATAGATTTCCTCTTGTACCTAAGCATTGACAGGTGCTAGGATTGTGAGAGACTGAACTGAGGAGAGCATGCGTATAAGGAATTGAAATTGCTTGACCAAAGGCACAGAGACAGGGGAGGAAAAGCCATTTTGAAAGGGATCTAGTAAGCCTATTTGGCCATGGGAAATGGGGAATGATACATGAAAAGGCAGCAGAGTTAGGCAAGAGGTGTATTGTGAAGGGCTTCAACAGGCAGAAGAGTTCTAATTGTATCTGAGCCAAGAGGGAGCCTTCCACTGGAGTTTCTTTAGCAATAGAATCACAGGATCAGATCTGTGATCTAGGTCCTAGACCATAGACCTAGTCTCTAGGACTATCACTTCAGGGAGTATGTGAAGGATGGATTAGAGAAGAGCGAGCCTGGAAGTAAGGAGACCAGTTGGTCTTCAAATTTGAAGGCTATTATTTATAGTCCTTCAAGATGTGAAAAGAACCTAAAGTAGGGTTATGACTGAGTGGTGAGAAGGGGACAGGTCCAAGAGATAATATGGATTTAATATCTATAATACTTATCGACTGACCACATATGAGGGATGAGGGAGAGTGACGCATGGAAAAAAAAGACAAGGTTATGAAAAATAGACTATTTAGGAAAAAGTGAGACCTTGGGGAAAAACATGAGTTCCAGTTTTCAGCATGTTGCTTTTACAATGCTGACAGGACATACAGGTGATAATATCCAATGGGAAACTGATGTGGGATTTAGGCTCTGGAAGTAAATATTGAGCCCATGAGAGCCAATGAGATAATTGAGAGAATGTGGAGGAAGGCTAGGGCCCAGTGCTGAGGACTGAGGGAAGAATTAAGGAAGATCCAACAACTGGGATTAAAATTTCCAGAATGGGAGGGCGAAGATGGGAGATAATCATATTACAGTATCACAACAAGGAGAATGTATCCAGGTGGAGGCAAGTAGTTAACAGTGCCAAATGTAAGGTCAAGATGAATGAGAACTGAGAAGAGTTCACTGTCCATTAAGTCATTAAATCAGGAGGAAGCAGCTGTAGTTGAGTTGAGGAGTGAATTCTAGATATCAGCTAGGCATGTCTTGAAACTATCAGTGGTCTAAATCTTTAATTATTGAGTCACTTTTATATTTACCAGTTTGCACTTAGAACTGATGCAAAGAAAAAAATCTCCATTTGGAATGATTTCCTGTTTTATTTAAAGGTAATGGTAGCTTCCATAGCCCCTCTTATTGAATATAAATGTTATTGCAGCACCTATATATAAGGAAAAATGTCTTGGAGAATCATCAGTTAACTGTGATGGCAGAAGAGTGAGGTATTATAAGAGAATGAAGTTTAAATGGACATTTGAAAGAGACCATTTCGTTTCATTTACCTCGGCCTATGAGAGATTTAGATTGAAGGAGCTGACTGTTGTCCATAAAGAGTCTATGAGAGAAATACAGGGATGGGTGAGAGGAGGGAGAGAGTGAGAGAAGCAAAAAGCTTAGGGAGAAAGTGATTCCTCTAGTTTATGAGTTGGGGTGAGGACACAGAGCTAATTGGTTAACAGAATGAGAGAGATTGTACATTTCTGTAATTTTGAGGAAATATAAGAACAAATTTCTTAATTTCCGTAGCACCTAATAAGGAAGGAAATAAGAAGTCAGACGAACATAAGGACTGCTGTACTTGTCATCTAGTCCAACATAGCCTACCTCCCCACCTAGCCTAGAATTCATCACAAGTCTTGTTCCCCTAAAGCCCTATACATTAGGTTTTGGAATGTTTGCATGTACTTTTTCTTTTTTCCCCTTGAAATTTCCTTTCATTTTCAACCTATTGTAATTCACAGAGTAATCGGTAATGACATTAATTTGCCTGTTTTATTTGATGCGTATTAATTGCATAGAATTATGGCTTCATTGTAGCCTCTGATTATTATTTACTATTTTACTAAATGCAATTTTCATGTAATAGCTTTAGCAGTAGGGTCACAGGATCAGCTCAGTGGTCTCCTCTATCAGGTCTAGACTACATCGAAAAACAAATGTAGACTGATGTATTCAGTAAGTATTATGAAACTGTGGGCATTGAAGCATATCGTGGTCTCTTAATATTAGGAAGAGATCTTCACTGTAAAAGTATGATAATTATAAAATCTTTTAAAGAGCAGACAAAGAGTTGGAAAAATATAAACTTAAGACCCGGAGAAAGTGCTTAGTCAATAGCTATGTTATGAAGCACAGCTGATTTACTCAGCTGTGATGGTAGAGGATATTACTTGGAAATGATCTTTAAATCACTCTCTGAGGAGTAAGGCTTAGTTAAAATTCTGAAAATATCCCGTGAAGAGGTTTGTCACTTACAGAAATTGAGAGGTACGAAAATGATGCCACATGATGGTCGTGTCAAAGTCAATTTTTTTAATGCCAGAAATGTTATATAACCCCAGGTTAGGATTCTTTTTCCTCAGGGAAGAATCAGTTTAAGTTTGGGTGGAGTATTGTACCAAAATAATAAAAGGCCGTCAAGTGTCTGAGCTAGACAAAATGTGTAATTTAGTGGAAAGGAACCATTTTCTGAGGGCATTGGTCTCTGCCCTGAGTGACTTCTGCAGGGACAGTTTGGTAGAGCGCCACACAGACCTTGGCCCTTTTCTCCCCTCATTCATACATATTTTTCCCCTATTCCCTCCATTCTCACCCAGAACTCTTTTGTGGTGCCAGGTGCTACTGAACTGGGCAGTTTGTGCTGCTTTAGTGGCCTCAGCAAACTTCTGGTTTGGGGGCCTCCTCAGCACCGGGAAGAGAGGTGTCTGTGTTGTAGAATTGAGTTCTGTTGCAAGCCCATGTGTTGGCTTGTGGAGTACAGGTTACTGTGTGGTGGAGAAGGGTATACTGAGTGGCACATTAGAGGTTGGAGATTATTGTATTAGTTCATTAGGTTTTTACCTTGTTTGGGTTCTTAGTGTTTGAAACTGGGGAGACAGATGAAATTGCTTTAACTACTGTTTGTGACTTGTATTTTGTAGAAGTCGGGCAATTGTTAGGATCAGATAAAAAGTCTAGTCTTCCATCTTGTTGGTCATGTGACCTGATAGAATACACTTTTTGGGAGAAGTATTTATTGTTAACATAAATAATCATTGATTTAAAAAAAATTCCAAGTACCTACTATTTATAGGATAGCGTGCTAGGAACTAAAACTGACTGTTATCATTATTTGAATATCAAGCTTATTTTGGTAGAAGAGATAACATATTATTTATTCTTTTTTTACAGGTCACAGTGTGAGAAATATCCAAGCATTTGCTGTCCTCCAGAACGCATTTTTAAAAGCAAAAACAAGCTATCTCCCCCAAATCATCCTTGATGCCATCACAAATATCTACATAGCTGACAATGCAAACTATTTTATCCTGGAGTCACAACACACGTTGTCCCAGTTTGCAGAGAAGATTTCCAAGCTCCCAGAAGTGCAGACCAAATACTTTGAGATGCTGGAGTTTGTCGTTTTCAGTTTAAATTATATCCCTTGTAAAGAGCTTATCAGTGTCAGCATTCTCTTAAAATCCAGCTCTTCTTACCAATGTAGCATCATTGCCACAAAAACTCTTCTTAAGTTCACACGACATGACTACATATTTAAAGATGTGTTCAGGGAGGTGGGCCTTCTGGAAGTAATGGTAAATCTATTGCATAAATACGCTGCCTTCTTGAAAGATCCTCAGACTCTGAATGAGCAAGGTAAAGTATCATATTTTCTGTGTTCTCATTTCTTGATTGACAAGTACAGGTCCAAGCAGCATGTTGTGTGAGTCGTGGACAAAGCTTCCGTTTCCTTCTACTTGAATGACTTACTAGCATCACCAAATTATAAATGCCTTGAGGGAATTTTCCAAGGAGCTCCTTATTTTCCTGTTTGCTCCCTTATGAGGCTATGTAAAAGTGGCTTGGGAGGCATGAGACTGTAATAGATATGTTAAGGATAAAAAAATTATAGTTCCTCTATATTTAAGGTTAATGTTTTTAACCTAATTTTTTTAATGTTTTGGTATATAAACCTGAATGTCATTATTTGTGTATGATTGTGTATCATAATTGTGTATGATTGGAGTTACCTATCAAAACTGCCACTTGCTTCTTTTCATTACTGATTTCTCTTTCTCCTTTTTGGGCATGATGGTTCATTCAAGTTTGCACATTTTTGTTTTTTCTGGAAGCAGCATTTAATATGTTTCAGGAAATTAGTGCTGTCATGCCTCTCTCTCAACATTTAAGTTCACCTGTTGGGCAGAATTTTGGCTTCGAGCCTGCTGGCCAGTTTTGAATATTTAGTTCACAAGTTTTTAGAGAGATTTTTATTAATGGCATATTTGCATTAATGATGATTGTATTTGAAAGTATAAAAATCCAAAACCACAATTTAGGGACAGTGGGGTGGAAGTAAGCTTGCTGTTTATCCAAATTAAATGATCAAAACTTTTTTTTTAAGGGGATTCAAAAAATAATAGCTCTGTTGAAGACCAGAAGCAACTGGCTTTGCTCGTTATGGAGACCTTGACAATTCTGCTCCAAGGATCGAACACTAATGCAGGTAATTAGCAAACTTATCTGGATGCTTTGGTGTTTTTAACTCTGATGATTTTGGTCTCTTGAATGCTGAAAGAGTGATTATTGGTTAACTAATGGTACTGCCCTCTATCATCAAAATTGATAATTTTCATGTTTAGAATTATTGCAATAATCAAAAAATTTGTTCTCATCAAACTACTACTACTAAAGAATACAGTGTGTGATTTTTCTTTATGATGGGATCATCCTTTCTTATTTTTGCTTACATTTAAGATTTAACAGACAAGCCATTATTTCATTTCTCCAATATTTGTTATGTGTTATTTTTTTAAAAGACACTATTTTTCATGGACAGAATCACTGCAATTTCTTTTAATTCTTCCATTGTCCAATTTCCATTTCACTTTTTTGCCCCCATTAGCATTTGCAGTTACGTTCTTCATCCTTCATCATTTCACTCCTTTCTTGCTACCTTTTCTCTTCACGTACAGTCCAGAAGTTGAAGGTCTTTTCTTTGGTTCGTATTTCTTTGCACGGTCAGAAGCATTACAGATCATAACAAACGCTGTTTTGTCATCATCAAAATGAGTCCTGAGTCAGGAGGCTAAAATCACATGAGGTTTGCTTTTTACCTCTTGAGCAGTATTTCTCACATTCGGTCTCAGGTGGACACCCGTTTACGTTGCCTGTCATGAGCTCCCAGGATCCGAGTCACAGGGCTGTTTGTGGCGGTGGCTGGCTGCCCACTGTATGATTCTTGGCTTTCAAATAAGTGAGATTAACCATTTAAAGGTGTTTGTTGTATTTTGGAAAGCGTATTTGTCTTCTAATACTTTACTTTCATCACTTTCAATAAACCTTTATTAAGTGCTAATTATGTGCCAGGCGCTGTGCTAAGCACCAAGGGTACAAAAAGGGGTAAAAGATAGTCCCTGTCCTCAAATGACTTGCAGTCTACTCTAGGAGAATACATGCACAGATTACAAGCAAACTACATACAGAGTAAATACCATGCAGTTAACACTGGAATGAAGAGGGGTTATTTCTGAAAGCATATCGCCTTCTTATCGCTGGTTTTTGTTGTTGTTTTAAAGCTTGGACTTGCCAAGTCGGCCCCGGCAGGGTGTGCGGGTTCTACTCATCTGTATGGCAGATCTAGGCCTGGACATCTAGGCCAATAGACATGTTTTCATTGTTCTTTGTCAACAGCTAGGCTAATTTCAGTTTTTCAGATGTTATTTTTCTTACCTCGACATAGATGGCCTATATTGAATTGCCTGCCTTCCCAAAAGGAATGGGTGGGGAGGGAGGGATGGGGAGAATTTGGAACTCAAAGTTTTAGGAACAACTGTTTAGTATTGTTGTTGCTACTAGGAAAGAAGACATACAGTTAATGAGGAATAGAAAGTCATCTGGCCCTACAGGAGAAAAGGGAAGATGGAGACAAGAGAAGGGAGGGATGACAGAAGACAGGGTAGATTGGAGATAGGGAAAATTAGATTGCTTGGGGTATTGGGGTGGGGGGAGGGGATAACAGGGGAGAAAATTTGGAACCCAGAATTCTGTGAAAATGAATGTAAAAAGTTAAATAAATAAATATTAAAAAAAAAAGAAGAAACAATCCAAGAGCAGACTACATGGAAGACTACGTACCTGAAGAGAGGCAAGCAAGCCTATGTCTTGATACTCCTTTTCTAAAAAAGACTGAAAAATAGCACCAGGCTGAACAGTGATCAGGAAATCTAATGAGATGTTAGAGTGACTTCTTTAAAACACCAGGAGGGGCTAACAAGTCATTCCAAGACCCAAGGCCAAAAAGAAGAGAACTCAGCCGAGCACCCGTTCCAGCAGACAGGATGGAAGAAAATGAGAGACTGGACACAGGCACTCGTAGCTAGCAAAGCTCTTTATCCAGATCCAGAAATCGAGAAAGACTCTCACAAAATAGACTCAGAATCATTGGAAACTCACAATGTGGAGCTTGGACATGACAAGATACAACGGTGACTAGTGTAGTCACAGAGGTGCTCAGTATCAGACCATGCTCAGGACCTATAAAATCTTAGCCCTCTGTGCGTGCTGTAATACTGTAATGGCCCTTTAAGATCCAGGGCTTTGAAGCTCAAGGATCTGAGGAGGGTATAGCAAGAGCCCAAGTGATCCAGATTGGAACCAAATAGGGCTGATTACTGCCTCAAAAGTATATCAGGGGAAGAACCTCATCCTGACACAAAGCCCTAATTCTGGAATTAAGGCTGGAGAGGTGAGGAATGGAAGAAGATACCAGCTACTCTAAAAAATTACAGTAGATCCAGAGATGCCCCACAACCCAACCTAGAGAGAAAGAGCAACTCCTAACCACTGTAAATAGAGACTCCAAAGAAAACAATATCTGTCAGTAGGACCATACGATTACTTCTAGTAAATGAAGCAAGATTTCATAAATGAGAGATAATTCTAGAGGAGAATTTATTTATTTATTTAGAATTTATTTATTTGTTTAAGAGAATAAACAATTTAGAATAGAAAATGGTAAACCTTAGCCAAGTGATGAACTCCCTGAAAAACAGAACTGACTGAACAGAAATTAGTGACTTCATGAGGCAGCAAAAAAAAATTACAACAAAATAGAAATATCTTAAAACATGTAAAGTATCTGTTTTCAAAATAGCTGACCTGTAAAATAGATCCAGGAGAGATAGTTTTAAAATCATGGAATTCAGTAAAAACCATGATTTTTAAAAACTCTGGATACTCTATTTTAAGAAATCTAAGTGAAACTTGCCCAGCTCAATTAGAAGCAGAGGGAAAAATGAAAATATAAAGAATTCAGTACTTATTCCCTTAAAGAAAAACCCAAAAGGAAAAGTCCTGGGAATGTCATGGCTAAAAATCAGAGCTTCCAACTGAAAGCAGCTAGAATGTACAAATTCAAGTAGTAAGAAACCTGTCAGGAATGCATATCTGATGGCTTCACCTATAAAACAAAAGATATTGGAACAAAGTTATGCCAAAAAGGCAAAAGGTGTGAGTGCAGAAGCAAGAAGAATTGATGCTGCCAAACTTATGAGGAAAAGAAGGATGAGTTTTAATGGAACAGAGAAAAAAACTTTTAAGCATTCCTAATGAAAAGAGTAGAGCTGAGTAGAAACTTTGAAAATAAAAAATAAAACTGGAGATATGTGGAAGTGAGAGAGAGTGTGTGCAATTGGAAAGGGCTGTATACTTTTAAAGGGTTAGCATTCTAATAAGGAAAGAAAATAGGCTAGTTTCCCATCAGAACCTTTATGTCTTCATAAATATTAATGTAGGGGGAGGGAGTTTAGAGATCCAGGAAATGAATTGGTTCCTGTGTTTTAAGAAGGTAAAGAAAAGGGTGATAAAAGGAATGCATGATTGTTGAAAAGAAAGGATTTACTCTTTTTTATATTTGAGGTATGCAATAAAAAAAAGAAAAACTACAAACATGGATAAAGGGCTTGGGAGAACAGGCTTTAGTTGGCTCTCACTTTTATTTGAATTATAAAAGTAGAGTTGTATACAGTTGTCCCTTCCACATTTCTGGGGGGTGGTGGTAAGTGGTACCCCCATGTTCTAGAAAAATCTGCATTAAATTTTTTGACCTTCCTATCATACCAGAGAAAAAGTCTGAATTATTATGTATTAAAATATAAAATATGCTGATATTATATAATACTATACATATATTTTATGTATTCCTGAATCTCTAAACTTTTTCTGTGCCTGCCTTCACATGTCCTCTGTGGCTTCCACATAACTCTCCTCAAATTCCCATTTAATTTCTTACTCCAATCCACGATATATTGAAACTCTGAAAGTCCCGGTGTGGAAGGGATAACTGTACATTCACACAAGTAAAGGCACACACAGAGTTTGGGGGGTGGTGTGTGGTTAAGAGGGAGGATAATACCAGGGCAGGAATATGTGCAAGTTAAACAAACTTCCTTAACCTAAAGGGGAGGTTAAAAAGGAAACCAACATAAAAACCAAATTAGAGAACTGGAAACTAAAAGGTGCCACTTAAGTAGGAAATGGCCAAATAAACACGAGAGTATAAATCTGATGAGATATGGTTATGCTAAAAAACCATGAAAGCCATCTTTTTAGAGAATCCTGGGAAAGAGCAATGGATGCAAAGTTAAGGTGTATAGAGCTCAGAGAGCAATAGATGCAGAGACAAGAACATTTTAAAGAAAAACATCTTTAAGAATCTGATCGAACAGCTATCAACCAGTTCTCCGGTGTATTCTGTGTGGTGAAACCTGTCCTCCTATTCCCTTATGCTTCTGGAAAAAGAAAAGAAAACCAGAGCTCTTATAATAAATAGGCACCCTCTGATTCTGCACTCAAAGTTGAGTGCAGTGTTTTTCATGGATTCACAGTGGGGAGAAAAACATACTCTTTTTGAAAGTGACCTTAGTGGGGATTTGCTTTAACTTTGTTATAAGAATCTGTTTTATTTTTGTTAAATATTTTTAATTCAGAGGTGAGAATCATGGTGGGAGAGAGTGATTAGTGATGATGACACCAAAAAAAGAAAAAAAAGACCATTGAAACATTTTTAAACATGCAACAGAAAGTAGAAGTTAAGGAGACACAAACAGGTTAACAAGCTCTAACATTTAATTTACTATTAGCCTTTTTTTAAAGCAAATATTATAGAAAAGAAATTCAGTTTCATGTACAGTCCTCTCCTTTTGTTTTGTTTTGCAGGGGGACTCATGCCCCCCACCCTCCTTTTTTTTTTTTTTTTATATTTATTAAGTTTGTGACAACCGCAACAGAATCCACTCATGAGTTATGCTTGTGAACTCTCATTTATTCCTGGAATAATTTTTCTTCATAAAGTGTTAGGTTTTTTGCTGTTCTCCTTTCTTCTGTTGTATCTTTTGGATTTATAGAAAAAGGACAAATCAGTATCAAGTTAGTAAGATAAGTGAACAAGTTAAAACTTAGTTCAGAGCCAGAAATTAAGCCCCTACTATGTGCCAAGCACTGTGCTAAGCATGGAAGGCAAAGGAAAGGCAAGAAAACAACTCCTGTTCTCAAGGAGTCTAATGGGGGAGATGGCACATGCAAACAGCTAAGTACAAGCAGGATATATACAAGATCAATGGGAAATAATCCACCGAGGGAAGGCACTAACATTAAGGAGCGTCAGTATAGGCTTCTTGGTAACAGTGGAATTTGAGCTGAAATTTAAGAGGAAGCCAGAAAATGAGTTTCATTTTGAGTATGTTAGTTTAAGATGTCTGTGGGGACATCTGCTTTGAGATGTCTAATAGGCATTTGGAGATGTGACTGGAGGTCAGATAAGAAGAAATAAGAATCACCTGGCAAAGCTGTTAGCACCCTCTTATATGTGACTGAATGGTCTGAAATGTGTACTCAACCATTCCTTTATTTGGGCTAACTACCTACTAAGCTAATAGCCTATCATTAAGGGTACTTTCCTATAATCATTTTAAAACATCATTGTAGTTTTCCTTTAAATCCTTCCTAAGTTTTGCATCTGTAATTATAGAGATCAGAATTACTCATAACCCTTTAGTAAGAAGGAGTGCAGGTACTCAGGAGCTATATTTAGTATTTCAGTTTTATCATTCTATTACCATATTATCTTCATAAATAAATTCATAAACTTTTTGCCTTTGAAACTGTTTGTTTTCAATGTATGGAAAATGTATTGGAGCTAACTGAGCACTATTTGCAGACTAATCAGGTAAATACATTTCCCTTTCTAGATTTTCATGTTCTTTGATTCTTTTTTCTTTCTTGGCAAAATTTCTGAATTCCCTTAAAATTTTGTTTTGCAAATAATATCATTATTTAGAGAATCATAGAATTTTAGAAGAACTGAAAGGGACTAAAGGGACTTTTTAAAGGCATTTAAAATTGTTTCATACAAGTGTTACAAAAATAAGCAGGAACTTTCCTAATTATTTCTAGAAATTTCTCAAAATGGATTAAAATAAGTGCCATTGCAAATTGCTACCTTTTCAATTGTATCACTTCTCCAGCCCTAATGTTTAGTTGTTGTAAATATCTAATGAATAATTCAGACATAAATAGATTAATATTGGGTAGCAACACCAACTTTAAGTAGATTTTTATACTGAATCTTCTCAGATTTCCATTTACATGAAGAAAAATCTGTTAATATAGCTACAGAAATGAGCAGGTTTGGTCAGGTTGACCTTGACTTCTCTCTCTTTTCAATCCGTGTTCTGATTGTTACAGCAATACTTCAAGGAAAAGGTCCATAGCAAAGAGTCAGGGTAAGAAAACAAAATCTGGAAACATCCAGAATTCATTGCCCAGAATTGTGCCCTTCTTGGTGTTGCTTTCTGTAGCAATAAGGAAGGCAGGAGGTCCTTGGTTTTAGGGAAAGATAACAAGTTCCATTTTGGAAATAATGAGTTTATGATGTCTGAAAAGCAGTTTGAGTTGCAAAGTTAGAGGTCAGCAAACAGGTTGGGACAGGATAGGTAGGTTTAAGAATCATCTGCGTAGAGGTGGTCATGGATGAGAGGTGATGAGATCACCAGGTAAAGTTCCTTAGGGACACCTGTAGTTAGAGGGCATGATCTGGATGAGGATCTAGCGAAGGAGACTGAGGAGGAGTGGTCAGAGATACTGGGAGGAAAGCCAGAGGAGGTGTCCCAAAAACCTAAAGAGAAGAGAGTGTTCAGAAGGAGAGAGTGGTCAACAGTGTCAAAGGCTGCAGAGAGGTCAGGGAGAAGGAGGACTGAGGAAAGGTCGTTCGATTTGGTAACTAAGATTGTTGGTTATACAAGAGCAATTTCAGTGGAATGATGAGATCAGAAGCCAAATTATAAAAGGTTAAGAAGAAAGTGAGAGAAGAGGAAGAGGAAGCATTCATTGTAAAGGGTATTCAGCTCCTACGGACAGATGAGATACAGGACAATAGTTACTGTGGTGGAAGGAGCTAGTGAGTGTTTTTTTCAGAATGGAGGAAATATGGTCGTGTTTGTAGGCAGTAGGAAAGTAGCCAGTAAGAGAGAGGGATTGAAAATAAGTTTTGGAGTATGGATGACAGTTGGAGGAGATGGGATAGAATAGGATCACTTGGCAGTCTTGATGAGAAGAATTTTAGTCAGAGGACCTGACTTAGGATTCTCCTCTCTGTGTCTCAGGACAAGCCATTTATCCACTCTGAAACTCCAACTTTCTTATTTGTAAATTAAAGTATTGAACTCAGTGACTTTTAGTTTGAAATCTGTAATTGTGATTTTTTTTCTTAAAAAAATTATTTATTTTTAGTTTTCAACATTCACTTCCATTAGATTTTGAGTTCTGAATTTTCTTCCCCTTTCTCCCCTCCCACCTCCCCAAGATGGCATACAGTCTGATACAGGCTCTATGTAGATATTTGTATTAAGCTTATTTTCACATTAATTCTGATGTAAGGAAGAATTAGAATGGGAGGAACCACGCAAAAGGTCTGCTTCAATCTGCATTCAGATTCCGTAGTTCTTTGAAATCAATAGTCTTAATGTATATTTTGTTAGTTTAAAAATGGAATGCTCAAGAAACACTGGTTTAAGTACATTAAAAAAGCAACACAGATTTAGCAAATCTTTCATTCTTTTGGGCATTAAGCAGTTATTAAATATTGTTCTCCTTGTGTTCTAGGAAAGACAAAATATTAAGACAGGTGATTGAAATATTAAAAGTGTATAGTAATTATTCTAAAGTAGTCTGACCTCTTCGGGGAAGGTCATAAGGAAGTAGAAGAAGAAGAACTAGATGAACGTAATTGCCTTTCACTTGTGGTAGAAGTGTATTTCTCCTTCCTCACTTTCAAATCAGAACATTTAAATACTCTGGGCAGATTAGTTTTTGTTAAGCAACAATATTTGTTGCCATTTACATGACTTACCATGCCTTTATGCAGGGCTTCTTCCTGTTAATATTACTATTAAAATAATAATGATATTATATTACTTTTATACACCATGTTAATTCAACCATTCCTCATGATGAGCATGTGAGGAGGGGGCCGCTAGTTGGAGAGTGGCTGCATGAGTAAAGCATTGGAAGTACTGGAATGTTATTGCATTGTAAGCAATTGCTAAAGGGACAATTTCCGAGAAATCTGGAAAGAAAAATATCAACTCACAGTGAAGTGAGCTGAATCAAGAGAGAAATATCTATCTTTTTTTTTTAGATCAAAGCATACTGTTTTACCTTTCTTTTTCTTTTTTTTAAATATAAATTTACTTATTTCACTTTTTTACATTCATTTTCACAAAATTTTGGGTTCCAAATTTTCTCCCCATTTGTCCCCTCCCCCCACCCCAATACACTGAGCATTCTAATTTCCCCTATCACCAATCTGCCCTCTCTTCTATCATCCCTCCTCTCCCTTGACCCCATCCTCTCTTTTGTCCGGTAGGGCCAGATAACTTTCTATTCCCCATTAACTGTATTTCTTATTTCCTAGTAGCAACAACAATACTCAACAGTTGTTCCTAAAACTTTGAGTTCCAAATGCTCCCCATCCCTCACTCCTCACCCATTCCCTTTGGGAAGGCAGGCAATTCAATATAGGCCATATCTGTGTAGTTTTGCAAATGACTTCGATAATAGTCGTGTTGTGTAAGACTAACTGTATTTCCCTCCATCCTATCCTGTCCCCCATTGTTTCTATTCTGTCTTTTGATCCTGTCCCTCCCCAAGAGTGTTGACTTCAAATTGCTCCCTCCTCCCATTACTCTCCCTTCCATCATCCCCCCCGCCTTGCTTATCTCCTTCTCCCCCACTTTCCTATATTGTAAGATAGGTTTTCATACCAAAATGAGTGTGCATTTTATTCCTTCCTTTAGTCAAATGTGATGAGGGTAAACTTCATGTTTTTTTCTCAGCTCTCCTCTTTTTCCCTCCACTAAAAAGTCTCCTGCTTGCCTCTTGAATGAGAGATAATTTACCCCATTCCATTTCACCCTCTCCTCCCACTACATTTCTCTCTCACCATTTACCTTAATTTCTTTTAAGATATGGTCCCATCCTATTCAATTCACTCTGTGATCTCTGTCTCTGTATGTGCGTGCATGTGTGTATGTGTGTGTGTGTGCACACGTGTACGTGTGTGTGTGTGTGTATGTGTGTGTGTGGTCCCACCAACTACCCAGATACTGAAAAGTTGTAAGAGTTACAAATATTGTCTTTCCATGTAGGAATGTAAACAGTTCACCTTTGGTAAGTCCCTTATGACTTCTCTGCTGTTGACTTTTTCATGCTTCTTCTCATTCTTGTGTTTGAGAGTCAAATTTTCTTTTCAGCTCTGGTCTTTTCATCAAGAATGCTTGAAAGTCCTCTGTTTCATTGAAAGACCATATTTTCCCCCGAAGTATTATACTCAGTTTTGCTGGGTAGGTGATTCTTGGTTTGAATCCTAGTTCCTTTGACTTCTGGAATATCCACGCCCTTCGATCCCTTAATGTAGAAGCTGCTAGATCTTGTGTTATCCTGATTGTATTTCCACAATACTGGAATTGTTTCTTTCTAGCTGCTTACAATATTTTCTCCTTGAGCTGGGAATTCTGGAATTTGGCCACAATGTTCCTAGGAGTTTCTCTTTTAGGATCTCTTTCAGGCGGTGATTGATGGATTCCTTCAATATTTATTTTGCCCTCTGGTTGTAGAATCTCAGGGCAGTTTTCCTTGATAATTTCATGGAATATGATGTCTAGGCTCTTTTTTTGATCATGGCTTTCAGGTAGACCCATAATTTTTAAATTGCCTCTCCTGGATCTATTTTCCAGGTCAGTTGTTTTTCCCATGAGATATTTCACATTCTCTTTCATTTTTTCATTCTTTTGGTTTTGTTTGGTGATTTCCTGGTTTCTCAGAAAGTCATTAGCCTCCATCTGTTCCATTCTAATGTTGAGAGAACTGTTTACTTCAGTGAGCTTTTGAACCTCTTTTTCCGTTTGGCTGATTCTGCTTTTGAAACCATTCTTCTCCTCATTGGGTTTTTGAACCTCTTTTGCCAGTTGAGTGAGCCTATTTTTCAAGGTGTTATTTTCTTCAGCATTTTTTTGGGTCTCCTTTAGCAAGGTATTGACCTGTTTTTCATGCTTTTCTTGCATCTCTCTCATTTCTCTTCCCAGTTTTTCCTCCACCTGTCTAACTTGATTTTCAAAATCCTTTTTGAGCTCTTCCATGGCCTGAGCCCACTGGACATCCACCTGGGATGTCTAGGATACAGATGCCCCGACCTCCACATCTTTCCCTGATGGCAAGCATTGTTCTCCCTCATCAGAAATGAAAGGTGGGAACATCTGTCCCCCAAGAAAGTAGCTTTCTATGGTCTTATTTTTCTTCCCTTTTCTGGGCATTTCCCAGCCAGTTACCTGACTTCTGAGATTTCTCTCCACCCCCACCTAGATCCACCCAGCTAGTGCTCGGGGTCTGAAATTGAAATGCTGCTCCCCAGCCTCGGGGCTTTCAGTGGCGGGCATGGCTGCTATTCAATGTGAGCTTAAGTTCTGGTGCTCAGGTGGGGGCAGGGTCACCTCCCAGGCTCAGTTCCCTCAGGGGGTTTATACAGATACCGTAGGTAATGGCCCTGAGCTCCTGGCTGCTCCGGGAGTCACAGGCCACCGCTGCCACTGCCACTGCCTCCCAAGGGGGCCCGAGTCACAGAGACACCCCGCTTCCCTCTCAGCCAGCCCAGAAGTCTCTCTCACTGACCTGTAGCACCTGTGGGTGGAGGGACCTTCGCGGCTGCCAGAGCTTCCATCCCTGAAGCCTGCTCGGATCTGCTCCTCTGGGGCTGTGCGGCCAGGGCAGCACAGGGATGGGCTCCACGTTTGGTGCATGATGGACCCCTGGGGATGGCTTTCCAGGGCTCTCTGGAACGGAAATCTCCTTCACTCCGTTCCTGCGCGGGTTCCACTGCTCCAGAATTTGTGGGGAATTCTTTTTACAGGAAATTTATGGGCTGTGGGTTCCGGAGGTAGCATACGTGAGTCTTTCTACTCCTCCATCTTGGCTCCTCCCCCTACATCTTATTTTAAAGCATATTTAGGGATGATATTCTGGCCTTCTGTGACCATCATCAGCAGAGGTGGCAGAGTCCTCCCTCACATTAACACTGTCATTGACCTTCCTGTGGTTTGTAGGCGTTGTTGCTTTCCTGGTCACATTTTGAAAGTCATTCCATTTCAATCTGGCTTATTATTATTGTTAATAATCGTTACATTAATGATGCTTGCGAATATACTATACATTCCCTGGTTTCTACTAAAAATATTTGTGAATAATATGGATTCTATTTAGTGCACTTCTGATCATGTGATTGATTGCCCAGAATCCTTAGAAGGTCGAGGAAGAAGGTTTTATCTCTGCTAGTAATGTGCAGTCAACTTTGAAAATAAATTATTACTGTAATCTGAAGTATTCCTGGTTTTAAACCAGAATTCAATTTAAAATTTAAATTTAAACTTCTTTACCAAAGGGGAACTACAGTTTCTTTTGAAATATTTGAGGAAATCCTAAACTGTCCTACTGTTTTTGTTTGTTTGCCTTTCACCTCTTGCTTGAAGGGATCTTCCGGGAATTTGGAGGTGCGAGATGTGCCCACAATATTGTCAAGTATCCTCAGTGCAGGCAGCATGCCCTGATGATCATCCAGCAATTGGTGCTTTCTCCTAGTGGGGATGATGATATGGGCACTCTCCTAGGGTTGATGCATTCAGCTCCACCCACTGAATTACAACTGAAGACTGACATTTTAAGGGTAAGTTTGGAAAGTCTTGTCTTTATTCTTTTACCACAAACATCTTGAATTCTTTTCAGTTAAGTTATTTATTGCCTTCAGGAGTGGGCAGATTGTAGTGAGGGCCTTTGGTTCTAAAGGACCACTATTGCATCACACAGCCGTGGGAACTGGACTCTATCACCCAGTGGTAGACATTCCTCTCCAGGTAATTACACGACTGAAGAGTGTAGAAGGGATTGGTCTGACCCAGATGCACAATCAGCTTGAGATTTGTTGATAGAAACAAGGGTCATGCCCTCTGACTCAGGACGGTACTCACCTTGACTTTTGGGGTTTACCTCTTTTCTTCTTATGATTTTGGTTATTGGGGTCTGCTGTTGACTGTCCTCCTTTTCATAGATGACTTTGTCAAAGGAATCAAAGTCTTGCCACCTTTCTCTGAACTTTTCATATACTTCATTCGTGATGGGGCAGTCATATTCCCTTGCATTGCCCAAACTCCGATTGTTAGTCATTTGTTTTCCAACTTTTAGTTGTAGCAAACAATGCTACTCTGAACATTTCCATACATATGGACTTTCTTTCCCGATTAACCTTCTTAGGGTGTAGTCTTAAAATTTGAATCTCTGCATCAAATGCTACGCGTAACTTATTAGTTTTCTTTGCATCAGTTCGCAGCTTCAGGATGGTGAATTACTGCCACTATTGTCTCCGTGTGCCTGTAACAATATTTCTAAACATTGTGTGTGACAGTTCTTAGCCCTGGTTGGGAGAAACAGATTATAGCGAAGGAGAATGACTATCTATTTTTCTTTCTATAAAAATAAAGACATAATAGTGTTTTTTTTTAGTGTTAAACTGAAATTGTTATCTTAAAGACCCATTGCTTCCTTTTGTTTCTTTCAGTTAAATTTTCATCTGTGGTGAGGTAAAATTTATTCTGTTTTTGATTTATTATATTCTGCCCTCCAACTTAAATAGAACAGAAAAAAAATAACAACTTTGAAAGAGAATGTTAATTTAAAATAAATTGGAAACTATTTTACATATTTTTTTTCTGGCAACCTTGTAAGGTGTAGGTGCTATTATTATCCTCCTTTTTTAAACAACTTGGGAAACTGAGGCTCAAAGTGAATGAATCACTTGCTCAGGGTCACACATTTCATAATTTTCTGTGTCAGGATCTCACCACAGGTAGTCCTGGCTCCAAATTTAGTGCTTTGTCTGCTATGCTACTTTGTACCTCTAGCAAGATAAATTTCAATTGGATTAATTCCTCAGAAAGTGAATAAATCCAAATTATTATCAATATTTAGTAATATTTGCAAATTTGAAGTAATTTACTGGGAGCAATTTAAGCAACAGTGAGTAACAGATAGTTTTGAAAATGTTGAAGAAGCTGCTTGTTCCACCATGTTTGTGTTTGGAAAACAGAGTCGTCTTGTCATACATCCTGAGGGTAAATTGATTTTTGGAGGTCATGGTGCTGTACATTTAGAGCTCAAAGGGACCTTAGAGGTCACCTCCTCCAGCCCCCTCATTTTGCAGATTAGGAAGTGAAGTGAGGGAGGGAGTGTTGGGCAGGATTGAAGCTGAGTCCTCCCCTTCCTAGTCCAGCCTTCTTTCCACTCTTGTTCAGGGTACTAGAGGAAGACCCACAGCACCCTGGGAGGATAGGAAGCCACGTAAGTCTTGGATCCCATGCATGTGATCCTGCTGATCATAACAGAAGTCCATCAAAGTAACATGAGAGAACAGACAAACCCAGGTTCGATGGGGTGGGCAGATGGGCGCCAAGCATGCAGCGCTTAGTAGTTCTGTACAGTTTTGTTCTTCTCACCTTCTCCCCCGAATTAGATGTGGGTCCCTAGGAAGGGACCAGCAGTGTCAGGGGTGGCATTTAGAACCCTTTTCCAAGCTGTGGTGTGAGCTCAGGAAAAACTCAGTTCTCAGTGCCACTGGGTAATTTTAAAATGTGTTAGTATAAACAAATATGTCACAGCAGATACTGCCACTTTCTTTAAATGTGCTTCTCTTATATGAGGGATATAGCTACTTTTCCTTTCCTTTACAAAGGGGGGACATTTCTTTGAATTTTTTTTTTTAGATATTTAATAAATAATTGAGCCTTCACTCCTTAAGTCATAGTGCGGCATCAGATTATAAGGTGCTGGTGCTAACCTTGGTTCTGCCAGCACAATGTAGCCTGGCATTGTTGATCCGATGATGTTGGAGACATTGCTAGCATGGCCTAGGCAAAGTCTGTGGTTGTCTGTGAGCCTGTCCTCTAAGGACTAGCTTAGCTGTTTTCATGAGTCTTAACCTTAGGAGGTTGAGCAAGAAGTGATTTTGTTTTTCCCCTTTGGCCACAATGATTCATAGAGACCATGTCCTAAAATATTAATTAGGAGGGATATGATCCATGCTGGTGGAAGAAGTAACCATGGCAATGAAATCCCAGGCCCGCCCTTGAAGCTTTGAGGTGAGTGATAGTGTAGGGAGAGGGAAAAGCAGAGACACAGATAGCAGCTCAAACAGATTGCATTTATCTCATTATTTTACCTAACGTTATTGAGTATTAATAAATTCATTGCATCAGAATGAATACTATGTCTGTTGAAATTATATTTTATCTGTTTTAAAAATATTATTAACCACAATTTTTTATATCTGTAGACATGCATATTGGGTCACCTGTAAATTTTGAGTGCAGTCTTCATAAAGTCCATCAGTTTCTGCTTTCTCCCAAATCCTCCTTTCTTTCCAATTTTCCTTTTACTGTTAAAAGTACCACCACCCTCAGGGTCTTCATATCATCCTTGATCTTATTCTCTTTATTACCCACCTCAAATATCTGATCTGGAGTCCTTTCTGCTGTCCCTGCCTATCTCATGTAGGACCCCAGCTTCTGCCTCATACAAGCCCTCATGACCTCATACCTAGCCTGCTGTGGTGGCCATGTGTTGGTCTCCCTTCCTCTCTTATACTTTATCCTGCTCTTTATCCTACAGTACACTCCAGGTGCACAGACCTGCTCTTCCTCACAACATGACTGCTTCTACACCATGTCTTTCCAGTGGCTGTCTCCTGTGCCATCAGTGTTTGTCTTTACCTCTGCCCGCTGGCTTCCCTGGCTCTCTTCAAGACTCCGCTCAGATTCCAACTTCTGTAGGAGACCTTTCTTGGTCCCCTTGCCCTCCCCCTGCTCCTTCTCCCTTCCATTTGTAATCTATATATCTTGGATGAGCATAGTTATTTGCATGTTGTCTTTCACCTTTAGAAGTTGAGCTCTTCTTCGTTTCTTATGTCCCCAGATCAGGTACTTAATAAATGTGTGTTGACTGATTTTTTTCCTACTCCTTATCTCCCAAATCAATCCTACTCTTTTTCTTGTATTTATTTAGCTACATGTAAAAACAATTTTTAACATTTGTTTTTAAAACTTTGAGTTCCAAATTCTCTCCCTTACTTTCTCCCCACTCCCCCTCCTAGGGAAGGCAAGCAATTCCATTATACATGTGTAGTCATGCAAAACATATCCATAACAATTAGGTTGTGAAAGAAAACACAGATGAAAAGAACTCAAGAAAAGTAAAGTAAAAGAAAACATATGCCTCAGTCTGTGTTCAGATACCATCAGCTCTTTCTCCAGGGATGGATAGCATTTTTCATTATAAGTCCTTCAGTTGTCTTGGATCCTTGTATTGCTGACAACAGCTGAGTCATTCACACTTATCATCTTACATCTTACATCTTGCTTTTTGTTCACGTTGTATCAGCTTTTATCAGTCTTTCTAGGTTTTTCTGAGAGCATCTTGCTTATCATTTCTTATAGGACAATAGTATTCCATCATAATTACATACCATATTCCATAACTTGTTCAGCCATTCCCCAATGGATGAGCATCCTCTCAATTTCTAATTCTTTACCCCCAGAAAAGAGCTGCTATAAATATTTTTGTACATAGGTCCTTTTCCTTTTTGATTTTTGGCTCTTTGGGGATACAAACCTAGTAGTCCAACCCCTGTTCTTAACTTCACTGTTTCTATTAGTAGTACTACCTGTCTCCTAATTTCTCAGGCTAGAAATTTCCACTTGACCTTTGATTTCTCATTCTCCTTTATTTAAACATTCAGTTATTTGCCATGTTATACAAATTCTACCTACAATATCTGTCTTGAATCCATCTCCTCCTTTACATTTCTACTGCCACATCTTAGTTCAAACCTCATCATAGACTTCTCAGTTCCTGTCCTTGTCTCAGTTCTCTCTCCTTTCAGTTCCTTCTGCACATTATTGCTGAATTATTCTTGTCTTAGAGAAGCTTCCTCTGCTAAAAACATCCAGTGGTTTCTATGTTTGTCTGTCTTCTTGAGTTTGTGTTTCTCAGCCAGATTTCAGCCTCTGTTTTCAATGCTGTCCCCTATTAGGCACATATGGGTATCCTTATGGTAGTAGCCAAAAGCTACTGATGTGCTGTTCTCCAGGTAAGACGTTGTGCCCTCCCGGATCTGCCTTTTCTTGTATTCTTCTGCCCTTACTGCCACTGCTGTCTGTGAAAATGCACAGTACATGCTCCTTTTCTGAAACCCCCAAAACAGATGTGAGCTCTTTATCCTCTAGACCTCTTGGACACTTGTCAATACATATTGTATACATACATATATACACATGTACATATACATGCATACACACACACACATATATATATGTGTATATATATATAACTTGCACTTATAGATTGCGTTTCTATTTGCTTACTTTTCTTACTTAGTACTGAACGTGGAGTCAGAGAGACCTGAGTTCAGATCCTACCAAAGACTCATCTGACCACGGAAAATCACGTAACCTCTCAGGTCCTCTGTTTTCTCATCATTGAAATGATACTAATAAAACCTATAGCACTTACCTCACAAGATTGTTGGGAGAATCCAGTGGGATCCTATGTAAAACATTTTACAGACCTCAGAGCGCTGTCTATATAAACCTAAGCTATTATAATCAGACCAGATAGTGCCTTGGCTACAAGGAAGTGTTTTATCTTGGAAGCACCACGTAAATGGTCTTTATTGAATTGGAACTAGTAGGAGAATTCCTTAGTTCATCACATGACATTGCTTCTTTTCATTTCTCTATTTCATGGTGGTGTTTTTTGTATTTTTGCAGGCCCTCCTCTCAGTTCTACGAGAGAGTCATCGCACAAGAACAGTTTTTAGGAAAGTCGGAGGATTTGTCTACATTACATCTTTGCTTGTTGCCATGGAAAGATCCTTGAGCTGTCCACCCAAGAATGGATGGGAAAAAGTGAATCAGAGTCAAGTCTTCGAACTTCTCCACACTGTCTTCTGCACATTGACTGCAGCAATGCGTTATGAGCCAGCTAACTCTCATTTCTTCAGAACAGAAATTCAGTATGAGAAGCTGGCAGATGCTGTCCGATTTCTTGGTTGCTTTTCAGACTTAAGGAAGATAAGCCCATTAAATGTTTTCCCCTCAAATACCCAACCATTTCAGCGACTTCTGGAAGATGACTTGTTATCTGTTGACTCTGTCTCACCCACATTGCGGCACTGCAGTAAACTCTTTATTTACCTCTACAAAGTAGCCACAGATTCCTTCGACAGGTAACGGTCTGCTTTTTTCTATGAATTCAGCTGTGGAGAGTCTCAATGCAGCCTGAAGCAATGTTTAAGCAATTACCATTTATTTTAATCTTTTTAGGATTTATATACCACCTACTTTCAAAAGACAGACCAACCTCGCAGTCTACCTTTCTGGTAAATGTCCCTGGTGTTTTGATGTTAGTTGGTATCTGGTTTACATAGCTAGAGTGCCCTTTACTCCCCGTAAGTACAGATCGTAGCCATTCCACCTACAGGTAGTTTCATGAGCTGCGTTGGCCAACCAAAGCCTTCTTCACCTGGGAGCCAACCCTCTTCTGAGGAGCTTCTGGGAAGCTAGTGAGGGTCAGGCAGCAGACACCCACCCATTCTGTCACCCCTCTGGAGCTTAAAGCCTCTGTAACTCGTATTATGGGAGGTTTTACTGGTTCACCAAGGGCTCAGTCTTGCCTCTGTGTTCTTATGGAGCATCGCATTAGGAGTTTAATTGAGGATCAATTAAAAAAATGATCCCAGACTATCTGATTATCCTAGTGTGAGGTCCATAAACCCAGTTACCTGAAACTATTAGACATTATGTGCTTTATGTCCTTTACAATTAGATTTTTAGTTTCCTTATTCTCTCAAGAATGGATGTACCTGGAGGACTACGGATGTGAAACATTACACAGGTTGTCAGACTTTTCTGATACATTGGTTGGTTTTACACAACCTTTTTTCTTTTTAAAAAAAAAATATTCCTTTATCATAAGCATTGGGTGTCTAAGAGGGCATGGGGTGGGGAAAAGATACAATGAGCAGCGTATTGGATGTGAAAACAAAAGCCAAGAAAGCTCTTTGAAAAAGAAGAATTACACCTCAGTTTAATAGTTCTGATTGGCAGATGGAACATGACCATCTTCATAAAAATTATTCTTGATTCTTTTAATTTTAATATCTTTATTAAAATGGGATGTTAAGTGCCTTTCATAGTGTACTTTGAAAAATTATACTGAAAATATGTGTTCTGAGATGAGTAATAACTTTAAAGATTAACAGGGTTAAGGATTGTAATAAGCAAAAGTGTAACTATATAATACTTAAAAACATCTCAATTCTTAACTTGTCTCTTTACTTAAGATCTCCTAAAAATAACGTAAGAAGAATGACATTGCTGTCTTTTCTCATTATTATCACCATCTGCCTAATGGTTATTATGGTTTTATTTGGCAAAATAAAGGAGTTGTTTATTTATTTTTTACATAATCAGTACCAGATAGCCTTGATAAATATCTTCAGTTTTGAACATCTGTTTGTTAGCTAATTTTCAAGTTACAGTCTTTAAATATTAATTTACTTTTGAAAACCTCCCAAGTATTAAGATATAACTGAGACTTCAAACTGTTTAAATAGATATATTTGTGAATAACTCAGATATAGTAAAATTGCCATGTCAGTTTTTCATTTATTTTTCTAAAAAAAATCCAGAAATGCCTTTGATTTAATGATAAAAGGCTTGAATAAAATAATTTTTGAAAAAACAATTGATATATAATTGACTTTGTGTTTAGAACACTACAATCTCATCATTTACTCAGGTTGTAGTTCATTCATGCTCAGATTTGACCTTTTTTCTTGATGTTTTTTTCTTCTTGATAAGACTCCTCATTTATTAGGATGATTTGGCAAAAGGAAATTTTAGATAGAACATTATTGTATAGTAAATAGAGAGCTGGCTACAAAGGAAAACCTCTAATACTTTAAATTGCATGGAATGTGCCAATCTCCTTTGGTAAATAGTTCCTTCCTGGGGTCTCCCATACATATATATATATATATATATATATATGTATTCATAATAGGAAATGGAAAATATGGTAGGTGAAGTGGAATTGCTTTGTGGAACAAACATCTGTGCCATGCATGCTTCCTTTTCTATGTGATGTGTGTATTATAGCAGTGTTCTTTGTTGTTCTTGTTGGGTATAAAAAGTGGATTTGATTAAGCTTTTACTGGTATTCTTGTACAACTAACTAACCTCAGACTTCTTCTGCCATTTTCTAACCCCCTAAACCCCAATGTTTGTTTTGTTACCTGTAGTCACGCAGAACAGATCCCTCCTTGCCTGACAAATGAGTCTTCTCTCCCCTCTCCTTGGGGTACGCCAGCTGTGTCCAGGAAAAGGTACTGACCGTGGAAGAGAAGGAGGCCTCACTCGGCTTCTTTTCCTTGCTCCCTGTGTGTTTGTGTGATGTGCTTTTGTCTGACCTCTTAACTGCTGGTGGGGCTAGAGGACGTGCCACTTCTCTCGTGTCTTTTAATTTCTTTGCCACTTTTTCACCTGTAAAACTGACGATTTTACAGGTTTCTTCTGTACTTCTGAAACAGAAGTGTGATTTACAGCATCAGTGAAATGCACAGTCATGTAAATACACAGGATTATTTAGACAAATTTGTATTTTATTTTTTGAGCAGCCATGTTTTGTTTGAAGGGGATGACGAATTGAAGCTTAGCATCCATTTGAATTGTTAAAGCCCTTAATGCCTCCCTTTCTCCTGTTTTCTTTGAATGTGGACGTACCAAAGAAAGAGATCACCACCACGTGCATACACACTAAGGATGAGGTGGGAGGGGGTGATGGTCATGCCTTGGTTGTTTCAGATGATTAAGAAACAGATCTTAATGTAGTCCTATAATCACTTAGGCTCAGTCTGCTTTGCTGTATTTTGCAGTCAGAAGGTTTGTTAGGCTGAAATCTGTGAAAAAAGAGCAGCAGCTTTCCAAATCTTGAGGTCGGTTTCTGAAGATGAGTTGAGTTGTTTACTTTCCAGCCCCGCCCTTTTTGATACCTTTCTTTAAAATATTAATCCAAATTGTATACCAGGCTTGAAAAATAAGTTGAAAGAGAAGTGAATAATTAATTACTGGTATATTTGAAGCATATTTGGGGCAGCTAGATGGCACAGTGGATAGAGTGCCAAGCCTGGAGTCAGGCATACTCATCTTCCTGAGTTCAAATCTAGTCTCAGACACTTACTTGCTCTGTGACCCTGGATAGTCACTTAACCCTGTTTCCCTCTGTTTTCTCATCTACACAATTGGGTACAGAAAAAAATGGCAAACCACTCCAGTATCTTTGCCAAGAGACCCCAAATGAGGTCATGAAAAATTGGGCACAGCTTAAAAAAAAACTGAAATATTTGAATCCTACTTTGAAAGAGGAAAAAAAACCAAACTCTACAATCTTTACAACTTAATCATAGAAATATCCTGCTTTCATGATCAGGTTAAGCTTCCTAAGTTTTAATGACATTATTTTTACAGGAAAAGAAATGTTTTTTTCCCTAGAAATCTTGGGGCTGTGTTACACTGGTTTTCATTCTCATTTATTCTTCCTAGGCAGTATAGTATGAGGTAAATTGGAAATGATTCAAGTTTATGCTAGCGGAGTGATCTTCTGTTATCATAATGTAAGATTAGGAGAAGAAAGCCACCCTAATGGAGGCTAGTGTTTTGCTTGTTGGTTGACTATTGCCGGTACGGACAGTGCTCTTCTACTTCTCATTTTGATGCTTTGTCTCAGTGCTAGTTTTAATCTTTTCCATTGGCATGTATCAGAAGACAGGTAAAGTGAATGATGAATGAAAATATAGGTATCATAAGCTCAGTGAGTGAGTAGGGACCGTGGAATACTTGTGCTTCTTTGTATGTTTTGAGAGGCAATGTGGTGTAGTAGATGGACTGCCTCCCTCTCCCCCACCCCAAGCCCTAACACATTGTAGTGGCAGCCTGCTCCATCACATACGAATCAAGCCTTCAGATGACTAGGTCATGATTCTGTTCGGTGCCCCCTTGCCCAGTCTGAGCGCCCAACTTCTTGGCCGTCACCATAATTTTTCTTGTGTCCGTTATTTCCCATGGCTCTCTTCTCTTCTCTTCTCTCTACCAGGTCCCAATCCACCATGTTTTAGCTGTGTCTGATTTGTCCCTAGAGCTTTGTCACTTTCCATCCCAAGCAAGGGTGGAGGCAGCTGTCGTCTTTGTGACTTTCTTTCTGTCATCAAGCTTACTATCTGACGACATTTGTGGACAAGGGCTCACTTCTTGTCTTCGCTTGCTTCTCACACTCTTGCCCAACCTCTGGCCATCAGGATAATTCTGTCATATGCTATTGATGTACACTCAGTATCTTAGTACTTCCTGCTGCTGGGCTTTGCCTTGTGTCCGGAATGATTTCCTCTCTCATCTCTGCTGCTGACATCCTTCCCATTCTAAGCCCTGCTTAATGGATCAACAAGGTGCTGAGGATACTTTTCCCTTCCTTTCTCCTTCCCCCTAAACAAACATCCCTTTTCTCACTGTGGGTCCAGTTTGACTGAACCAAAAAGGGTGAGACAGGGAGGCTGGAAAGGTAGGTTGAAGGTAAGTTTTGAAGGGCTTTATGTACAAATAAAGGCATTTATATTTGATCCTAAAGGCAATGGGGAGCAAGTGGAGTTGATTGAACATGGTCATATCTGTGCTTTGGAAATATTATTTTGGAAGTTGTGTGAAGGAAAACTCTGGAGCATTCCTTCATGAAGATTGTCCTCATCACCCCAGCTGTTCTGATTTTCCTTTCCTCAGATATCTCCTGTAACAATGGTCAGATCTCTCCTATTTACTTATTTTATAGCTTGTTTTATGTATATCTGCATATTTGTCTTATCCCTCTGTTAGATTATCAGTTTTGTTCATATCTTGAATAGGCTTAGTGTCTCCAGTACTTTACATAGTGTGATACATTTGAAAAATATTCCATTAATTGAATTATTCATCATTCTCTTTTTGGTCTATTGTTTCACATGACTTAGGGCCTCCCTTAACATCTGGCTTGTCCTCTGTTTAAAGGCCAACACTTGCTGAGGGTGTTGTGTAGAAGGGATTCTTTTTTAGGTATGGGTTGGAGTAGATAGCTGCTGTCCTCTCTTGCATTTCTGAAATGCTCTGATTCTGAGCAGGGACTTTAGAATAAGGAGGGCCTGGGTTCACCTTTTGACTCAGACTCTTGTAATTCTGTGAGCCTGGGTGAATCACAGAGCCTCTCTCACTCTGGGTTCCACATCTGGAATTGGAGTAAGAATATAGGGGGCCCTCATCTGCATGGCGGAGCTTGTGACATTCCAGTGAAACAGTGTATATCAAGTACTCAGAAAACAAAATGTGGGTTATTACTAGGAGAGGCTGCAAGATGTGCTCTTGAGAGCTCAGGGTATGGAGTCAAGAGCACAAATGGAATTTGGAGCCTGAATTAAACTGTCTGTCCTTGGCCATATGACTTCATCTTAGTTTCAGGGCTCTCATCTGAAGATAATCATTCCTATAGCGTTTACCACACTGGACTTGTCTGTTATCAAATGAAGTAAGTATATAAAGCACTTTGTCAGCCTTAGATCACTTTTGACAGCAGCTTTCTTATTATTTATAGTGCTCGATGTGTTCCTAGAGATGTTATGATTTCATTTAACTAGAAACCTCAATTTTTTTTTGTTTTGGTTGATGTATTCTGACTTTATATTGTCTTCATTTTCAAATATATCTCTACCACTCCTCTTTCACAGAGAGCCATCCTTTGTCAAAAAAGAGGCAGGGAAAGGGAGTTCAGTAAAACTAGCCACCATAGCAGTGGCAGTATAGTCAGGCTTTCTTTCTTGGATCTGTTCTGAGACTTAAGTCTCAGGAACTTCAGACCTCTTGTCTAAACTACATTCTAGGTTGGAATAATCTTGTGAAATTTTTTATTGGTTTTAAGGTGATAGTAAAGCTTTTCTTTGCTTGAAATGTTACTGCAGTTAAAAAAAAAACAAATTGAAATCCTTTGAGTTCAGCAACCTTAACTGGATTGACTTAAAGTACTTTATTTAGTGGGTATTCTTTTCTTTCAATGAATGATACAACATATGTTCATTTTAATAATTGGAAGTAAAATGCACAAGAGGGTTTCCTCTTTTCCATATTTTGAATGGTAATTACTTTACAGAATTATCTGCACCAAGAGTGGTGATAAAGTGGTGGTCTGTAAGATTGTATAGTTGGATACCAAAGACTTGAAAATCTTTGGTTACTTTAAATTGAATTGTAAGACTAATAACCTACTTTAATTGAAGAAAATACGGTAGTGGACTAGATTTTCAGTGAAATTTAATAATTAAACTTCTTTTTTGGGAGGAATGTCTTATTCCTTCCTGTAAAGGGTTATTTAATGCCTCTTGTCAGAAGTGAAGCTTATCACAGGCAGGGTTGGAGTCTCTTTCTCTCTTTTCTACACTTTCATTGACCAAAGATAGCATAGCTAACTATAGCTTGCATCCTGAACAAGAACAGGGTCCACGCTGACACCATGATGTGGCTACTATCTTACTTAGGATTATAGATTTAGAGGTAGAGGGGATCTTAGAAGTTATTTAGTGTAAGGCTCTCATTGTACAGATGACAACACTGAGACCAAGGGAGGGTAAGTGAATTTCCCCAGGTCCCACAGCTAATAAGCCTTGGAAGTGGGATTTGAACCTAGAACTCCTAATTCAAGAGTCAAGGTTCCTTCTACTGCACTCACCCTGCCTCTTTCCGTACAGTTTGCTCCCAGCGTGCAAACTTCCCACCAGCAGAAGAATCATCTGCGACACCAAGAAATGGCATCACCTTCCTCCTTGTAACAACCAATATGTGTCTGAGGTGGGATTTGAACAGAGGTTTTACTGTCCGCTGAGGTCCACTATACCATGCTGCTTCACATTCAATAGAAATTATAATATGTGTGTGTGTATACACACACACACGTATGTATATATGTATAACGTTTTTGTTTAACAGAATTTAGAGAGGAAAGCTTTTTTATCTCTAGTCAATATGTCAAAACATTTTATCTTTTTAGGTTGTTTTTATTATTAATTATAGTCAGAATATCTTCAAAATGTTAGCAAATTAAGTCAATTTAAGATCTTCTGAAAATATCACTTGGTTTAGAACACATTATTCTCATTTCCAAAGACAGGAGACTTAGCTCCCTAGTGACAAACTGTCATATGTCTCCTTTAGTATTGCTTCAGTCACGTTAACCATGTGGGGATGTTCATACTTTGAGTGTGTGGTATTTGTTAAGTGTCAGTTTTTCTAAGTAGAAAGAAAAAACTAGCAAATGCCACTCTATAAATACTAAAATATGTGACCTAAGTAAACACTATATTCTCTTTTAAGAGGAGAGTGGATTAATAACTTTACTTACCTTATTCATTCAGACTAACCAGGAAAAAATTGAGCAGAAGGGACCCTTCTGGCAATACTAGGGCTGGAAGACAAAGGTTGCAAATTGCTTGGAGTGTCCTGTATATTCGGATGCGGGTACTTCTGATAGAATAAAGAGAGTTTCCATTGAATTTAAAGCATCATTTAATCTGCAGCTATCTTGTGAGGGAAGTGGTGATTTCAACAGACAATACCAAGAAAGAGTCATTGTAAGGGAGCACTTTTAATGCTTCAGACTCCAGTAATCATTTCTCTTTCTGTCCCATTGCCTTTAGCCTCTGCCTGTTTTCCAGTGCCAAAATATCGAATCAGTAGAAAATATAGAAATCTCAAATTTCAGAAGCACTATATTAAATTGTATTGGTTATTGGAAAGAGAAGGATGTGGCCAGAGAGAAAGTTGCACACAAAACATGTAGTCAGGCTGCATTGGTTTGAGTTATCTCTCTAATCTGAGTGCCCATTAGGTAGCACTTCCAAGTGGAAGATGGGCAGTATGCAAGGGGGGTGACAGCTCTTGGCCAAGTTCTTGATGCACTTCAAGATGAAGCCAGCTCCCAGAATATCACCCTCATTGAGCACTTATAGACTGACTGATTTTGATTGATACAGAGCATGAAAAGAAAAATTCTCCTTTTAGCAATTGGTTTAACTTCCTCCTCCCATCACACCTTTTATCCAAGCTTCCAACAGGCATTTATTAGTATGAATATTGAATCGCTTTGTTTTCATCTCTTGCTCTTGACTCATAACATAGCTACAATAGGAAAAGTAATGGAAAAGTGAGTGTCTAAAAGATTCACTGAGTTCATATTCCTGAATAACTGAGAGTTAATCATAAATATTTTAATGCAATTTAGCCTTCAGAGATGGCATTACCCAAATCTGAAGTTATAGATCTTTTTCTTTTTGCATAACAGTACCTAAAAGAAAAAAATTTTTTAAAAAATCCAGAAGTTTTCATTATAGGTAGACATGAAATTCTCCTTTCTTCTTGTTTCATAGGCATGCGTATCATTCTGTTTCAACACCCTCTGGGTACCCTTCCAAAAATGTTGCTGATGTGAAACAACAGCCAGCAGCTTCATCTCTCCAGAGTTCTGATGCTGTTGTCATCCATCCTGGAGCCATGCTGGCCATGCTGGACCTCTTATCCTCTGTTGGCTCAACATCACAGCCAGAAGTAAGGATGTGTCTTAATGAATGAGGTGAAATGGGTGTTGAGGGTTAGGGGTGGTAGGGTGAAGTGGAAAGTGGCAACATTTATTAATCACCATCTTTCCCTGCTTGCCTTTCTGAGGTAATGTTTACACTGTGTGCCTGCTGGTCCTATGTATTGACTGCACCCATTTTTTCCTGCCACATGTGACATTTACGGACTTGGTAGCTAGCTTTTTCTCAATACCCAAGGTAGAATATTCATAGAGACTCTTCTTCTTTCTTACACTACAGATTTTTGCTTTCTGTGTAACAAAGTATTTTCCAAGATGAAGTCTTTGTCATGCTTTCATTGTCTGTGTTGTGTTAGACTTCTTCCTTCTTTGGTATGGAGTAGAATCCATTGTCTTATCATTATCACACATGTTATTTATTAACAGTTTTTTATTTTTCTTGACCCCTCCCATAAGGAAATGAGTAGGAGGCTTAAATTTGGATGTTTTTGTTCCTTTGCATTGAAGAAAAAGCCCTTTCTCCAGTGGGCCTTAATTATCAATTTTGTGGATCTTATCAAAGCATTATAACCATAAGACAAACATTCTCCCTGACAGTTGTGTTTTATAAGACCATTTTGATTTTCTCAGATATAGCATAGATGTTTGTGCTCCCAACTGTGAATTACTTTGGACATGCCAGTAATTACGGAAGCTTCTTGTAAATCCTACTTAGTGGTAAATGGAATCCAAAAGAAATGTGATGAGTATATTATATGACCCAGACTAATTCTATTTTTCTCATTTGTTTATATGGACCTTGAGCTATTACTTATATTTTGAGATACCAGTGTAACAGTGGACTGGAATTGACCCAAAAGGGCTGGGCCACTCTTTGTCACTGAGAGTGTCTGAGCTCTGGGCTTTGCACTGACTAGATTCAATTGTAGGAGAGCTTTTCCTCTAAAAAAGGAGATGGACTATTTTCTCATACTATCTCCCTCTGTTCTCTCGCATCAGAGCTTCAGAGATACAGTCATTTAACGGCTCACCCATAGCCATTACCAAGAAATGGTTAAAACACAAGACTTCCTAAGTGTGTGTTGGTAAAGACTTAAAACATGACAAAGTAATCTAGAACTCCTATTATATTCTCACAGGGGGTTAGTAATTGCAACATTAAAATGAGGAACATGTAGTAGGGGCAGTTAGATATGCATTTCAACTTCACCTTGATTCTACTGTGCAAACATTACTTGGACTCATTTTCTTTTTGTTGGTCACCTGTGATACACATACTCAAACCAGGATGTCCCAGAGAGAGTCCCATGCCACATGTTTTGAGAGAGTGGAAGAAGAGAATCAGAACAGAAATTGCCCTTTTTAAGTCTATGGAGTAGGCAGCTCTTCTTGGCCTTAGCAGTCAGTAAGGAGATTGCTTTGTAACACTTGTCTTCAGCATAGGGTCACGTGTCCCCAAGAGGGTCAGAGGAGTTCAGTGTGATGTTTGCTCCATAAATTATGATATATTCAGAGTAGAAAGGGTAGAGTGGGTCTGATGGACCCTATTTTGCCTTAATACTAAGTAAAAGCTTCCATTTGCACATTTTCTTGTGTTTGAGCTGAGTCTTAAAGTAAGCCAGGGATTGTAAGAGGGAGAGGATAAGATGGAATGCATGCTGGTAATGGGGGATAGCAGATAGAAAGTGATGGAGTTGAGAGATGGAGTGCCGTGTAATTTGGCTGAAACACAGTGAGTATGAAGGCAACAGTATGGTGTATTTAGTCTGGAAAGGTAGATTGTGAAGGACCTTAAGAGCCAAAGAGAGAGATTTATATTTGCTTCAGAGTTAAAATAGAGAGCCACTGAAGTGTATTGAGTAGGGAAGTTAAAGTGTTACATCTGTCCTTTAGGAATCACATTGGTAGCCATGATGGATGGTTGAATGATTATCAGTTGTTTGTCACCACCTTTATCCTGCCAGTTGACTAATTCTCATATTTATTTTTTAACAAACTGAACTTTTGTACCATCCAGGGATTCACTTGGATATTTTCATTCTAATCAATACAATCTTAACCTCTTTCTCATTAATCCTTTAATTAGCTGAAACCCTCAGCCCAATTGATCAAATACTATTTATTTAATAAGATGGGGGAAGAAAACCCTTCTTACCCAATTCTATGTGTGGAGGTTTCTCACATACAATTTTGTACAAATTGAAATCAATAATAAAGCAAATATGTACTTATTTATAGTATTATCTCTTTGAAGAAGATCATGGCCAGAGCTCAAACCCTCATTATAACAGTAGCTGACTTACATTCACTTCTAGAAACACTATTTCATGATTAAGCTCATTTGAGATAATGGATAAAATTTATTAAGTGTGCCAGTTAAATTTGTTCTCTCAGTGACAAAGCTAGATTAGTACCTTTTCTTGCTTCTTTTTTCACTCAACATTGGAAAGTCTATCAGTATGTACTTTTATTTGCCAGCTCCTTATAGACTTTTCAGAGAGGTATCTTTATAACATAATCAAGGCAGCTTTAACCAGGAAGATTATTCTCACATTTTTCTCTATCTTCTCTAGAGATTCCATATAGATCCTCACAGATTAACAGCGAAACACAAATTCTCTCTAAATGCATAGGAGAAGCAAGACAGTTTAAATTGTCTTTAAATTACTAGCAAAAACTACCATCCTCACTATTCTGTTTGGCTCTTAGAGATACAGTAACAGTATCTATAAGGGGCTGTAGAAGAGCCTACTGAAAAAATATAGATATACAGTTATATATAGATATATAGTTTTCTATAGAGAGATATGTGTATATAGGTAGAAAGATATACACACATATACATATATATATACACACACACACATCATTACAAATACATGCATGTGTGTATTGTGTGTGAGGTCAGGGATTGTTCCATTTGTGTTTGTCATGGTGCCTGGTCCGTAGGAGGCTCTTCATAAGCATTTGTTGATTCATTGGCTCCCACCCTCAAGGGTCCTGCGATAACAGATTTCTCAAAAGGAAGATTAGGACAGTCATGGACAAGGTATAATTCAGAATTGTAAAAACTGTCTCAAACCCTATACAGGATAACCAAAGCAAGAGGAGATTTTGCATTATCATAGCATTTAAAGGACCGTTGTAACACACTAATGCATAATAGTATTCCAGCTTCAGTCATCCAATGCTTAAGACAGTAATTTGGTGACTGTCCTGTTTTTCTATACAAGCCATGTGCAAGATTATCTTTGCAGTTCTGCTTAGTATGTCGTCATTAATTCAGGTATTCAGATACTCTCCAGTTCCACCCTTCCTTATCTCTGTTGTAGGTACCACTTGTTCTAATCATCTAGTTTAAAACCTTGGGTTTATCCTTAAATCCTCACTCTTTCTCTTGCAGTATATCTATTCAAGTGCCAAATTATATTGTTTCTGCCTGTATCTCTTGTCTGTCCCCTTTTCTGTACTCATGGTGACCACCTTAGTTCAGGTCTTTAGCCACTCCTCACCAGAGCAATTGCAGCCATCTCCTAATTGAACTTCCTGCTTTAATCTTCTCTCCTCATCAGTTTCTCTTCCCAATAGCTGCCAAAGTCATTTTCCTAAAGTTCATGTCTGACTGTCACCCTGCTATTCATTAAGCTTCAGTGGCTCCCCATTGCTTCTAGGGTCAAATATGCCCTGCTCTATTTAACTTTTAAAAAGTTTTCATTAATGTTATTTGTTTTTTATATCACTGTAATTTTCCTCAATATCCTCCTTCCCCTTCCCAGAGAAACATCCTATATAAGAATATTTTTAAGGAAAAAAAATGAGATGGGGATGAGGGGAAGAAAAATCAGCATAATTCAACAATCCATCAAAAAAAAACTCCTAAAAAATACATTCATTGAACCATATTTGTGGACCTCCTCCTCCTCTGCAAAGGGGTACTGTGAGAGTGTCTTCTGTAGTTCTTATTTGGAGCCATTTCTGGTAAAATGCAAATGCGTTTGGTGCAGGAGAGTTTTGTCTTTCCACTTACGTTGTTGTAGTCATTTTGTATTTTTTTTTTTTTGGCTCTGCCTTCTTCACTTTACATCAGTTCATGTAGTTCTTTCCATGCTTTTTAGTATTTATCACGTTGGCCATTTTTTTTTTAATTTTATTTTTAATGTTCTGCAGTCACTACCATAAAACTTAGATTTCTTTTCCCCCCTTCATGTCCCCCACCACTCCCCTGCATCCCCAAGACGGCATACAATTCTATATACGATCTACACGTACTTTCCTATGGAATACATTTTCACTATAGTCATGCTGTGCAGATGAACTAAAATAAATGGAAGAAATCATATAACAAATCAAAACATAATACACACACATACATACACACACACAATGATCTGCTACATTCTGTGAATGAATTCCATAGTTCTTTTTCTGAGTGTGGAAGGTATTTTGCCTTAGAAGACCATTGGGAATTTTTTTTTTTAAGTTCTTGCATTGTTACGAAGTTCCAAGTCTACCAGAAAAAACTCTTACACACTGTGGTCATTGCTGTGCACAAAGTTCTCCTGGTTCTGCTCCTTTCGCTCAGCATCAGATCATATAAGTCCTTCCAGGCCTCCCTGAAGTCTTCTTGTTCATCATTTCTTATGGTGCAATAGTACTCCATTACATTCATATACCATAATTTATTCAGCCATTCCCCAGTTGATGGGCATCCCCTTGACTTCCAGTTTTTGGCTTTCACAAAGAGTGCTGCTATAAATATTTTTGTACACATGGGACCCTTTCCCGTTTTTATAATCTCTTGGGGATACAGTCCTAGTAGCGCTATTTCTGGGTCAAAGGGTATGCACATTTTTGTAGCCCTTTGGGCATAGTTCCAAACCGTTCTCCAGAAGGGTTGGATGATCTCACAGCTCCACCAACAATGAATTAGTGTTCCAACTCTCCCACATCCTCTCCAGCATTTATCATTTTCTTGTTCTGTCATGTTTGCCAATCTGATAGGTGTGATGTGGAACCTCAGAGTTGTTTTGATTTGCATCTCTCTAATCAACAGTGATTTAGAGCACTTTTGCATATGATTATAGAGACCTTTAATTTCTTCCTCTGAAAATTGCCCGTTCGTATCCTTTGACCATTTGTCCATTGGGGAATGACGTATTGTACGTTTGAGTCAGTTCTCTAACTCGTTGGCCATTTCTTGTAGCACAGCAATACTCCGTAACATCCGTGTGCCACAGTCTTTTAGCCATTCATCAGTGAATGGGCATCTGCTTTGTTTCTTTTTCCTTTTTTGCTAGGAAGTAACAGTTTAAATATTTTGGTGTATGTGGCGTGTTTATCTCATCTTCTGGACATTTACATTTTTTATTTGCTTTAAATCCAGATAGTTTTCCAGAATTGTTATCCTGATTCACAGCTTCGCCGATAATGCGCTTGTACACCTACTTTCCCTCCGCTCCTGCAATATTGATTATCCCTGTTTGTGTTTTCATTTTTGGCAGCAGGGTGTAAGGTGAAATTCAAGAGTTATTTTTGCCTGCATTTCTTTTACTAGGGATTTGGAGAATTCTTCCATGTGTTTGTTAATAGTTTACCATTCTTTCAAGAATAATTTGTTCATATTCTTTGTCAACTTACCTATTGGTGAATGGATTCTGCTGTTTTTTTTCAATAAAAAACAATCTTTGTGTCATATGTAAATAGTATGAGTATATTGGATACCAAACACTCATAAGAGAAATTTGATACAATTTATTCCTATTTAACCCCTTCCCATTTTATCTCAAGTGTATTAATTTTGTTTGTATAGAAGATTTTCAGTTTCATGTAAGCCAGATTATCTGTTTTAGCTTTTATAATTGCCTCTATCATTCTGTGTTTGGTTGATAATGTAGTACCTTCCTATAGCTGATGATTTGCTTCTCTTCTAATATTTTATAATACTAAGATCACATATTCATTTAGAATGCTTTGTGAAATGTGACATGAGTTATTAGTCTAAGTATAATTTAGCTACTTATTTTTAATAATTATTTATCTACTTATTTATTTTTAATATTTATTTTTAGTTTTCAGCATTCATTGCCACAAAATTTTGAGTTTCAGATTTTCTCCCCATCTCTCCCCCCCCCTCACCCCATAGCGCCTTGCATTCTGATTACTTCTTCCCTCAATATGCCCTCCCTTCTCTCAGACCCCTTCCTTCCTTTATCCTCATCTCTCTTTTCTTGTAGGGCAAGACAGATTTCTGTACCCCATTACCTGTATTTCTTTGTTCCTAGTTGTATGCAAAAACAATTCTCAACATCTGTTCCTAATACTTTGCATTTCAACTTCTCTCCCTTCCTCCTTCCCCACCGATCCCCACTGAGGAGGCAAGCAATTCAGTATAGGCTATACACGTGTAGTTTTGCAAAAGACTTCCATAATAGTCATGTTGTATAAGACTAACTATATTTTCCTCCATCTTGTCCTGCCCCCCATTTATTCCATTTGCCCTTTTGACCTTGTCCCTCCCTGAAAGTATTTACTTCTAATTACTCCCTCCCATTTGCCCTCCCTTCTGTCATCCGCCTCACCCCACTTAACCCTTTCTTCTCTACTTTATTGAGTGAGCATGTTATTCCCTCCTTAAGCCAAATGTGAAGAGAGTAAGCTTCACTTTTTCCCTTTCATCTCTTCCCTTTTCTCCTTCATTGAAAAAGCTTTTACTTGCCTCTTATGAGAGATAATTTGCCCCATTCCATTTCTCCCTTTCTCTTCTCAATATATTCCTCTTTCACCCCTTAATTTTATTTTTTTAGATATCCCTTCTTACTCAACTCACTGTGTGCTCTGTGTGTGTGTGTATGCGTGCGCACATGCGCACGTGTGCATGTATATGTATAATCCCTCCAACTACCCAAATACTGACAAAAATCTCAAGAGTTGCAAATAATTACCTTTCCATGTAGGAATGTAAACAGTTCAACTTTCGAAAGTCCTTTATGATTTCTATTCCCTGTTTATCTTTTCATGCTTCTCTTAATTCTTGTGTTTGACAGTCAAATTTTCTATTCAGTTCTGCTGTTTTCATCAGGAATGCTTGAAAGTCCTCTATTTTATTGAATGACCTTTTTTTCCCATAAAGTATTATATTCAGTTTTGCTGAGTAAGTGATTCTTGGTTTTAGTCCTAGTTCCTTTGACTTCTGAAATAAAACTTTCCAGGCCCTTCAGTCCCTTAATATAGAAGCTGCTAGATCTTGTGTTATCCTGATTGTATTTCCACAGTCCTCGGATTGTTTTTTTCTAGCTGCTTGCAATATTTTCTCCTTGACTTGGGAATACTGGAGTTTGGTTGCAGTATTCCTAGGAGTTTCTCTTTTTGGATCTCTTCAGGAGGTGATTGGTGGATTCTTTCAATATTTATTTTACCCTCTGGTTCTAGAATATCAGGGCAATTTTCCTTGATAATTTCATGAAAGATGATGTCTAAGCTCTTTTTTTGATCAAGACTTTCAGGTAGCCTCATAATTTTGAAATTGTCTCTCCTAGATTTATTTTCCAGGTAAGTTGTTTTTCCATTGAAACATTTCACATTATCTTCTACTTTTTCATTCTTGTGGTTTTGTTGTATAATTTCTTGGTTTCTCATAAAGTCATTAGCTTCTACCTGCTCCATCTTAATTTTTAAAGAACTATTTTCTTCACTGAGCTTTTGAACCTCCTTTCCCATTTGGCTAATTCTGCTTTTGAAAGCATTCTTCTCCTCTTTGACTTTTTGGACCTCTTTTGCCAATTGAGTTAGCCTATTTTTAAAGATGTTTTTTTCTTCATCATTTTTTGGGTCTCCTTTAGCAAGCTGTTGACTTGCTTTTCATGATTTTCTTGCATCTCTCTCATTTCTCCTCCCAATTTTTCCGCCACCTCTCTAACTTGATTTTCAGAATCCTTTTTTTCAGCTCTTCATGGCCTGAGATCATTGCATATTTATTTTGGAGGTTTTGGATGCAGAAGCCTTGACTTCCTCTGATGATATGCATTGTTTTTCCTCATCTGGAAGGATGGAAGAAAATACCCATTCCCCAAGAAAGTAACCTTCTATATCCTTATTTTTTCTCCCTTTTGGGGCATTTTCCCAGCCCGTTATTTGATTTTTGTGTCCTTTGTCAAGAGAAGGTTCTACTCTGGGTACCTGTAAGTTCTCAGTTCCTCCAGCGTGGTACAATCAAGAGAGAGGAGTTTACTCCTCACCTGGCCTGTGCACTGGTTTGGGAGCAACCAAAAACTTTTCTGCCCAGAATCTGAGAGTAGAATTCCTCTCTACAACTGCCTCCAGCTCCACCAGACCAGAGTGCCTCCTCACCCCAGAGCCTTGCTCAGGGCTGAGATTCAGATCAGCTTTTCAGTTCCCCCAGGGGCTTTAGATGGAGAGTTCCCAGGGCCTAGCCACCACTCAGAGCTGAGATTTGGATCAGCTGCTCAGTTACCCCAGGGGCTTTAGGTGGAGGTCCTAAATCTAATTTATGCTGGACTCTTTAACAGTTTTTATCAAATAGTGAGCTTTCCTAAGTAATTTGTGTTTTCTGGTTTGCAGAATATTAGATTATTGAGTTCCATTGCTTCTGTTCTCCTTTATCTAGTCTGTTTTATTCATCTGCCTCTCTCTTTTTAAAATTAATACCAGTTGGTTTGATGTCTGCTGCTTTATAATATAATTTGAGATCTAGACATGCTATTCCCCCTTTAAGCCTACCCCTTTATATTCTAGGTCTATTATGCTTCTAAATTTATCAAGTTCTGTAAAGTATTCCTCTCTAAATTTGATTCCATGGTATTTAAATTGTAAATTCCCTGGTAGTAGTATCATTTTTATTAAATTGGCATGACCCAGCCTTAACATTTTTCCATCCATTTAAATTATCCTCTCTTTCTTTACAGAGTTATTTATAATAGAATGCTTACAGCTATTTTGTCTATTTTGGTGGATTGATCCCCAAATATTTTATTTACTTCGTATTTTAAAATGCATTTTATTGCTATCTTTTGTTTTTTCCTAATCTGCTTTTCCCAGTGCATATATCCACTCCTTGGCACTTACAGTTATTTGGAGTGGAATTTCACTTTCCACATAAATTTTGCTATTTTTGTAAAAATGCTGTTAATTTTTAAAAGTATGCTTATTGTAACATTTCCACTGATAGAATATCTTACTTCCCCATGATAACAAACTTCAGTGGAACCTTCTCTCACACCCTTTCTCCTGTGAGTCTTCTTCCTCAGAAATCACAGAAGTGATTTTCTCTTTCATTCTGAGTCCCTGTCTTGAGTGTGGTATATTATATATTCCCCTTTATTTTTCCCCTTCCCTCTCCCCTTTTAAGTACCTTCCCAATGCACAGAAACATCGATTCACTTATGGCCAAATATTAAGGTTTTTAATGCGTGATGTTTTGAGCCTATTTCTCCACTATTACTTCTTCTGTTTTATTTTTGCTCTCACCTTTGTGAAAGGGTGAAAATGCTTTCATACTTCCTTGTGTCTTATTAGAAAAAATTCTCTTTATCTTACTGTTTTTGTTGTTAACTCAATAACTGTCTTTCTCTATTTTTGTTTTTTGCTTTTCCCCTTTTCTCCCTCTGGGGTAATCAATTCATTTTCCGTGCCTTCTTTGCATGCTTTGTTTACTCTTCTTGCATTGTTTTGTGTTTGCAGGAAAACTATTTGTCTGGCTTTGTAGGAATGCTTCAGAAACCTGTTTTAAATTTCATTCTTTGCTTTTTGTAATATTCTGTCCTGTGATTTCTTAGGTCCTATGTAGTCTTGAGTTTTTTGAGTTTCCTTTCCTTTATTTTTAAAAGTCTTCTACTGGTCACTTACAGAATTTGTTGTTTGGCCTTAAGAGCTGTTCAATGTAACCACTATGTTTTTTGGATTTTGCAGCATAGGCTTTTTTTTTTTCTGGAAGCAGTGGGTGTGTTTGTGTGTGTTTGTATTTTGTTTTCTGTGTTTAGAAGTTCTGAATAGTTTTCTCATCTCATTTCTTGCACCATGATGTTCAGGGTTTTTTTTGTTTTTTCCTTTTTTTGTTCTTCTGGGATCTACATATATTGCTTGTATGGATATCATGTTTTCTTTTAACATTACTGGTTTCTACTTTTTTCCTTCTAGCTTCTCCTCACTTTTCTGTATTGTATATCCAATTGTCTCTTTTTCCCCCCTTTTGTGATATGTGCCACTGTGGATTCAAGGTTTTCTTTTCCGCTCACTTTTTTTGTGCATGCCAAAAATTTTGCTTTTGTGAAATTTTTTCTTTTATTTCTCTTTTATCTATTTCTCTTTTAAATTATTCAGAAATATCCAACTGTAGTTCCAGACTCACTTGGAAATCACCAAGGTTCGGTGCCTCATGGAGGGTTAAATCATTTTCAGTATTTATTTTACAATATTTAATCATAACTAACTGAATTTGTTCAGCTGAACTTGAGGTTATATTCTCTCCTCAGGTTTTTAATTGAGTTTTCTTCCTCCCAAGATATTTTATCATTTTAGTCTTTTTTCCTTCTGTTCCCATATCATTCATGTTCTGAATCCTTCCCCTTTTGTGAGAATTTCCCTGTGGCTGGGCCTGAAAGCTCTCTCAGACTCCTCCTCTTCTGGGGAATTTCCAGTTTGCCCTCCTCCATCTATAACCCAGATGACTTGGAGGGTGACAGAACAAGATTCGGGCCCTTTCCCCAGGCTTAGAGGAGTTCTATATGGGCTGGGCCCTGCTCTAGTCCCTCCCTTCCTTCACTCTCTGGCTGATCCGTTGCAGCAAAGTCTTTTGGCCCTGCAGCCAGACCCATTTTGTTTGTCCACATCCCAGGGAAGTATGTGGACTCTCTTGGGGTCCTTGTGAGTTCATTGGCTTACTTGTGTTACCAGTGCCGTGTGTGTGTGTGTGTGTGTGTGTGTGTGTGTGTGTGTGTGTGTGTAGGTGAGGGTGGTTTCTATGCTAGCACTTTACACATTAGCGATAGATTTTTTTGCTTTCACTTGATCAGTTTTTGCCTCATTGGGGCTCCTTTTCCAAACTGTGGCAGTAGATGAAATGGTTTTTGTCTTTTGCTCCTAATTTCTGTTTTATAGCAATTTGAGAGGCCATGAGGAGGGTAGAAAGTGTCTGGAACCGTTGGTAGCCATGCAACTCACAAGTCCCTCCTTGTGACTTTTAAAGCCCTTTGTCCCATGACCATATGCCACTTTTCTGACCCTTCTCAAGCTTTGTGGTCCAGTCACCCTGGCCATCCTGTTCTTCCTTCCCTCTCTCCACCATGCCTGCAGGGCACTACCACTTCTCATCCTCATATAATTTCTTGTTTGCTTCAAAATTCTACTCCAGTTCTACCCTGATTCCACCCCCTAACTGCTGTTGCCTTATTCCCTCAAATTATCCCGTTATTTTTGACATGTGTGTTGTCTCCTTTGCTAGAATATAGTTCCTTGGGTGCAGGGATTGCTAATTTCATTTTGGATTTGATTTCCCCAGCACTAAACACAGTGGCTGACACATAGCATGTTTCACAAATGCTTTTTCGCTGATTAGTGTCATTTGATATTAACAACATGAAGGACAAATGGGGAAGCCAGATATGCTTCCTGTTAGAATGAGATACTGGGTTCACAGCATTGTCTCCTGAATTGTCATATAAACTTAGTGCATTCATTTAGTGCCTCCTTGGACTCATGTAGGAAATGTCAGAAATTTGTTATAGGCATGTGAAGACATCATAATAAAGGATATTGTGAAATTGGAACAAATAAAAAATGGTACTTATATTTGATTTTGTAAGAATGATGTCATGGAATGCTTTTGTGTTTCTGCACCAGCATGCTCTGGACCTTCAGCTTGCTGTGGCGAATATTTTGCAATCCCTGGTACATACAGAGAGAAACCAACAAGTGATGTGTGAAGCCGGGCTTCATGCCCGCCTTTTACAAAGATGCAGTGCTGCCCTGGCTGACGAAGACCACTCTCTGCACCCACCACTCCAGAGAATGTTTGAAAGACTCGCTTCTCAGGCACTGGAGCCCATCGTACTGAGGTCAGTGACTTCTCTTTTTCACATCTGAACAATATTCATCTGGACAAAAGTTAGTGATATGACCTAGACCTTTGATTTCCATGGTATAGAGAGATCCTTCTGTTGATACAGATCCGTGCTTTTTTATGCCGCTTGGAGTCATAGAAAGTTGTCTTATATCACTGTCGTTTAAATGACTTGCCCAAGGTGTCACATCCATCATGTGCTTGGCATGGTTCTAGAACCCAGGTCTCCCTGTCCATGAGGCCAGCTCTCTGTCTCCATCGTGCTGCTTCTGGGACCAAAAAGCAGTGAAGGGAAATGCTCATCAGCTAATGGACATCTATTGATTCTTCCTTTCCCTAGTCGAACTTAACATTTGTCAGGACCTCCAAGATTGGAAAGCCTGCACGTCTGAGCATGCTCATGTCCGCTGTGTGAGGATCAGCCTGAGTGTGAAAAGGTTCTTCACCATGGGGACTGAGTGGATGAGAAAGGCTTTTGCAAGAGTGACTCTTAAAGTGACAAGCAGATACACTGAAAAATAAACCGTCATTATTGAAGTTTTAGGATATCCTGAAATTGGAGCATTTTTAAAGCAGTATCTGTTTTTTTTTAATTGAACATAATTTCTTTCTCTTAAAATCCACATTTTTTCATACCCAGCCATTGCATTTATTTTTAATGATGGATTAAGTTACATTCATTGGTGGTAGCATTGAATCTTAGTCTGTATTCTTTTTTGTTATGTTATTTGTGTTTTGTTTTTGCCAGCCTAATGGCATTAAAGTTCAAAAATGACATTATGAACCTTCGGTCTCTAAATCTGGGCCAAGATAGAAGACGTGTTAGTGATACACAGAAAACACTGAATTACAAGTGTAATGGAGGGAATTGATCAGGACACCCTGCTCACAAAATTTTTGTCATCTCAACCAATGAAGTTACTACGTCATCATCATTTATATTATGCTTTAAGGTTTGCAGCATTCTTTAGCAATTTTTATCTCATTTGGTTCACATAACATCCCTGTAGGTTCTGTTATTATCCCCATATTACAAATGAGGAGACTGAGGGAGGCAGAGAGCTAGTGCCTTGCCCAGAGTCGCAGGGCTAACTCTTCCTGACTTCAGGTGCAGTATTCCGTGCACTCTGGTGCCCCCTGGCCTTTTGTTATAGAAGGCAATGGGGCAGATAGAATGCAGCAATAAGGTCTTAAAGTGCAAAGGAGTGTCCAAGCTGTGTGACCCCTTTATGAGGTTTGAAGAGCTTCCTCCACTGGGCTGTGTAGAATTAGTGGGTGACCACCCACTGCTCACTGGGGGGTCTCATGAGATTCTTTTAAGAGGAGACATCCAGGGAGGAAGTACGGTGATGTTGTGAGATGGTGGGGAGTCCCTAGGAGATGCTACATTGTGTTTCTGCTTTTATCTCACAAGTCCCAACCTGTGTCCTCAATTTTAATAATGAACTGGTAGAAACAATTAAAGCAAAGGCATTTACTGAAATGTCATCAGAAGAGGAATAATAAGAATTCCCCACATTCTCCCACAATGGACAGACAAATAGAGTGCAGCAGTAGACTGGCACCCAAAGAGGAAATTCAGACTTCCTGTCCTATATGGCCAGGTGTCTTATTATAGTGTCAAGTCCTTCAGCTCAGCTCCATGGGCCTGTTCTGCTTTGTGCCCCACCTTCCAGTAAACAGAGCTGGTCCACTTCTTTGCTGACCATGGCTACATTCTTGAGAGCTGTTTCTTGCTCTGATTCATTCATTCCCTAGGGGAAAATGTCTTGCTCCTTGATGGGTTGTCAGCAACGTGTCTGACCTTTGAGCCATTCAGTCACTAGTTGCCTTCTAACTCTGTCTAGGCTGAATAAAAAAAAGCTTCACAATTGGTAAAGGAAGCACAGTATAGACACTTCTAGGCAGTTCCTTTAACACTCTAATACCTCATTATTTCTGTATCGTGAGTAATTTTAGTACAACTAAGCAAGAGGGAAATCAGTTGATCCAGAATATCTTGGTCAACTTCCTGCCATTATATCAGTCAGTTAATAATGAAATACTTATTAAACAAGTATTTTATACCAAGTGTTCTGCTAGGCACTAAGAATACAAAGAAAGGCAAAAACACTGTCTCCCATCTATATGTGTTTAGTCTCATAACTTCCCAATAGGGGGCTGGCTGGCTCACTCCCTCTCTCATTTTCTCTCTCTCTCTCTCTGTCTCCCCCTCCCTCTCTCCCCCTCTCCCTCTTCCTCTCCCTATACCTATACGTGTTCCTATACATTCATGTATATGACCTGGACAGTGATATAGCACTGGACACAGAAGGAGCTGCCAGATGTGTAGGAAGGAGGAGATTGAGGAGAGAGATGGTAGTTGATGGAGTTGAGAAGGGTGAAGATTTAGGAAAGGCCACTAAATTTGGCAATTAAGAGAGCACAGTTATCCTTAGAGGAGTGGTCGCAGTTGAATGCTGAGTTTGGAAACCAGGCAGTGGAGGATTTAGAAGTAAGGGAGAAGGAGGTGAGATGTAGGGCGCATGTAGAGAGATTTGCTTGTCTTGGCAAGAAGGAGACCATTTCTTTATGGGAGATAGTAGGGCAAGGCATCTAAGTAACGACAGGTGAGGAGGCAGAAGAGGGAACTGAGTGTGGGGGAGCAACAGAAGGAGTGAGAGGAGAGGCTTGAAGATGGATGAAAAGACTTGTAATAGTTGTGGAAAGTAGGATAGGAAGAAGCAAAAGGTGGTTTACCTGGTGACAAGGGCCTAACCGAGGTTTTGTAACATAACTGTGTTGGGTCTCTACATTTTTGTGCTCCCATTAGTGGTACATCAGTAGAAGTAAAAGGCTAGGGTTTGGCAGGAGGTGTAGAGTTGGACTGGTTCACCAAGGTCTCTGGATAGGGCAGGAGAGACAGTGTAGTCAGTGCAGAGGTGTTTGCCTGGTGAAGTATTGAGAGGTCATGGTGATGGTCATTATTAGGGGTCATGCAGTAAGATGAAATGAGAAAGATTGTCACCAGTGTTGATTATTTAAAGGAAAGAAACAAGTAACGTCTTTTTTGGTTTGTATAGATTTTTACAAAATAAGTGAGTCCACAGAAGAGCTAAAGGGCTATCTCTTAGCCCCACACAGAATACAGAAATCCCTACTATGTAATTTAGACTACTCATTTTGATGCAGTGGATAGAGTTGCCAGACTTGAAGTTAGGAAGCCTCATCTTCCTGAGTTTACATCTAGCCTCAGATACTTAACTAGCTGTGTGACCCTGGGCAAGTCACTTTATCCTGTCTGCCTCAGTTTCCTCATCTGTAAAATGATTTCGAGAAGGAAATGGCAAACTCTTCAATAACTTAGCCAAGAAAACCCCAGATGGGGTCATGAAGAGGCAGACACAACTTCAATGACTGAAGAACAATTTTATCAACCATTGAAAAGGTGTTTTTGGTACCCAGCCTTGCATACTAAAGAAGTACTCATAATACAGTAGAATGAAACAGACCTTGCATAGGGTTTGATGTAAGCAGCCTTTTTAAAGTACTCTTTTTGATTTTATGAGGTTACTTATATGGAAAAGTGAAAAATGAAAAATAAAAAGGACTGGCAAAACATCTTCTAAAATGAAAGTATTTATTTTCATAAAGAAACTTATTTAATATTGACAACAGATATGAAAAATTCAGAGTGGTAAGCCATTTAGTAGTACATAGCTAGGTGGCATAATGGGTCAAGCTCTGGGCCTGGAGTCAGGAAGACTTGAATTCAAATTCTGCCTCAGATATAACTTAATACTTATGTGACCCGAGGCAAATCCCTTAGCTTCTGTCTTCCTCAGTTTCCTTACCTGTAAAATGGGGATAATAACACCTAACTTCCAGGTTTGTTGTGAGGATTAAATGAGATACTATTTGTAAAACTCTTAGCAAAGCAACTGACACATAGTAGACAATAAATAATTGTTTCCTTCCTTCTTTTAGAAAAATTTGTAGAAATGTGAATGAACTGATGTAAAGAAGGTGGAACTAAGACAGTAGTATAAACTGTGAGTTCATTTATGTAAAAGAAAACAAGGAAAGCCCTCAGAATTCAGATTAATTTAATGACTAATATTGATTCTAAAGCATTAATAATAAAATAGAATTTTCTTTTTGATAGAGAAGCAGTGAACCACACATGCAGAATAAAGTTCCTACTGTCAAACACTGTGGATGTGTTAGTCTATTTTGTGTAACTTCTTTCGTTTGTTACAAGAGACACTTCTGTAGAAGCTGGAGTTATTGGAAAGTTACTGCTATAAAAACAAACATATCATCAATAAAACTTTAAAAGAGAAAGTGGGAGATGTGGCTAATATAAATTACATTATTTATATTTGATACTGTGAATACCTATTTTTATTTTTCTATGGTATTTTTACAACTTCCATTTAATTGTCTTTATTAGGGAATTTTTACGTTTGGCAAATCCTTTAAATTGTGGTGCCTGGGATAAAAAACTTTTAAAACAGTATCGCATCCACAAACCCAGTTCATTAAGTTATGAACCAGAGATGAGAGGTAAGTGGGATCTGAATTCTCTCTTTTACATCCTGTGTATCATTTTGTTATCATTCACCTGGATATGCTGATTGACTATAATCTATAAGTAAGTAAATACTTAAACTGTTGCTCTGGCATTATTGAAATACAAGGAGCCATATGTCAATGAGATATTTCCATATAATTGGAAGATGGATGTCTCAACAACAGAATTCAATTCCATAACACTTGGAATGATAAATTGACTTCGTTCACCATTCTCATTGCTGTCACATCCTCAGAAAAGTGTTTTTGATGTTTTCTAACTTAAACTCTCACTAACAGCATTCTGATGCTGTTGGGTAAACTGATGCAAGAAGCATGTGGTATATATGTACCGTGTCAATTTTTTCTGGTATCATTGTCTTCTGGAGTTTCCTACCTTGTCATATTTTTTAGGAATGTCTGAGTTACATTTCATGGAAGCTGCTTCAGTTGTATTGACAGAGCAGTCATCTCATTATTTATGGTAAAATTTTGTTTCTAGGGCCATTAGTAATCAGAATGAATTTAAAATGAAATGTGCAGTAGTTAATGTTTAAATTATTGTTTGATGGATTGAAATTAATGTAGGTGATAGAATAGACATTGTCATGATGGGAAATTAGGATTCCTTAAGTTTGCCATTTGTTTTGTGGAAATTACTAGCCTTAGCAACTAGTAGTATTTGTGTTATATCAAAGTGGTGATTTAGTTGGAAACTCTCAACTGAGATAATATGTGTAAAGTGTATCATAAAGCACTATAATTTTAGCTATTGTTTTTATTCTTTTAACTACCTATTAACTAATGTCTGTTACATGGGAATTTTTGTTTTATGTATATTTGAATTCTCTTCCTCTTATCAGAATTAGCAGTAAGTCATTTTATTAAAAAAAAATCCTAAAAAGTCCGAAAATATTAAAGATTAGCTTGGAAATACATATAATACATATAATCTAATGTTTATGATATGAATGCTTTAAGATATGACTTCTCTGTCAATGGGTACCATTGCATTTTTGCAAAAAAGTTGGATTCTTGAACTAATTATTTTATTTGTAGAATCATAGGAAAATTTATATATCTTTTTTACTTGAACAAATATGTTGATAGTTAAATGTTAACAAAAATACTTAAATCTATGTTTTTCAGTCCCATTAGTTCTATGAAAAGAAAGCTAAAACCTGGAAGATTTCTTTTCCTCTTCTCAGTGACAATTTTGGTAAAAATAATAGACTAGGTAATAAAACATTAAGTTTTAGTCATTTCTCAACCCAGTTGTCAATCTCAAAATCTTTAAAGGAGTAAATGTACATATAAATCCAATTTCTCTATCTTCAGAGAGTCTGTATAAACAGTTTTGCAGATTAAGAGAGCATAATATTTTAAGTGTCACACATACATAAATATAATGTGTTAAAACTTAGTAAGTTTATCTGAAGAGACAGTTGTACAGTGAAGTGAGCTCTGAAGTCAGAGACAGGGTCTAGGTGAAAATCCATCCTCTGCTCCTTACTAGCTAAGTGGCCCTGGGCAAGTCATTTAGCCTTGCTGAAAATAATTTAAAACAAACAAACAAACATTAAAGCCAAAAAAGTAACTGGAGAAGAGAAAATTGGGAAATAAAATTTTTTAAAAATTAATTGTAATTTTTAAAAATTGTAATTGGAGAAAATTGAATAAAATAAATAAAAATCTATTAAAAAGAAAAAAAACTTCTTTCCTTATAGGTAGTATGGTCACATCTGTTGAAGGACTGGGTTCTGATAATGTATTTAGTTTACATGAAGATAACCACTATCGGATAAGCAAGAGTTTGGTAAAATCTGCAGAAGGAAGCACTGTACCCTTGACTAGGGTAAAGTGTTTAGTCTCCATGACAACCCCACACGATATCAGGCTGCACGGCTCGTCAGTTACCCCGGCTTTTGTGGAGTTTGACACATCGCTGGAAGGCTTTGGGTAAGTACTTGATTGAAATTCCATCACATTTAAGATGTCCTCTATGTACATGTGTGTCTGCATGTATTTATCCATTTAGAAAGGGCGTGGCCTAGTAATTACAGTGCTGAATTCTAATGTCATGAAGTTGCAAAGTCACGGAGTCATGAAGGCTTCTCATCCAGCCTGTTATACTTACAAACCCATTTAACTTGTTTGAGCTTCAGTTTTCTCATCTAAAATCTAAGATCCTTTCTTGCTTTAAATCTGGAATCTTCTGATTTGTTTCATGGCCAAAGTATTCATCATCAGGCAGCCAGCCTGCCTACACCTAGGCAGGCCCTCAAACAGCAAACACAGTTTGTCACCAGAACCCAACTGAAAGCCTTCCCACATTTGTAGAATGTGCTAGAGCTTACCTTTCATTGACATTGCCATGCTATAGTGAGGCTTAAAAATAGAATTTTTTTTTAATATTTCAAGGCTTCATAAGTTCATCAATTGGAGTCTTCCCTCAAACACTGAGAACACAAGCAAGCCCTCAATACTATGTGGTTCTTATGAGTTGTTGTGGCTGAAAATTTGAGATCTCTGTCTCCCTTCCCTCTCCCCTTCACCCCTCCCCACAAATGATAACGCTTCTCTAGGCTAGTTCTTAGATGACAGACACACAATATTCTGTTTATATAGACTTTAGGAAGCCAGGCCAACTTCATTCTACTATGTGGCAGGCAGGATGTTAAATTTGAACAGTTTCATTATGTATAGTTATCTTTAGCTGGGAAATACAAAACCAGTGATGAGATAGAAGAAAATGTTTCTATTTAAAGTGTTTGTTTCTTCTCTCTTTATTATTAATAGTTGCCTGTTCCTACCCAGTTTGGCACCTCACAATGCACCTACAAATAATGCTGCTACAACAGGTCTTACTGATGGTACTGTAATCAGTGGAATTGGAACCGGTAAATACTACTTATTACATTTTAGTTTATGAGATTTTATTTTTTATCATTCCAAACTTTTTCATTGTGTCATTCATAAATATATGTAAATATATATAAATCTCTTCCCCCTCCTCCCCAAATATATATCTCTTCCACCCCCTTCAGGTGAAAGATTCTTCCCTCCTCCATCTGGATTAAGCTACTCCAGCTGGTTTTGTATTGAACATTTTAGTTCACCTCCAAATAACCACCCAGTCAGACTTTTGACCCTCGTGCGGCGAGCAAATTCTTCTGAGCAGCATTATGTGTGCCTTGCCATAGTACTATCTGCAAAAGACCGGTCCCTAATTGTTTCTACTAAAGAGGAACTACTCCAGAATTATGGTAAGTTTTTCTTTTGCTTTGAGTACTGGGGGAAAAAAATAAAGTGATTTTTGTTGAATCCAACTTTTAATCCTTTAGAAAGTTAAGGTTGGGTTTCACAAAGTGTCATGTTAACATTTTCACAAAGTATTTCATGTTAAGTGATATATTAAAGTGTAATCATGAATCATATTAAAGTATTATATCATTAAGATGATATGACATGGTTCTCTGTTTTCAACTAATCTCAGTTTCAACAGTGTTGTCTGATTCAACTGATCTCAACAATAACAAAATATAGATTTGAAGAGAGGGTAACCAGGTATGTATGAATTTAGATTGACTTGCTTAATGGGAATTACAGGGTGCTAGAAGTTGGTAGAAGGAAAATCCGTAAGTGGCATTGTGTAGGGCTGAATCATCCAAACTACTTCCTCCATTCCTGCCGCTCTCCCCCAACCCCCAAACACATTGAGCAAGTCAGGGCAGGAGGGTTATGAAGGTGCAACAAGCCCTAGACAGGGAAGCCTGGGGAGCAATGTTATTAGAAGAGAATGAGGAAGGAAAATGTTCAAGATAAAATCTGTGTTTCTAAAATCTTTGTTATTTATGGAGCAGGCATTCCACAGAGCACAATGTAAGGGCCAAATGGCTTTAGAGTGGGAGATTGGAAGGATTTCGAGAGGTATGGGGATAGGGAACAGGAACTTGAACAATGACCATGGTGGCCTGGAGGGGAGTCAGAATCACAGGAATGGGCAGGAGTATGTTAATCATTACAAGATGAGTTCAGATAGATTGTCATTGTCCACAGATGTGTCCTGGGTGTTTGGCAGCTATGAGGGCTAGAGAGCTGGCTAGGGAAGATGAAGGGAAGGAGGTGGCATAAAGGCTGTCTAGACATGGGAAAGCAAGCCCCTTGAATCACAAAACCAGAATTTGTAATTGGAAGGGACTATAGTCATCTACTTAAATTCCTACTTGGAAAAGAAATCCCACAGTACCACTGTGCTTTAAGAAATGATGAGCTCAGTGGTTTTAGAAATACTTGGACAGATCTGCACTTGGAAAGAAATAATGAAGACCAAATGAACTGAACCAAGAGAACATTATATACAGTAACAGCGACATGGTTTTAAGAAGAACTTTGAGTGAATAAGATATTTTGTCTGTTATAAATACCCAAATTTTCTATAAATGACATGAAGAAAGACGCTATCTGCATCCAGAAAAAAAACTGATGAATAGAAGTATGTATAGAATAATTTTACATGTCTGTACCTATTTGTGTCTAATGGTAGCCATCTCTAAGCTGTGGGGGAGAAAAAAAGAAATTTACATAATAATTTTGTTGAATAATTGAAGGGAATAGCAAGTTGTATGTAGTAGATTTGCAGTTTCATGTACAATCGCCTTTTTCATTGTACTGTGTAATAGAAATGCTTGTTTTATACCACAAATTAAAAATAAAATAAATCTTTTTTAAAAGATCAGAAAAAGAAAAAAAAATTTCACTACAACTTACTCAACAAGGGCTATGACTGAAGTCATGTAACCTAAGAGAAGATTTTGTTTTGTTTTAAGTAACACCCTAAAAAAAGGGTTCAGGATGCAAAGATTAATGAGTCGCAAAGAAGGTACTTGGAATCTAGTGGAGAGGATAAGGCAAGTACAGAGATAAATATAAAATAAATTGTAAAATATGTGAATGGGAAAAGTCTAAGTGATAGCATATGAGACCATTAAGGAGAGAGGCTGAGGAGAAGTTTCATAAAGGAAGGTTCTACACACTTCATTTTGCATCAGTTCGTATAAGTGATCTAAGGTTTCTCTGAAACCCTCTTTTTAATAATATTTATTACCTTTTACTGCAGTACCTTTGGCCCTACCCAATACCAGTCTTTGCTTTATAACATTGTATACTGGAAAAGCATATAATGAAAAGCCCATACAATATTAAGGAAATGCTGGCCCCATCACACTGAGGAAGCTACAGAAACATTAACATTTGTTGACCAAAAAGGAGAAAGATGCGTGATACACATTTTTAGAGCACATGATAAACAGATCAAAAACTTACAGAAGTACCTTGAAACAAAAAGGCATCAATCAAGTCATATGTTTGTAGAATGTAACTGAAATTGGTTTATCTTTGATTGGAGCTTTTAAACGTTAAGAAATGTTTAAAATCCAAGAATGGAATCGAAAGGCCCTTCCTGTGTGACTTCCTCAAAAACGGAGCCAGCAATATGTTGACAAAGAAGTATCGGCTGGGTCATATGAGAAGTTGGTGTTGACATTTCAGGATCAGATCTTTTTACCAGAAACCACAGAAACCAACATTGTCCTAAGGAGACAGCGTGGAGTAACAGTGAGTAAGACGTTTTCAAAGCCAAGAAGATCTGGGAGCTCAATGACTGCATCACTTGGGCATGTCACTGACCTTTTCAGTGTGGCAGTGAATTCTCCATGGCTATAACTTGCAGCACAGATATCGGCTTGGGTTGGTAGAGGAAGTTTCTTCATCTCACAGTTTCCTGTGTCAAAGTAACAACAGATCCAGGTCCTAGCCTTGTCCTGATAGAGCCCAGAATTAATGATTAGTTGGGGTTGTACAGTGAAACAAGAAAAACTACGTGGAATATCCTTGCAAATACTTAGCACCTACTTACTACTTCACCAAGGCATTGTCAGCTGACTGAGATTATGGATTAGAAATTCTCTATTTTTCATGGAATGATTGCTGACAAATCCCCTTGTTACAAATACAGCCCTCAAAATATTCTGAATAACTCGATCGATAAACTATAGTGGAATCATTCCATTATCACTGAGCCACAATTGCCCACAATTACCTGGACCTAATGTTGCATAAAGAAGGGCGAGTAAAGGGAATAAATATTTATTAAGCACCTCCTCTGTGCCAGGTACTGTATTTAGCTTTACAGATATGTCCTTTGATCCTCGCAACTGTGGGAGATAGATGTAGTTATAATCCTGATTTTACAGTTGAGGAAACTAAGGCAGAAAGAGGCTAAGTGATTAGTCGAGATTGAAACAGCTAGTACTTGTGAACAAGAAGGAAAGTTCCTTTTATATCTGTCAGTGAGGAAGAGTTCATCAACAAACAAGGACAAAGAGGGATCAGAGAAGACAAATTAGACAGTTTTGATTACATAAAAATTGCACAAATAAAACCATTTTGGTTAAAAGTAGAAAGAAATGGGTAATTGGGGGGAAATATTTGCACAGTTTCTCTGAACCTCATAAAGATCTTCTGTCCAATATGCAGAATGAAGTCTTTCACTTTTTAGAGTAGGAGTCATTTCCCCAATTGATAAGAGGTCAAAGGATTTCAACAGGTAGTTTTTAGAGGAGGCAATCCAAGCTTTCAAAAGTTTTATGGGGGAAAAATGCTCCAAATCACTAATAGATATAAATTAAAGCAGCTATGTAAAGGTGTTCCACCTCTCACATAATAGATTGGCAGATGAATGCCATGAGGTGTAATAGCCATTCTTGAAAGCAATTTGGAATTGTGATCAGAGGTCAGTAACCTGAACTGTTCTTTGACCCTGTGATAGCAGTCAGTGCTAGGCCGAGTACATCAAGGAAAGGTAAGAGGTCCCATGTTTCTAGAATATTTATAGCAACTGTTTTTGTGATGACAGACTCCTGGAAACTAAGAGAGTTGCTGTCTGCTGGGGGAATGACTGAGCTAATTATGGTGTACAAATGTAATGGAATATTACTGCGTAGTTAAAAAAAATTTATGAAAGGGATGGTTGCAGAGAAACCTCTGAAGACATACATGAACTGAGGTGGAGTGATGTAAGCAGAACCAGGAGAATGTTCTATACACTAATAATATCGTGAAGCTGAACCAAATGCCTGGATTCATAATGATCTTGACAAGCAATAATTTGATAAAATTGAATTTAATGAGATTAAATTCAATAGGGATAAGTACAGCATCTTTTGCTGTTAATTCCACAAGTATAAATGAAGGATACGTAAGTAGGCATAGTTTCTAAACAGAATTTGGGAATTTGAGTGGATTGTAAGATCAGTATTTTCAGCAGTTCAATATAGTATCCAAAAAAATTAATGCAGTCTTAGGCTGAATTAAGAGAAGCACAGCTTCCAGGAACAGAAGGTGATCATTCTACTGTCTCCTACCCTCAGCACACCTCTGAAGTAATGGATTCCACTGTGGGTGCCCTACTTTAAGAATAATATTGCTAAAGTGGAGAATGTGTGTAAAGGACTTGGTTGAGTGTTGTTCTTTGTGTTCAAAGAAAACACTGTTGGAATCAAAGTGTGGTGTATCCAGCTGTGGCTGATCAGACCGGTACAAGCTCGGAAGACTCAGGTCAGGCACATGTAGTCCGCATGGACGTTGGAGTGGAGAACTACCCAGATTTGCATCTCACTTTGTTGTTTTTTTTGTTGTCGTCGTTGTTTTTGTTTTGTTTTTTGAGCTACTGCAATTCTGCTTTGCTTATAGAGCACAGTACCTTCCTTGACGTGAGCTTGCCATGCTGGCCCTGCACCAGTGTCTTCCATGTCTCACAATCAGTTTTATAATTCTTCATGGATACCTTGAGAGTGTCCTTATATCGCTTCTTCTGACCTCTGTGTAAACACTTGCCTTGTGTGAGTTCTTCATAAAATAGTCTTTTAGGCAAGTTTACATTTGGCATTCAAACATGGCCAGCCGAGTTGTGCTTTCTGAAGTAGAGTCTGAGTGCCTGGAAATTCAGCTCGAGAAGGGACCTCAGTGTCTGAACCTAATCCTGCCAGGTGATCTTCAGAATCTTCCTAAGACAATTCGGATGGAAGCGATTTAGTTTCTTGGTGTGGTGCTGGTACACTGTCCAGGTTTCACAGACATATAGGTCAGCTCAATGACTCTGTAGACTTTCAGTTTGGTAGGCAGCCCAATACCTCTTTTCTCTCACACTTTCTTTCAGAGCCTCCCAAATGTTGAACTAGCTCTGGCAATGTGTGCATTAACTTCATCATCTGTGTATGCATCCCTGGAAAGTAAATTGCCAAAATAAGTAAACTTATCTATAGCACTGAAAATTTCTCTCTTTTATGAAGTTTGTGGTTCGATTTAGAAATGGTTTGATACTGGCTGGTGGAGGACTTCTGTCTTCTTGCTGTTAATCGTCAGGCCAAAATTAGCACAAGTAGTAGAGAATCGATCCATACTCTGTTACAACTCAGTCTCAGAGACTTTCTCAACAAACTGTCATCAACCAATGCTGAAACCATTGACTACCTCAGATTGAAGTCAGTCCCTGTCTAGTTGAAATTCCATTTGAAGAAAAGAATATTTAATGTCATTAGGTGCCTCTTGTATGGCAAAGCACCTGGTCCTGCTTCATAGAACTAGGGGAGATCTACAAGACAAGGAAGCCACTGCTTGTACCAAAGCTGACTGAAATCTTCCAGGTTACATGATAAGAGGAGGTTTGAGGATACCTCCATTGTCCATGTCTATAAAAGAAAAGGAAGTAGACTCTCCTGTAATAATCATGGAGGGTAATCTCTGTCTCTTAGTTACTGCCAACAAAATTCTTGCCAGAGTCCTTAATAGGCTGATTCTTTGGGTAGATCTACCCAAAAACCAGTGTGGTTTCAGAGAGTCAAGGAATGGTTGATAGGGTCTTTGCTGCCTGATAACTTCGGGAAAAATGCCAGGAGCAGATCAGAGATCTATACCCAACATTCACTGATCTGACCAAGTTCTTTGTTACTGTTGGTCATGAAGGCTGGTAGATAGTCATGGCAAAATTTGGTTGCCCAGAGAAATTCATCAGTATTATATGTCAGTTTCACTACAGCATGCTTGCTTGAGTTCTGCATAAAGGACAGTAGAATGAAACTGAGCTGTGTGCTTGCTCCCATGCTATTTATTATGATGTTTTCAACAATGACCAGAAACAAAACAGCATCAAGGTCAGCTACCACATTGAGGGTAAAGCATTTAACTTGAAAAAGCCACAAGCCAGGACCAAAGTAGAGAGAGAGCTTGTATGGGACTCTTTCTTCACAGAATCAGCAGCCAAGATGGGGAAAGGCCTTGAGTTCATGATAAGTGAAGGTCGTTTGAAGGGATTGAGCATATTTAGCCTTGTAATAGGACTAGTATATTTACCCGCACTTCCTTGATGCAATCTCTCTGCTCCCCACTCACAAGGTTCCTCTTCCTCTAATCCATTGGGATTTGCTTTCCCTTAAAGGAGACAAAGCTGATCGCAAGAGTTTATTGGCCCAGCTTCTTCAGTACCTAAAGGCATTGCCCAAAGGCCTAGCCATTGTCAGTCATGGACTCTCAGAACTGGTGGATTTCTGAAGACCACAAGTTCTACACCTTTCATCATAACCTTCCCTAATGACCAGATGCTTTTCCACCTAGAGACAGAGCAGGCCATATCCAGGGAAGCTAAGCATCCCTGCCATGTTGCGGCATATCCTTGCTGTGTTCGCACAAAGTAAATCTCTTCCTTTTGTTAATTTTTCATTTTATCCCAGCATGAAACCGGTGTAGGTGTTAGGGCTGCCCCAACAACCTGAAGAAAAGAAGGCTCTGAGAACATGCTGGCATTGCCACAAAATGTGAAAGACTCGTATGGTGGAGGGATTAGAATTGTTCTTCATAGCCTAAAACTAGTGTCCAGTTTCAGAGTGGCTCACTCCATGATCTTGAAGCAGACACTGGATGCCCACTTTGTGTTCGTTTTTAGTTAACAAGAATAAAAGTAACATTTATACTTTAAGGTTGACAAGTTGTCAGATTTTGGCCTACGCAACAATCCTGTGAGGCAGGTGCTCTTATTATTTCACAGATGAGAAACTGAAGCAGACAGAGGTGAAATGATTTGCCCATGATCACACATGTAGTAAATCGTTAAGGATCTGAGCATAAGTCTTACTGATTTCAGGTTTGATGCTCTATCCCTTGTGCCACCCTGCTTTCCCTAGCGGGGATTTCTTTGTGTTTGAATTAGATGAGATGACTCCTGAGGTCTCTTCCATTTCTCAAATTTTGTGATCCTTCATGTACTATAGATGACAAATCTCCTCACTCCTTATACAGACCTCAAAATATCTTGGAGAAATGCAATCAGTAAACTGTACAGTAACCGCACTATTACTGCATACCAAGCTGTTGCCTATAGACACCCAAACATAAAATTAATGCATAAGAATTTATCTAAATCTATTTTTAATGTATGTAACCATGCCAAATATGCCTAATTTCTGGAGAACTTGGCATGAAATTTTTTTTGTAATTATAAAGAGATCAAAAAGAAAGTTTTTTGCTACTGGAAATGTTTCTTTTGTGAGCCTACCTCTTATTTAGGTTTTAATACTGTCATTTAGCCACTGAATGTATTTATTTTTCTGCTTGAACAATGGCCATTGGCCATTAGATGTAGGTTAATAATCGAAAACCAGTTACTTGCCTCAGTGCAATTTCTATCTGATGTTATTCAAAAATATGACAAAAATGTGATGATGATTTTGATGATGATGATGATGAAGATGATGGTAGTGGTGGTGGTGATGATGATGATGGTAGTGGTGGTGGTGATGATGATGGGTGATAATGATGGTAGTGGTGGTGATGATGGGTAATAATGATGGTAGTTGTGGTGGTGATGATGGTGGTAGTGGTGGTGGTGATGATGATGATGGTAGTGGTAGTGGTGGTTGTGATGATGATGGTGGTAGTGGTGGTGGTGATGATGATGATGGTGGTAGTGGTGGTGGTGATGATGATGGTGGTAGTGGTAGTGGTGGTGATGATGATGATGGTGGTGGTGGTGGTGATGATGATGGTGGTGGTAGTGGTGGTGATGATGATGGTGGTGGTAGTGGTGGTGGTGATGATGATGGTGGTAGTGGTGGTGGTGATGATGATGATGGTAGTGGTGGTGGTGATGATGATGATGATGGTGGTGGTGGTGGTGATGATGATGGTGGTGGTAGTGGTGGTGGTGATGATGATGGTGGTGGTAGTGGTGGTGGTGATGATGATGGGTGATAATGATGGTAGTGGTGATGGTGATGATGATGATGGTGGTGATGATGATGGTGGTAGTGGTGGTGGTGATGATGATGATGATGGTGGTGGTGGTGATGATGATGATAGTGGTAGTGGTGGTGGTGATGATGATGGTGGTGATGATGATGATGGTGGTGGTGATGATGATGATGATGATGGTGGTGGTGGTGGTGATGAATGATGATGATGGTGAGGATAATGGTGTAGGAGTCCTAATAATAAATCTCATTCTGGTGGCTCTTGAAATTTGCACAGTGTTTCATATAAAAGATCTCATTTGACCCTTATCTGTAATAATCACCATTACAAGTGTCAGTTCTTACTTTGCATTCATTTGTAATTTGCTCTTCTTTTAACATGTATGCTTGCAAAGAAGTGAAGAATTCTACTTGAGTAAAGCTACCGCCATACTTGTGGATATTTCCATGACTCGGATCAGCCATGCAGTCCAATTTATTCAGTGCCATTTCAGTTTTAAGAAAATTAAACTGAAGCTTATTGTCACCCTAAGAGTTTTTTGTTTTAAACCTGAATGAAGAAACCCCCTGAGTTTTTGTGGGGATCAATGAAATGATCTTTGTAAAGTCCTTAGCACAGTGCCTGGCACGTAGTAGGTGTCATAGAAATGCTTATTCTCTTCCCTTCATAATCACTTGTAAAATAAAAACTCTTATGAAGTCACTAGTAACAGCATTTATCTTTTGAGTAGTTTGTGTAATCTAATTCCTTTGTATCCTCTTTATTCTCCAGAATTCTGTAAGTGAATATATTACTTAAAAACTGATTTTTGGATAGTGTTATATAACATATAATAGTGTGTATATACATATATATTATATAGTATAAAATTTTGGGGGAGTATATATATATATATATATATATTGCAGTATTATTTTGGAAGTATCACATGCTTGCTTAGAGCATGATGTTGAGTGAAGAGTGATACTTAACATTTATATCTTTATGTATTTGTTTTAATGAAAAGCCCTTTAATTGATCTAAACCACAGAGATTGGCATGAGTGTTCCTTCAAGTGTCCTTTTCTGTTGTAGTTGATGACTTCAGTGAAGAATCCTCATTTTATGAAATCCTTCCTTGCTGTGCCCGCTTTCGCTGTGGAGACCTCATAGTTGAGGGACAGTGGCATCATCTTGTCCTAGTAATGAGTAAAGGCATGTTGAAAAACAGCACTGCTGCCCTCTATCTTGATGGGCAGCTTGTCAATACAGTGAAGGTACGTCTATACTTTTGAATCCCTACACACTATAAAAATTGGTTGATTCGCTTAAGTTCTGTTTCTGCCCCAACTCAATCATGTTGCTTCTGCTGCAGTGTTCTATGCTGCTTGCCCTCATCTAGATATCGCTCTATCAGCTGATGACATGGGGGAGCACTTGGAGAGCCAGCATGTGTGTATGTGTAGAAGAGTCTTCTATACAGAGGCACATACCTTGGGAGTTGTAAGGGGCATCTATTCCCACCCCATTTTACACATTGAAGTAAATTATGAAGGTTAAATGACTAGCCTGAGGTCACAGAGACTCCAATCTAGCACTGTTCCTTTGAGCCATGCTGCTTTTTGCTCTAGGTAGTAGAATATTATTTATAAATAACTTCGGATTCCTGTTTCATGTCTGTATCTCTGCCTTCATCTTGGTTCTTGAGTATGCTGAGCATTATTTTATTCATTGACTCCCTGATCACATGTGACATAGAGGGAGAAGGGTTTCCTATGTAAGTCCCGGAGATAGAAGTATAACAGTAAAAATCAAGGAAAGGTTATATTTTCAGGAGTTGAATGCTCATGCTTTGGTATGTTTTAAAAAATGGCCATCTTTGTAAACTTTTAAGAATGCTCTCCTATTAACTAATGAAGGCTAAATTTTTAAACTGCCTTAAAGGGACAGATTCCAAGAGAATGGGGAAGATCAGATTGTTAGTAGCATGAGCAGGTGACCAGGAAGGTACCAGTAACTCCCCACCCCCTTCTCATTGCTTCTGAGATGCTCCTGAGAGCTCAGAGACCTCAGGGAAATGAAAGAAGCATGAAGGCTTCGTACTTCTTCATGGCAGACCATGCTTCATTCAGTTTATAGAGTTGTGTCTTCTTGGTTGTTCATCACCAAATCCTTGAGTCAGTAGAACGAAGTACCATGTTAAAGACTCTCCTTCAAAAAGCAGACATGCAGTGTACGCTTCACCAAACATCAAAGCCTACGGTTTGTTTTCATTTTGGCCTTGCTGTACAGATACAGTCCTTTTTTTTTTTTTTTTTTTTTTTTTTTTTTTTTTTTTTTTGGTGTTAAAGCTTTGTCTTTAGTTTTACTGCTTCAAGTCACAGTTTGGATTTTTACATCAGCTAATCTAGTTTTGTTTTCAGAAACTCTCTGTTGTCTCTGTTGCATTACCCAGGTGTTTTCTTCTTGTACGTAGGTATACTGGGGTTTCTTAAATTATTTTCCATGTCCTTTCTCCAAGTCCAGACCACTGTATAGAATTGTGTGGTTCTAGGGCACTTCATGGTATTTAAGTGTGATTTGTGCGCTATTCATGTAATTATAATTCGTACTCATATAAAGTACAAGCTTGAAAATAAATAGGTTAGACTAAAAAAAAGAAATTACATAAAGATTTTTAATAGAATAAATCCAACTGAATAGTAATTTTATTTAAAAATTCTCTGAGAATATAACTACATAAAACTGAAATTGAAAAGTAGAAAATTTAATCATCTTGGCTGATTTTCTGTACCCCTTATAATCCCATTGACTTATTTGTTAAAATTTAGTTGAATAATAATTTTTAGCATCCTATAAATCTAGCAATAGTGTGCCTTGAAATCTGAAATTAAATGTGTTAGACAGGAGTTTGGAAAGTAAGAGTGTGACTCTGTGTGTGTGTGTGTGTGTGTGTGTGTGTATTTTCACACTAATACATACTTAAGTACTCTAGCAAAAGCATGACTTGTTGTCTCTTACATGCCCCAATGAGACGCTGATCTTTGGCTGCAACCTTACAATGGAATGTCAAAAGGAACCTGATATGTGTTGTAGCCACATCTCCCTGAATCTGCTTGTGGTTTTCCTGCTTCTGTCTCGTTCTGTTACCAAGGAGCCAGAGAGCAGTTCAGCCCACTGCTCGGTCCCTACCTTAGGGGCAGGGTTGCAGACTCTGCTCCAGCACCCATACTTCTCCCCTCTTCCCTTAGGCTTCCTTCCCTTAGCTGTGCCTGGGACTTGTGCACAGTGGGAAGGTGTCCACTGACCTCTGGGGGATGGAGATGTATAGCATGAGTTCAGCTTGCTCGTTCTCCTTTTCTGGCATACCTGCTTCTGTTCTGATTCGTTTCTTCTCATTTTTCTTTGTAGCTTCATTATGTTCACAGTACTCCAGGGGGTTCAGGTTCTGCAAATCCGCCTGTGGTCAGCACAGTGTATGCCTACATTGGCACACCGCCTGCTCAACGCCAGCTTGCTTCATTAGTATGGCGCCTGGGACCCACACATTTCTTAGAAGAAGTTTTGCCTATTTCAAGTGTTAATGTCATTTATGAACTAGGACCAAACTATGTTGGAAGCTTTCAGGCTGTACATGTCCCATGTAAGTACCCTTGTCCCCCCCTTAGCTAAAATTCCTCCTTTTAATGATTCATAAAATAGTCCTCATGAATTGTGTACTTTGTCAGTCAATCAAAAAAACATTTATAAATTATCCAACAAACATTTAATACCTGCTGTGTGCAGGGCGTTGGGGATAAAAGCACAGGAAATTAAGCAATCCCTTCTTATGAGAATGACAAGAATATTATTCTCTCTTGCTCTGTCTTTCTATCTCCTCTCTCTGTGTGTCTCTTTCTGTCTCTGTCTCTCTCTCTCTCGTGTTCTTCCAAACCTTTTTGTCTTTCCTTGAAGCCTTCCACATCTCCCTGTGCCCCCACCTTCTCAACAGAGAGCCTTACTTCATATTTTACAGAAAAAATTGGAGTCATTTTCTGTAAGCTACTCCTTTTCCCCTCTTTCCCTTCTAATCACTCAGATGTCTTTTGCCATAATCTCCTCCTTCACTTGTCTCACATGAGCAGTACCCTTAGTCCTTACCAAGATTAACCCCTCTACCGGCTCAAGCAGCTGCATTCAGATTGCCCCCTCTGTCATCCCCACCCTGCCACTTATCCTCAGTCTCTCCCCATCCAGTGGCTTCTTCTTTAGAAGCCTTTGTCTCCCCCATCTTCAAAAAAATTACTTTATCCTTCTTTCTCTGCTATTACCCTGTATCTGTTGTGTTCTTTGTGGCTAAACTTGACAAGGCCATCTGCAGTGAGTTCCTCTACTTTCTCTCCTCTTACTCCTAGACCCCTTACAATCTGACTTCCAACTTCATATTTCCACTCTCCAAAGTTACATAAGTTAAGTTAGTTAATTAAGATCTCTTAATTGCCAAATCTAATGATTTCCTCACTTGTCATTTTCTCAACTTTTTTCAGCTTTTGATACTGTTGGTAACCCTGTTTTCCCTCTGGGATTTCATAATGTGCTCTCCCGATTCTCTCCTAACTATCAGACTGCCCCGTTTCTTCCTTCTTTGTTGGTTCCTTATCCAGATCATGCCCTCTGACCATAGGTGTCCCTCAGCCAGGTAGGCCCTCCTCTCTTCTGCTCTGTTACCGCACTGGTGATCTCGTCAGCGTCCATCAGTTTCATTGTTATCTCCATGCTGATGGTGCTCAGATCTTCCTGTCATGCCCAGCCTCTGCTGGCCTCCAATCTCTCATCTCCATCTATTTTCCAGATGTCTCATACTGGATGTCTAGTACGTATCTTAAACCCAACATGAGGAACACAGCACTCATTATCTTTCTATCTAAACCCTTCACCTCTCTTACCTTCCCTGTTACAGAAGAAAGCAACACCATCTACCTGGTCCCTCAGGCTTGTAGACCAGGCCCCTTCTCAGCTCCTCACTGTCTCTTACCTCCCATAGGAAATCTGCTGATTTCACCTTTGCAGCATCTCTCAAATATGCCTTCTTCTCTCCTGTGACACTGCAACCACTCTGGTACACGCTTGCCTGCACTAGTATGGCAACCTGCTAGTGGGTGGCTTCCCTCTCCAGTCCATCCTCCCTCCAGCCACAAAACTGATTGTCCAAAAGCCTAGATTCAACCATGTCATATACCCCCACTGTCCCTGTTTAATAAACTCACCTCTAGGATCAGAGACCTTCGAAACCTAGCTCTCTCCTACCTTTCCAGTCTTCTTAAACTATATTCTCCACCACATACACTTCAGGATAGTGATACTGTTTCTTAAAGACGTCTTTTAGATCCGGGCACTTTCTCTGGCTGCCCCTCATGCCTGGAACCTCTGCCTGCCTGCAGGTCTCACCTAAGATCTGCTGTCTTACAGGAGGGCATTCCCACCCCTTCTTCTTTCCTCTTTATTTCCTCTTCATCCCATATAGAACTTGTTTGTGCATGTGCACTTGTTTATTGTCACCTCCATTAGATTGCAAGTCTCTTGAGGGCAGGCACTGTCTGTTGTTTTTTTTTTATATCCTCTTCAATTACTACAGAACCTGGCAGGTAGGAGGTGCTTAACTAATGTTTATTGGTTGATTAAGTAGAACGTACATATACACCAGATTATTACATAATAAATGCATTTGTTTATAAATATTTAATAAATGCAAGGCAGTCAGAGATGGCGCTAGCGTTTGGAGAGCATGGGAAGGAATAGGCTTGATGAAGAATGTTCTTGAGCAGCATTTTGAAGGAAACAATAAATTCTACAAAATGGAATGGAGAACAAAGGATGGCCATTGAAAAGCAAGGAGATAAGCATTCGGTAGGATATATAAAGAACAGAGAAAAGGCTAGTTGGGACTGACCCAAAAAACTGCAGGAAGAGGCGAGGGTGACATAATGAGACTGGAAAGGTTCAGGTAATTTAGGGCTTTAAAAATCAGGTAGAATAATTCATATTTGATTCTAGAGGCCATAGGGAGTCATTGGAGTTTATTAACTAAATAAGGGAGTGTCATGCTCATATTGAGTTAAGTAAAATCACCTTGAGAGTTAGTTGTATCGAGGATATATCTGACAGGAAGATGCAAAGTAGAGATACCAGTTAGGATGCCCTGGCAGGAGTATGTATAGACAAGAGGTGAGAAGCCAAACTGATGAGATCAATGTATGAATAGGAGTTGAATGTGAGAGGTGTCGTGAAATTAGAAACAAGACTTGGCACCTGATTAGATATTTCGGTTGAAGGAAGGAAAGTAAGAATTAGAGAATAATGTGAAGGTTATGAACCTGAGAGACTGGAAGAAAAGTGTTCCTTTCAGCAGAAAAAGAGAAGTTTAGAAGAGAAGGGGGCTTGAGGACAGAGATAACTAGTTCAGATTCGGACACACTGAGTTTGAGATTTCTCTGAGTCATCCAGTTTGAAATGTTTAAGAGCTGGTTAGAGATGAAGCACTGGGGGAAAAGGGAAAAATGAAAATGTCCCTGCCTTCATGGCCTTGAAGTCTTTTGAGACATAAGTATGGATAAAATGGATAAAAATAAATTCAAGGTACACAGTAGAGGAGGCTCTATGTGGAAAATGTTACTTGAGCAGACTTTTGGAAGAAACGAAGGTTGGAAAGAAAGTCTTAGATGAACTATTTGGACAGAGTAATTTTTTTGAGTGATGTGACTGGAAGTCAGGTTGTCAGGGGTCTGTCAGTCACTCAGTAAACACTAAGTGCTTACTATTTGCCAAGTACCATGCCTACCAGCAGGTTTACAAAAAGGGGCAAAAGAGAGATGCAAAGGGGAAACTGATAGGCCTTGGGAACGGCTTGGAATATAGGTGGGGAGAGTAAGACATGCAGATAATTTCCTAGGTTGCCAGCAGGAGGGACTTGGAGGGTGCTACTACTTTCTACATTAATAGAAAAGGTAGGAAGGGGGTAGGGTTTAAGGAGAAAGAAATCGGGTTCTGTTTTGGACATACTGGGTTTAAGATACCTCCTAGGTTGAAAAGCAATTGAGTTGAGAAGTGAGAGCAGAGAAAGATATGTGTAGACAGCTCTTCCTAGGAGTTTTTCAAATGGTGGAAAGATACAGGGTATAGCTTGAGGGGAAGGCATTAATCTTTTCAGGGTTGGAGAGTCTTGGGCACGTTCGAGGCAGCAGACAAGGAACCAGGGGATAGGGAAAGATAGAAGTTTAGAGGGAGGTAGGGGAGAACTGTAGGGGCAGTTTGCCACAGGGTCACTTTTTCATCAGGGACTGGAATAAAGTTAGAGAGAATGAGGGATGATGTCAGAGGTTTGGAATGATATCAGTATGAAGTGGAAGAGAGATTCATTTAGGGAGGAGTGAAAGACTTAGCTTGCTAAGTTGAGGGCCCACGTAAAATTGGATGACTAGCATACATTTGTATTGGACTCAGTGGGCTCAGTTATGTGATCTCCAGCTCCCTTCAGCAGAGTAGGAGGAGAGGGACGGGGAGAATTAGTCAAGGGTTGGGCTTTGGCAAAGCATGGGTGTCACCGAGACCTGGGACTTGACTCGCTGCAGGAGGAAGGTTTGGAGCCCGAGTGGCAGCCAGCGACCGGGGTCGGGGTGTGGGTGGGGGGGTGGTGCTGATGAGGACGGGTCAGAGAAGGAAGGAGAGGAGTTCATGAGTGTGATAAGTGTGCGTGTGTGCGTGTACATATGCATATGCATGTGCGTGTACATGTACATGCTCCTTTCTCTGGTAACTCACATTCTCCTTGTACGAGAGACCTCTAGAATCTGCTCACTGCCTGTCTTCAAAAGTGTTTTGCTATTACTCTCCTATTCCAGATTAGGTCCTAGAGTCTGTAAAACAAGCATACCAACTTCCGCTTCAGTGTCACCCTTACTAGGGAACCCATTTTCCCCTCATCCCCAAAGCCATCATTCTACTTCTGACCCGTTCCCATCACTGAGAACTCGTTCCTCAGATCAAACTGAAACCTCTTTTTAAATAAGTTATTTTTTGGCTATTTTTGTTTTTCAGGATACATTCACTTCTCACCCCAAATCTACCCCTAGAATTGAATATTTCTTTGTAACAAAGAAAAGCAGTTGCACACAGAGTACCAGACCTTATCTCCTAAGACATACACTGTCTGGTCCTTCTGCCTGTCTCCTCCCTTTCTGCCAAAAGGAGTAAGGGATGGTCAGTTTTCTTGTTTGCCTTGAATGTCAGATCCTTCTCTTTTTGATGCCCTTGCCTTTTCAGCTTTCTTTGGTGGATGCTCTTCTCCCATTGCCTTCTTTGAAAACAGGGAATGGCCTTTCTTCTTGGATCGCCATTCCTGAGCTCAGCATAGGGCCTGGGATAGTAAGAGTTTAATAAGTATTTGTTGGTTTGCTTTGCCTCTTTCATGACATGTCAGTCATGTTTTGTTTTTTTTTTAATAATTTCTCAGAGACTGACTTCCTCTTAGTGTTCTTTTTCTTTATGTTTTTGTAGCCTTTATATATATATTATTCTGTTTCTTATGTCATTCCATATCTGTTTATAAAAGCTTTCCTCTATTTCTCTGAGTTTTTCATCGTGGTTGTTTCTTAACGCGCAGTAATGTATCCATTCATATACCACAACCTAGCTTTTACCCCACTGATGGGCAGACACTTTATTTCTGGTCCTTTGACACTAAAAAAGGGCTTGTGTGAATATTGTAGTAAATAATGACACATTTCTGTCTTTGGCTTCCTTGGCATTCCTAGCAGCAGAATGCTGGGTCCAAGAAATGAATAGTTTGGTCTCTGGCTGCGTAAGTCCAAATTGTTTTCCATAGTGGTTGGGCCAGTTTGCAAATCTACTGACATCTCTCAGCGTGCCTGTCTTCTGCAGTCCCTCAAATGTGGATTCTACATTTTTGTCATCTTTGTCAGTGTTCTGAATGCGAAGTGAACCCTCGAAGGTGTTTTCATTGACATTTCTCTTAAACATTTCTTCACAGGATTGTTGAGTTTGTACTCCTTTGAAAACTCTTCATACCCTTTGACTTTTTCATGTCTTGAAGAATGTTTCTTAGTCACTCTGAGTCTTAATTTCTTAACCTCTGTTTAAAAATAGCCTCTGACATACATTGAGGTATATTTGTACACTTCTTCCAGCTGCCACTGTTTTGTCCCTCTGGATCAATTTTGTTCATATGAGAACTTTTTAATTTTCTCTAATTGAAATTGTATATTTTTCTTTTATGACCATCTCTATCCTTTGATTAAGAATTTCTCGCTTAGTTTTATGAAGTCATAAAAGTTCACGCCTTCTGTTTTCATTTCTGTGTTTATTGTTTATGCTGTGTGCCCTTTCATTTTCCTGTCAAGTATCATTTGGAGCTTATCGTGGCAGAGTAAGAGGCTGGTCTAAACCCAGTTTCTGTCAAAATGCTTCCCACTTTTTGCATAAATTCTTGTGAAATAGGCACTTTCCCCTTCTTTCATCTTATATTTTTACCTTAGTTACACATCTAGTTTGTTGCTTATCTAGTCTGTTCCCCAAACTACTTTTCTGTTGCTTAACCTCTATCAAAAAGTTTTGATTATTGCTTCATAATATGGCTTAGAGTGCGATAATGCTATATTCCCTCATTTCCTACGTTTCATTGTTTCCCTCCAGATCTAGAAGGTTTGCTGCTCTTAATGAGTTTGGCTGTTTTTTGTCATTCTATAACTTGATTGGTATACTGTGAAATGATAGATTAATTATACCAGTGCTTTTAACTTCAGTTTTACCCTTTTGCCATGGCTACAGAGAGCATTTCTAGGCTTATGTTGTCAAAGAGTAGTATAGGGACATCTTTGGTTTGTATCCCTCTTTGAGCTAGGAGAGCTTCTGTTATTTCTCCTTTGCAAATGGAGCTCTTAGCTTTAGATTTTTTTTGTGATCATGATAAAGAAAGACACCTTGCGTGCATATATTCTGTAGTTTGTTTTTTTTTTACATAAATAAGAGCTGTATTTTATCAGAGGTTTTTTCTGTATCTATTGAAACAGTTTGGTTTTATTGTTTACCTGGTTATCACTTCCTAATGTTGAACCATCCATGAATTTCTGATATAAATCCAACTTGATAACAGTCAATTATTTTCTAGATACATTGCTATAATAGCCTTACTAGGATTTTATTTAAAAATTTTGCACCAATATACATAAAATTTGTAACCCTTTTTGATTTTTCTTGCCTTTGGTTTTAGACCATATTTGTCTTTCTTTTTTTTTAAAGAGCTTTTGGTAAAATGCTTCCTTTATTATTGAGGATTATTTAATAGCATAGATGTTAATTGGTCATTACATGTTTACTTGAGCTTGCTTGTGAGTTGATCTGGGTCAAGGTTTTTTCTTTGACAGAGGTATTATACCACTTTGGTTGCAGAATGATCCAGTTTTTGCCACAATGACTTAGCAAAAGTGGTATAATAAATTATAGAAGGCTTATGATTTGTATCACTAGAGAGAGGTGGGGGGGTCTGCCCGCATTGAAGAAATCATTGATGTTTTATTATGGTCTCCTCTTTTACTGTCCTAATAAATGTACTGACGCAAATGAGGAGCAGATTTGGATATAGCAAGAGTAACAATGAAAGTTGTCATCTGCATCTTTCCCATCAGTTTTGTTAAATTAAGTTCCAAAGTAATCTCTGTGGCTCCAGTGCCACTAGCCAGGAGCAGCAGGGAAAGTGAAAGGAATTCGCTGGCCTCTGGTTACTGAGAGAGAAGCAAAGCGAATCTGCCAGTCCAATTGGATCTGAGGAGCATTTACTATTATTATTGGATATGACTGAGGTTCTGACTCACAAGCAGCAGAAATAATCCTGAGTTTTTGGCTGCTCCTGAAGATTTTATTGGGTAGGTTGCCTTGTATGATGAGCTGTGCCACTGGCTGCTGCAGTTCAACAGAAAAGTGGCAGATGGCAGGAGGGATTTACTCTAGGAACAGTAGAAAGTCATGATTGAGAAAGCAATCTGGTAGATACAAGATCCAGGCCCACCTTTAAATTGGGATGGAGTGAATCAATTCCTGCCACCTCCCATCAAGCCTTTGAAACTACTACACACTCATACACATCCTCCCATCCACCACCACATGGCCATACACATTACTCTGGAACTTTTTTGGGGGGAAGGTAGGGAACGTGTTTAATCCTACAGGGCTTCCCCCTGTACGTTGATAAGCCTTTGTGGAAAGGCAAGTTAGCAAGTGATGGACCAAAAGCCCCATTTCTTGACCTCTGCACTAAGGATGGACATTTCTGTTCTGCCCCATTCACTGTATTTATTTTGAAGATAACTGATTCTGCTTTTAAGGTACGTTATTTCTTATTTTGAAGGTAAAGATTCCAAGTCTGAAAGTGGCGTCCCATCCCCTGTGTCCTTAGTACCAGAAGAAAAAGTGTCGTTTGGCCTCTATGCTGTCTCTGTCTCCTCACTCACAGTGGCAAGAATAAGGAAAGTTTACAACAAGTTAGATAGTAAAGCCATTGCCAAGCAGGTAAGTGGGAATTTTTTGTGATAAACTGTGTTTGGCAAATACTGGAAAAGGTCACATATTTCCTTAAAGATCTTCTAGAATCTTAGTTTAGGGAAGTAATAGAGTGAATCCTGCTTTCCTTGTGATAGTTTCCATTGGCTAAACTCCCCAAAATCATTTAACTTAGGAACCTGAATCCTGGCCTATATTTATAATTCATGTTGGCTTTTTTAAAAAGTGAATTTAAAAATAAAAATTACACATATGCATTGCTTGTTTTTTTTGTTTGTTTTTGATGAGACTATTGATTTCCTTCCTCTCAGGAGCTCTCCTTAGCCAGTGCAGATCAGCCCCTTCCCTGCGGCCTCATGTGTATTCCTTCAAAATCTACCCTCTGATGTAGGCATAGTTTATCCTAAAACATTTTAAAAGCATGATTCACTGACTGTCACAATTCATTTATATTAACTATTGATTGTGAAGAGGAGGCTGCAGATGGTGATGCTTGGGGATGTCCCCAGTCAAACTCTTGTATTTAGGTTTGATGCAAACCCCTTCAGACTCTCCTGATACTGCGTGGAGAATAGCTGTCCTCATTCCATGTTGGTGGCTTTATTTCCCCTATAACTTTAGTATGTCTCCAGAATTACATCTGTTTTCCATGTAATTAGTTAAAATAAGCAATCTATATGTTTTTATGAAAGACTCCTTACTTGTTTTCCTGTTTGAAGGCAAAATAATGTTTTTCCAATTAAATCTGGTTTTTAGAGCAAAAGAATCCCTGTGTTTCTCCATTGATGGTTTTTATCACGTTCTTTTTCCGTTCCACAGTTAGCCATTTCCTCCCATGAGAATGCCACCCCTGTGAAGTTGTTACATAACTCAGCCGGGCATCTGAACGGGCCGGCACGCACTGTTGGTGCTGCACTCATTGGCTACTTAGGTGAGACCTTTGTATGTGATGGCAGTCCAAGTAGAGTTATGCGAAAATTCCTTTCTGTCCTCCTGCTGTTTCATGGTAGTGTCATTCCTAATGGCAGTTACCGTGCCTTTTCCTTTCAATTGTTATGTTTCCTTTTAGTAATCAAAGTATCATTTGTTCAGGAGTTTATCTTGTTTTCATTTTGAAATGAAATTGCATTCCTGGTCTTCTGTATTTTGGTTCAACAGATTTGTAGATTTGACCATACTAACATGAGATAGTGCAGAGTTTGAGATTGCAATATATGATAGCTTTTGGGGTCAGGTAAGTATCCAGATTTAGTATTGTTATCTATAATTGTTTCAGGGAACCAGGTATAATGGGAAAACTTGAAACATGAGGACTTAGTTTTAGAGATCAGCGGTAGTTTGTAGTACCAGAATGGCCTCACTGTTAAATGATCTGGTAACTAAAGCGCTATTGTCTGCTCTTTCAAAAGGAAAAACTTTCTCAACTTTTTAAATTTTTTTAAAAACCATACTTTTTTTCTTTTCTGTCCATTTTAGAGAACTTAATAAGCAAAATCCAGTCTTGATGTTTCAAGATAAATTTAAAACTGTATGGACAGTGTTAAATTCTACAATTTTTTCATGCTGTTGAACTTATCAGCATGTGTGATTTAAGCTAGGCATGGCTAATATGTAGAGTCAGATAATAGTAATCAGAATCTATTCTGTTTCTTAGTTCTCATAATTTTAGTAATTAGTGGCATGTTATTTATTGTTGTGGTTGTGTAATAGTACATTGATACCATTTTTTTTCTTTATTCTAACAACATTTTTTCTCTTATTTTTATTTTGTGATCTTTGATAAATGTCAGGGCTTGCCAGTGTGGAGACCCCTCCACTAATACAGGTCAGCAACTCACCTGTCAGCTAGAGTCTTAGAGATTTGCCTGGGGCACTGATACTTTAAGTCACTTATCCAGTGCTGTGCTGATAAATGCTTAACAACTGGCTCTCTGAAAAGAAATGTACACAGGACACACTCTTAAGGTTAATTGAATTATTAACATTTTTCTCCATAACTTTCTTAAGTCTTGAAAATCAATTTAATAACTTTCAAAAACTGGTTCAAGTTGTCTCCAGGTTTGATATTGATTATGTCATATTTCCTAATTTCTTTTAATTTAATTAAAAAATTAGTTGAACATATATTCTGTGCCCAGAAATTAATTTTTTTCACAAGTAATCAGTACCTTTTTAGAACCTATGGTAGCAGAGTAATCAGAAATCTCACCTAAAAGTGAAAAATTATCATAATATCTTTTCTTAATCTATGTTTTTTGGACCAAACTTGTGATTTCATCTTGAGAAGAGCTCTGCTTTATAAAACTCCTTTTACTAAAAACTCCCTTTTCATATTGGTAACTGTTCTGTAATGTATAGTCATAGATTATTTCTTAGGGAATGACAAGGTAAATGATTTTCCTAGATATAACCTGACTGTCTTAGAGGCAGGCTTTGAGCCTAGGTCTTCCTGACTCTGGGACTAGCTTTCTATCTACATTATCTATACTAAATTGACTCACATCTCTCTTAAAACTGAGATTTTAAAAGAAATTTCTTATGTAAGACCTCCCTATTAGAGTTTTATCTCTTGATGGCCACCTGAAAGTCTGATCGCTACTGGAATTGATTCTGAAATTCCACAGATTAGTATTTTTTAATCAACTATGAGACAAAATCATCAAAAATAATCTCTTGAGTTTACACTGTTCAATCTATTCTATACAAATTAATTCACAATATTTATAAATGAATGAAAAAAAGCATTTATTAATCCCCTGCCATGTGCAGATTACCTTAATTTTATTAGAATAATCATTTGGGGGAAGGAAAGAGACAATGGAATTTATATCCAAGTGCCATCAAAATGGATTGCATCATTTTTATACTTATTGGTTTAAAAAAAATTGGAGATTGGATTCTCATGATTTCTCACTATCTTTTATTCAGGAGTAAGAACATTTGTACCTAAGCCTGTTGCCACGACTCTGCAGTATATTGGTGGAGCTGCTGCCATTTTGGGGTTAGTGGCTATGGCATCCGATGTGGAAGGGTTGTATGCTGCTGTGAAGGCCCTGGTTTGTGTGGTAAAGAGCAACCCACTAGCCAGCAAGGAAATGGAAAGAATCAAGGGTTATCAGGTATGGGAGTGCCAGGTTTTCAGCTTTATTTTTCCTCCTTTAAAAATTCCTTTTGTTTTCATGAGGATGAGTAGCATGTTTTTCAAGCTTATGGAGGAGAAACATAGTCCACATTCACTCAAGAATCTTGTAATTCATTCATTACATATGCTTAAAAGAGCGTGAAGTCAGAGTGAAATTAGTGCCTTATTTAATTCATACTTTGTTTTTTTTTTCCTTCTGACACTTCAAACTTTTCCTAGTCAGATAAATTATTGCAGTGTACATTTTATATACTTTGAAATTTTCAATGGACCATAAGTAACTGAACAGAAGCAGTGACATAGCTCTGGATTTCAGGGAGCCTGGGTTTGGTGAAAAGATGAGACAGGGTCCCACTTAGAGAACAGGTATCCAGATCAGGGTTGGGACCTAGTGCCATGGCTTAGCAAGTGACGTATTACCCCATACACTTGCCATCATTATATAGTCTGTTCTTGATGTATTGGCACATGCTGACTTATCACCTTTAGAGGTCCTGAAATAGCTTTTCTCTGCTTTTTAATCTGTAACCTCTCCCTATCTTCATTCCAGCTCCAATACCATAAACTTTAGTGGGGCTATGACTATGTACACATTAGAAAAAGACTAAATTTTCCATAGATCAGCAAGGAAGAGAAAAAGGTACTTGGAGGTTTAAATTTCTTTTTGTTATAAATTATACCATATATTTTAGAACTCTAGTTGACAATTTCCTAGAAATAGATGAAAAGGTAGTTCTGAGCACTTATTTAGTTACATAGGTTTGTATTTTTTGTAATCTTATAAAAGCATGCCATTTCAGAAGGTTCCATATGCAAAGAATAGCCAGATATCTTTAGTCTTGGTTAGTTGGTTATAAGCAGCCAGATATGTAATGTTCACTAGTTTTTGCCCTTTTTAATATTCAGGATTTTTAATCAACTGGCATTTCACGTCTTCTATTTTAGTTGTTGGCCATGCTGCTGAAAAAGAAACGATCACTTCTTAATAGCCACATTCTCCATCTGACTTTCTCTTTGGTGGGAACTGTTGATAGTGGACACGAGACATCCATCATTCCAAACTCAACTGCCTTCCAGGATTTGCTTTGTGATTTTGAAGTATGTATAGGAATAATGATGCATCATTTTATCATCAGCAAATTGCTTTCACTAATTATGTTGATAAAATGAAGAGAATTCACATTTAATAAAGAGTTTGTTCATCAGTCATTTTAATCAGTGACTGCTGTTCTATAGACCTTTTTCCTAGGTGCTAGGGAAGATCCAAAGTGTAGATGAAATATAGTCTCTGCCTTAATGGAAGTTCTGGTCTATAAACTAAACAAATTTGCCTGCAATCACTACTATTCATTTTATATTACAGGTCTGGCTTCATGCACCATATGAGTTACATCTTTCCTTATTTGAACACTTCATTGAACTACTCACAGAGTCCAGGTATTAGTTATTGCCCATGCTTTAAACTAAAAAATTTCAGTAGGTAAAGGATTTTTTCAGTACAGAGATGAAGCCAGAACTGTTCGTTAAAACTGCTTTCTCTTTCAGTGAAGCCTCAAAGAATGCTAAATTAATGAGAGAATTTCAGTTAATCCCAAAGCTGCTACTTACACTTCGAGATATGTCTTTGTCCCAGCCCACAATTGTTGCTATTAGTAATGTGCTGAGCTACTTACTCCAAGGATTTCCCAGCAGCAATGACTTACTCAGGTAATATAAACTTTTGTCTGGCTTTAAAAAAAAATAATATGGTACTGAATTGACCTTTCTGTCAGAAAAATAATCATTCACCCAGTTGTCAGGACCAGGTATGTGATTTAAAGCCATTTTAAATATAGACGTTTGTGCTGTTTTTAAATCTAGGATGTCTTATTGAGGAAGATAAATTACTGAATTCTTTACTTGAAATGTAAGATTAGATTGGTATAACTTCTCACTCATATGCTTTCAGAGTTCTTCTTTATGCCTATCAAAACTCTCTTCTCTTTTTTTTGGGGGGGGTGGGGAGGGGAAGGGAGTATTCTCAGTGGTAAATTATTTTTAAAAAGAAGATCATTTATGACATAGCCAGATTTTGTACATAATCTTATGGCAAGAATGTGAATCTTCATAGAGTATTTCTGATGAAAAGAATAAAGTTGAGTAGAACTCTGAAATGCAAACACAAGAGTCGAGAGAAATGTGGATGGAATTGAGCTGTTGGAAGTGACCTCAGATATGATAGAGTGCTAATGTCCGAATGGGAAACCAGCAAGTGTCCTTGCAGAGCCTTAATGATGTCAGAGAACTTGGAGGAAGTTAAAGAAGAAAAACAGAGAACCTTTGGGTGGCTTGGTTCTGTTATGGGATTTGAAGAGGAAAGAGAGAGAAGGGAAGAAAAGAGGAACACAGTAATGAAGGAGGGGGTAGAAATGGGGTTGAGCTTGATGTGTTCATAATTGGAGAAAGAGATGAGGAAGAAACAGGCGTCAGATTAATTTCACTCTTCTCCAAATTGGGTGAAGGCGTGCACACGTGCGCGCACGCACGCACACACACACGTGCTCTCATGCGGAGTTTGGCATAGATATGCATCAAACAACACAAAGAACTAGGCTGGAAGGGGAGACGAGGCTGAGGCTGAAGGAGGATAACATGGGGAGGGAATAACTCTGAGCAAAACAAACTTCCTGCCCCCAAAGTAACAGAGAGCTGGTCGGGGTGGAGCGGAGCAGAGAACCGCCAAGGGGCACTTGTCACTTGAGGGAACCTCAACATAATGCATTATAAAGATAATGCAATATTCACGTACTGTGAGAAATGGTGAAAGGAAGGATCTTGGAGAATCCTGGGTAGTATGAATGGGTACAGAATGAAGTCGGTCAAGGCAGGAAAACAGTTTAACAAGAGCAGCAAGACTGCACAGAATAACAGATTTGGAAGGCTGGAGGTCTCTTATCAGCGTCATGACCTGCGTCCCTGCAGAACACCGGTGTTGGGGCATGCAGCCGACCACTCGGCAGAGGGGTGGTGGATTCAAGGTGCAGAAGGACACGGGCGTTTCTGAACGTGGCCATCGTGTCATTTTGTGTGACTTGTGCTTTTGTTTGGTAGGACATTTTTGGTGCTTGGTTGTTTCCCTATTTCAGTTTAAAGGAAGCTGAAAGGGGGCATTAGCCATAATGGCACCAGTAAAGGAAAAGAGTGCCACCGAACGATGGTTTTAAATGGACATTAAAGGACAGGAGGAAGTTCAGAAAGAAGCAGATGAGCAGGACGGTTCTGAAAGTGGGACTGAGCTGACAAGAGACATCACAATTAGATGTAGGAATTGGGAGGCATGTGCTAGTGACAGCAGCAGCTAACCTTTCCATTTCTCTTTAAGGTGCACACAATGTTTTATGTAGGTTATCTCATCTGAGCCTCACAATAACTTTGTGATGTGGATGCTGTTATTATCTCTATTTTACAGATAATGAAACTCAGGCTGAAAGAGGCCAGAGTCATATAACTTGTATGTATCTGAGGCAGCATTTGAACTCAGATCTCTTGATTCTAAAACCAGCACACTATACTACTGAGGTATCTTTATTGAAGCCATGAGAATGGAGGAGATGGTTCTGGGAGGGACTTTAGTCTGAGAAGAAAAGGATGACCAAGGGCTTATTCTTAGGGGACAAAGAAGATAAGAGGTGAATTAGGAGCATAGGAACTGTCATGGACATTGAGGAAGATGAGAGCTGAAAAGGGACCATTACATTGGGCAAGTAAGAATTCACTGGGTTTTGGTTTAGTTTAACAAAACCTTCTTTCCTTCTTGGAGAGGGAGGAGGAAGGACAATACTGTGAAATGTAGATGATGCAGAGACAAAAAAGCATTAAAAACTTTAAAAAAAAATCATGATTGATCTTGCAGAAAGTACTTTCAGCAGACTGGGTAAAAGAAAAACAGACTTTTGGAGTTTGAGTAGTCCATGGGTAATAAGAAAGTATAAAACACTCTGGAAGTTTGGGAAGAGAGGGGTGTGTGTGTGTGTGTGTGTGTATGTATGTATGTATGTGTGTGTACATATACTTATATCTCATGCCTTAAACATTTAATAAACTCAAACGAAGTATATATGGTTTTGTTTTCAGGCTAGGTTTGTGGGCAAGGGGAAGAACGTAGGCAAGAAAGAGAATGAGAATGAGAAGCCTTGATTGTTGAAACAAGATAGGGATAGACTCCAGGACAAGGTAGAGTGAATAGTTTCGGCAAGAAGGGAGGATCACTTCTTTATCTGAAACCTATGGTAAGGAGAGAATAGGTGAAGATCTAAGGTTCTGAGGAAAAGGAGGAGGGACATAAGGGGACATAAAACAAATGATGTTGCTCTTCTCTAATGTAATTAGCAGCCAGAAAGTGGAGGAGACAAATAGTCAATTCCTCAACATGAAGGTTTTACAACAGCTCAATGTGAGAAAATGTAATAGAGAGCCTATCAGAAATGAATTTAAAAAAAAAAAAATTCCATACAGTGCTGAGGGATGAATGCAATTAAGGTTGGGTAACTTGAATTCTTTTATACTTGATATGCTGCATATTTCTAGACAATTACTATCTTTGATTTTATTCTTGTATCTTCAAAACTTCTTTGAAACTACTGGAATTAGTTTTGATTCTTAAGAAAAACATTAAGTACTTTAAGACCCATGGAACCTGAGTTGAGATCATCAGTTTTCAAATAGAATTTTTTAAGCACCAAATGCTGTCACTGTGCTGGAAAGAGCATCTTTTCTGTTGGTGATGTGAACACCATCCACATTTTGTATTTCCTGTGTTTGAAGGTTCGGCCAGTTCATTGCTTCCACTTTGCCAACATTTGCTGTCTGTGAGAAATTTGTAGTCATGGAAATAAAAAATGAGGAAAAGCTGGACACAGGTAAGAGTTCTAGGATTTGAAAAATAACAGTAGTAGCAAAGTTTATTTCGGCAGACCAAAATGAGGTCCAAAATTCTATTGATAGCAGCTCTTTGATTTTCTCTGTTCAGCAGTATGTTTTCCCTCTTCTCGTCAGTTGCACCGATCTGTGATTGTAATTGAAGCTCACATTTTACATGTAGAAAGGATGATTTTTCTCTGGTGGTGGGTGTGCATGGAGGGAAGGTGTTAGTAGGTTAGTAGGATGTACGGAAAAAACTTGAAGAAAGAAGTGCAGCACAAGACAAAGGCAAATAGTTTTCTTAATACTCTGTTCAATTAAATATTTATCTTAAAAATTGTACATAATTAGAGGTTCACAGTTTCTTTACAAGTTCCTTTCTTTTTTTTTTTGAGGGTGTCTGTTGAAATGTTTGTTTTGGTTTGAATGTTAAATCCACAATAAAAAGAAAATTCAATTCAATTGAAAAAAATGGCATGTAACTTGAGCAAGAAAATTTAGGCAAAAAACCAACAAATGTGTAAATGAAAATGAAAGCAATTCTCATGTTATGAATCTTCTGGACCCTATAAATATTTATTAAGAAAACAAAATTAATTAAGATGTGATTTCCTCTTTCTATAAAAAAAAATATCCTGTTTTAAAAGGCTTTATATAGTAGGGTTCTTTTTATAATAAAAAGAACCGTTAGTGCCCTTAGAACAAAGGTTCTTGACCTAGGGTCAATGAACTAAAAAAAAAAAATTTATAGCTGCTTTTTAATATAGTTGATTTCTTTTGTAATCCTATGTATTTATTCATTTAAAAACATTACTCTGAGGAGTCCCAAGACATTACCAGATTCCCAAAGGGGACCTATGACACAAAATGGTGAAGAACCTCTATAAACTTGAATTTTTTAAATTTTTACTTACATGGAACTTTTCTGGAATAAGTAAAGGAACTTTTAGGGGCATCTGTCTTGTTCACCTCATCCCCCAACTTCCCCAACTCCCATGACCTGTGCATGTGTTCTGTTTGTTTTCTTTTCCCTCCCAAACAGTAAGTGTTCACTTATGGATGCTGTGTTATCATGTTTTTACCAAATACGTGGTGTAGAAATGAGGAAACCAAGGCAGACAGATTAAATTACTTGCCCAGGGTCACACAGGTAGTAAATGTCTCAGATCAGATTTGAATTCAGGTCTTCCTGACTCCATGCTCCATGCTCTAACCACAGCACCACCTTGCTGCCTATGAGGAAAACAGCAGGTACCAAAATAAATACACATCAAATAAATATAAAGAGAATATATTCAATTGAATTAAATACAAGGTTATTTGGGAGGGGGAGGAGGGATGTGGTCAGATCTCTCTCTGTTTAGGGGAAGTCACTTTGGCTTCTGTGGTATGGAGGGACTTGAGTCTGGGGAAGGTAGGAGGCTCTTGTAATCATCTAGGTGAGAAGGGAGGACAGCCTGAATTCAGACAGTAGCTCTGTGAGTGGAGAGAAGGGATTCAGTGTGATGTGTTGTGGAGACCAAGATGGCGAGATTAGTACTGGAATGTATAGATGGGGTGAGGGAAAAGGGGCAGCGAAGGATAATGCCAAGCTTAGGACCTGGGAGACTGGATGAATGGTGGGTACTTTTGACAGAAATAGGAAAGTTTGGAATAGAGTGGAGTTTGAGGAGATAAACAATTGTTTTGCACATGTGAATTTTGAAATTTTTGCAATCTCAAAATCTTTGCAATCCGGGACATCCAGTTTAAAATGTAATCATGAAATTGGTGACATAGGATTGAAATTCGGGAGAGAGATTTAGCCTGGAAATACAGTGATACAGAACCCTCCTCTTCTGCTCCTCAGCTGTAGCCTGTACCAAGGAGTAAGAAAGAACCTTTTTTCAACAGATATTTTTTCCTCTCTGCCTCTACAGCTCTCCTTTTCTCTTTCACTTTTCCTCTGCCTCTTTCTCTTCGCCTCTCCATTTTCTTATTTCATCTCTTCTAATTCCTCCCTCCCTCTCAGAAATTTCTTCCTCCTTTCCATCAGTGTTCCTTTTTCTCACCTCTGTGGGTCTCATTTTTCTCTTTCCCTTTCTTTGCCTATCTTGTTTTCTTCTTGTCCCTTCCATGGATTATTCTTTTTTTTTCCTTACCCCACCATCTCTTCTCTATATCCTCTGTCCCAGTATTGTACACAATATGGGAAAGAAGTATATTTACAGCCACCCACATTATTACATTGTTATGGGCTTTTGTTATGTTTTACTTCTCTGTGACAAGAGGTTGATATTTTTTCCCTGTCCATCAGTTATCCACTATGGGTAAAAATTATTATATTTCTGTGTAAGAATGCCCCTGTCAGCAGTTCAGATCAAACCAGAGCTTAGAAAATAGTATCTCAGGAGTAAGAGAAAAGAGCTGACTTTTTGAGATTTTTCTCTTTTCCTTGTTATTTGTGAGATGCGTAAGAAAGCTTTTCCATGTGACTTGTTTGGGGAAGAGAATGATGCGATTTCAGTGCCCAGAGGACGTTCCCATGGGCTGTGAGCTGTCTCTTTTCTTTTAGGAACTGAGGAAGATTTGGGAGGTCTTGTATCCGCTAATCTTATCCTTCTGAGAAATAGACTGTTAGATATTCTACTCAAGCTAGTCTACTCGTCAAAGGAAAAGACAAGCATTAATATACAGTAAGTAAAACTCCCTCTCGACATTTCCTGCTGATGATTCCTATTTCTCTTTAGTTTGATGTGCTTCCAAAATTGATACAATAAGTCAGCTAACTTTGCTTGAGAATACCTAGAGAAATAACTTGCATCATCATTTCATTTTAAAGAAAGTTCGTAGCATTCTGAAATCTTAAGACAGACACCAGAGTTATTTCATCACGAGGCTTTGGATCTTGTCTGACTGAACTCTGAAACTAATTTTGGAACTTTATCGTCTTCCCCTTGATTAGAGCTTGTGAGGACCTGGTCAGGACTCTGGGCTTTGACTGGCTTCTGATGTTTACTGAGGAACATCTGCACTCCACGACAGTGACTGCAGCCATGAGGATTCTGGTTGTCCTGCTGAGTAACCAATCTGTTCTTATCAAGTTTAAAGAAGGACTCAGTGGCGGAGGCTGGCTTGAGCAGACGGACTCTGTCTTGACCAATAAAATTGGCACTGTGCTAGGTATGGAACATTTTACCTACAAGAAGCAAGACTTTATGTTCTACCTGACCTTAGAGACAGCTTGTGATTGCTGGTTCATATTATGTTATGTTTTCCTGTCTCTTCCACAATATTCAATATTCTTAAAAGGTTCACATTTTCATTTGTGAATTTAGTTAAGAAATATCTTCCATGCCAATACATTCTTCATTTTTTCTTTTTTTTATGTATCGTTACTACTGGAACTGCCATTTCTCTGTCCTATAACAGTGTCATTTTGTAGCATATTACTATATATTTCTATTTTTTTTTTATTTTGACTATACTTTGTCAGTGTTTTGAAAATGACATTATTAAGAATAATTCAGATTTTAAATTTCTCATAGTGTTCATTCATTCCTACAGGATTCAATAGCATAGAGAGAGCTCTGGATCTAGAGTCAAGAAGACCTGAGTTCGGATGTGGCCTCAGGCACTTACTAGCTGTATGACCCTGAACAAGTATTTAATCTCTGTCTGCCTCAGTTTCCTCATCTGTAAAATGGAGATAATAATAGCACCTACTTCCCAGGGTTGTTTTGAAGATAAAATGAAATAATATTTTTTGAAGTCCTTTGTAAACCCTTTAGAGCACAATATAAATTTTAACTTTGCAGCTTCCCTGACTACTTCTTCCATGCCACCTGACTGGTCCCAGCTTCCCTAACTCGGCTCCTAAGCCTGGGCCTAAAGGTCTCAGCTCCGTGTAGGCAGTGCCTCTCAGACTTAACGGTTGTCTGAAACCATGACGTCCCACACCTCCTTGGCAGCAGGAGATAAGGGGGCCTCATCTAGAGAAGCTCAGTGCCCCAGTGACTCATGAGTGCCTTGTTGATCTGAACCTGTAATGTGAACTAAGAAGGTACTGGTGTTAGTCACACCTACTGCCATTTAATTTAACAAAACTCATTTACCATTCTTTATTTTTATTAAATTTCTTCTCATGAAGCTTCTTCCCATATAGCAATATTGAGCATCTGAATTATTTCTTTCTTTTCATAAAACAATGAAGATGCTTTAGTATGTCATAATAAGTAATAAAATGGGTGGCTACACTTAAAGTCAAGAAGGCCTGAGTTCCAGTCCTGCCTCTGACATTTACTGCTGTAAAACCACAATACTCTCCCTCCATCTCCTTGCAATCTGTGCAGATAGAAGCCGTTCTAATACTGAGACAGTGGTAAATTGTAAGGCTTTGATGTATTGACATTATAGAGATACTATATGTATCATAAATATAGATATCTAGTCCAGTCCCAACTTTTTATGTATTTATTGCAGTAAAGAAAGATGGTTTCTCAAATAAATGAAAAAAAATTATTGGAAAGAGAACTGAAGCATTCTACTCCTCTCCCCCATTTTATGAATTAATAAGTTAAAACTCTAATAGGCCATAATTTACCTAGTATTACACAAATAGTGGATGGTATGGTTGGGATTTGAACCCACATCCTTTAAAGCCATCCAGCTTTTCCACTCACTGTCCTACTCACCACCCTGGCCTTTTCAAACTTTTTTTTTAATCCCTTCTCATATCTCCCATAGCTCTCCTTTCTACTCACTCAGCTAAGAACTTTTCCTCATATTTCACTGAAAAAATTGAGGCTATTTACTAAGGGGAGCTCCCTCTTCCTCATCTCCCTTCCCTTCAGATGCTCTCTACCATTATCTCCTTCAGCCATGCCTTCCTGCTAAGGCCACCCCCCTACATGCACAAATTATCCCAACCCATCTCATGTTCTGTTATTCCATACTCCCTGTAACCTTTGATCTCCCTCTGTCTTCTGACTAACCCTAACCCTACCAAGCCTGTCATCTACAGAAGAACCAACACTCCTCCCTCTTTCCATTTATCCCTACTAGTTATTGTCCAGTAGCTCTCCTCCTTTTTGTGGTTAAATCCTTGATGAGGCCATCTACAACCAGGGTCTCCACTTTCTGTCCTCTTATTCTCTTCTGAACTCATTGCCGTCCTGCCTCTGACCTCATTGAACTTGCCTTCCAAAGTCATCAATGATCTTATTGTCAAAATCAGTAATTGTTGTGTCTTTGACACTGTCATCACTCTCTTTGCAAGATTTCTGTGACATTCTTCTATCCAGGTTCACCTTTTTCTCTCTGGCTATTCCTTTTCATTCTCCTTTGCTGAATCTTTGTTCAGGTCACACTCTGTATGTAATATTGACTCTGTCCTGGGCACTTCCCTCTTCCTCTAGACTATTTTGCTTGATGATCCCATGTGCTCCATGGATTTAACCATCATCTCCATATTGCTGAGGCTTAGACTTGTTTGTCCAGCATTTGTCTCATTACAGATCTCTAGTGTCCCATCTCCAACTACCTAAGGGATATTTTAGACTGGATAGCTCAAAGACATCTTACATTCATTATGTCCAGAACCGAACTCATTATCTTTCTTCCCAAATCCTCCCCTATTCCTGACTTACCTATTACTCTCAAGGGTACCACTATCCTCCCAGTCACCCAGAGATGCAACCCTTCCAATATGCATAATCCATGATTTCATTTAGTGAAATTTTGTGAATTAATGTTTTTCTTGTTCTATATACTCTGGCTACGTGTTTCTTTCATTTCCCATTTAGAAAAATAAATGAACTTTTATGTTTTTTTAATGAATAGAACTTTAATTTTCTCATGAATCATTTTCCTGTCTTTACATTTGCCCCCTAAATCTCACAGTTAGAACCTGTGTGCTGTTACACTAATATACAGCAAAGTCATAGCATCACAGAATTTCAGAGTTGGAAGTACCTGATCAATTGTGTAGTCCAAAAATTATCCCCCAAAAAATCCCTCCTGCTACACAGTAGGCAAGTTGTTATTCAGCTTGTGTCTTATTTGGAGACACCCCCCACCCCCTGCCCACCCCGCCAGGGAAGTGGAGTGGCTACCTCTGGAGGCAGCCCTTTGTATATGATTGTGACAGATTAAATCAACAATTGATTGCCATTTGTTGCTATTAGTGTGAATGTTCTAGATAGAAGTATAGTTTAACCCTTTTTATTCCAAAGCTTTATGTAGTAGCACAATAAGAATTGGTGCCAAGTTTTACACTCATTTTTAAATCTCCTTTTCTTTAGGATTCAATGTGGGCAGAAGTGCTGGTGGCCGGTCAGCAATCAGGGAGATTAACCGGGATGCTTGTCATTTTCCTGGTTTTCCAGTCCTTCAGTCATTTCTCCCCAAGCACACTAATGTCCCTGCCCTTTATTTCCTCCTCATGGCCCTCTTTCTGCAGCAGCCAGTCACCGAGCTGCCTGAAAACCTGCAGGTCAGTGTACCTGTCATCAGCAGCCGATGTAATCAGGGTTGCCAGGTAGGAATTTATCTAGCAAGGCACACCTGTAATTTGGGGTTGGGGACTGGAGGTGTGGGCTAGGCAGGAGGGAGGGAACGCATTTACCAATGGAAATTATGGGTTAATGTCTTCAAAAACATTTCTCTACCAGTTTTGTAAATTACTTAGTACACATGTAAAAAGATGACATAATAGAAATTTGGAGATATCTTTACTCTGAATTCACAATAAGGGTAATTTTTTTCCTACAGTCCTAAGTACATATTTTCCTATATGTGTATGATATATCAGTCACAGAGGCAGCACTGAAATAAACATTTTCACTGCTGATCTAAATAATTTTGTGGGATTTTATTCTGTATTTTAAAAGTGTAGTTTTCTTTTGAAAAACTGGAAATGAAGAATTTAATTTGGTTATTTCCACAGATGACTTGTGTTACTAAAGAAATGTCTTGTCATTACAGAAATAAAATTTAAAACTATTTGTGGTTATTATAAAGCTAATATTAATTTTTAAAAGATTTTAAAGTAAGGCAACATCTAAGTTAAGAAAGTAGAAGATAAAGTAAAACTTTTATGCTTTCTGATTTCTGACAGTTGTAAGCACAAATCAGTATATCAAGCAGTCAGTATTTATCAAGTACCTCACTACAAGGCACTATGCTAAGTAAGCATTGGGAACATAGAAAGAAGGAAAATTCAGTCCTTGCCTCAAGGAGCTTGGAATCTAATGGGGCTGACAGTATGCACAGATATTCAAAGCATGCTATAATCAGGTTAAAGAGGACATAATTAACAGAGAGAAGGCACTGAATTAAGAGGGGTTGGACAAGACTTCTTGCAGAAGATGGGAAGATAGGTAGATTGATAGGTCAGTAGATCATTGTAGCATGCATAGAAAGGATTTTCAACTTACCTTCGACTTTGTTATGTTTCAGCATCCTGGAGCATGAACACTTCAGAGTGCTAATGCTATCTTAGTCAATTCCAATAGTTTGTAATCCCTTTAGAATTAAAATCCTCAACTCTGTGTCCTATCATTGGTCTAATAGATGGGTGAGTGACCGCTAAGAGATCTGTTGAATCTCAACGCAGTTAATTTTATGCTTATATGGTCCCCAAAAAGCCACTTTATTAATGAAACAAATCTCCACAGCTTCATCTTGCTTTAGTTGCAAGGCTTCTGTGAGCAGTGTGAAACTGAATTAGAAAGTTATTTGTTTGTTGGGGAGGTAGATATTCATTCAGATTACTTTCGAATTGGGGAAATTATTGTGCTTTAAATTCAGCACTTACCCAGCTAATAATTTCCTATGATTTCATTCCTTTGATCATCAGGTTAATTTATTCTGGAATTTTTCTTTCGTAATAATTTATTGAAAGGAATATATGAAGTCTTTTAAAATATAGTTATCTTTTTGGATGGATAGGTACTATAGGATATAGATAGGTACTATAGGATATAGATAGGTACTATAGGACATAGATAGGTGCTATAGGACATAGATAGGTGCTATAGGATATAGATAGGTACTATAGGACATAGATAGGTACTATAGGATATAGATAGGTACTATAGGACATAGATAGGTACTATAGGACATAGATAGGTACTATAGGACATAGGTACTATAGGACATAGATAGGTACTATAGGATATAGATAGGTACTATAGGACATAGATAGGTACTATAGGATATAGATAGGTACTATAGGACATAGATAGGTACTATAGGACATAGATAGGTACTATAGGATATAGGAGAAAGTGAAGTTTGCTTCTCCTTCTGTCTCTTCAGACTAAAACTATGCAATTGTGACTATTAGACCAACCTCTGTCTGGTCATTTAAAGAATTTTATTTTAAAGACGTCAAAATAGTAGAAATCTGAGTTTTTACTGAGGAAAAGAATCTGTATCCAATGATCCTTTGATTCCCCCTACCCTTACCCCCCATAGTTTGATTTGGATTCCATTTGGACATTTATCTTCGGAGTTCCTGCCTCCAGTGGTACTGTGGTCTCTTCAATCCACAATGTTTGCACAGAAGCTGCTTTTTTGTTACTGGGAATGCTTCGCAGCATGCTAAATTCAGTAAGTATGATGCAGTCCCATCTGCCTCGACTGTTCTGAACAGAAGAACGTTAATCAAAGTGATCCACTGTAATATAGATGTACTGTTACTTTGAGAATCTAATTCCCACTGTTTTCATCTCCATGATATAATAATATCTTTCCTTGACATAGAAGAATCTTATCAAAGCATTTATTCCAAAATATATTTTATTATCCTCTTAGAACTGAGGACATTCAGAAGTCATAAGGTACAATGCCTAGCGAATACCTGTAATATAAACTTTCTCATGAAGCATTTTCCAAATCTGTCACTCAGAAGCTGTCATATATTCACTTTTTAAATATTGGGGCCCTATGGGGAGAGTGGGCACAAATGTAAGTACAAACATCAGCACTCATATAGAGAACCAATGAGGACAAGAGGGTTTCAGCTCCTGGTGACTAGAAGTCTTTTTCTTCCTTAGGCGTCCGTCTCAGATAGGCACCAAGGGTCAGGCTGATGATTGTATCTTCATAATATCCTAAAATTACTTTCCCCCAAGTGTCGAGTTTGTCATGTGTCTCTCAGATCCCAAAGCACATGCTCCCATTAGCAGCTGCTCCCTTTGGAGTTGCCAGTGGGTCGTCTGTGGCTCTGATGATCTTGAACTTATGCAGTTTCCTGAGGGCTAGAGAGGGGAGAAGATAGGACTCCGCTAGCCCTCAGGGATTCCCTCTCCCAGGTCCGGCTAGTGCTGTTGCACCACTAGACTGGCCTGCTTTTCAAAAGCCAGAGTTTGGTCTGCCTTACCAGGTGCAGTTACCAGGTCCAGAAGTGTTTCTGAGTCTTTCAGCCCATCCCAGGTATTTCCTGAGTGGCATTATCTACCCTTATCCAATGATTAAGCACTTTACTGCTTCCAAATTGATTAAGTACTTGTTGATAACTTTGCTTTAATTCAGGTTCAAAGGTCTGAGCCTTCTGTTTTTTTAAATTAATTTGAGTGGGTTTTTTTCATCTCCCATTCTTACATCATGTATTATAAATTTCATGAAAAATTTTCTCACAGGCCCATGATACTTTTTTTATGGCATTTCTCCTTATTAGCTTCATTATTTGACATTTTAATCTATGACAAGGCATTTTCATTGCAGCCACCTTCTGAGATCACTAGTACAAGGCTTATTTTTCAGAACACAGATTTAGAGCTTACTTTTTAAAGATGAGGAAGTGGAGGCCCAGAGAGTTAAAGCAGGCAGATGCCCAGGGTCACACAATAGCCATGTCAGGATTTAATCCTTGGGATCTGGTTCTGTGGATATCACACTTTCTCCTATCCTACACTATGATATACTTGTAGATAGTAAAGATCTGTGTGCTTAAAAATATCTCCCCACAAATACCTGGAATTCTGACCTGGAGATTACTGTGGCCTGACACACATACACACCTGGAAGGATTGCACTCATTCTTACCACAAGCAGATTACAGAGTGACGCAGCCATTTGTCACAGGCACCTTTTAAGAGGAGCTCACTGTTGTGTAATGTACATTCTCACATTGATGAGAAATTGAAACGCATAGTAACTAAGCGATTTCTTGCAGCTGCAGAAATAAGCAGACATCTATCTGCACTGGGCAGGGAACTTAAGAATCTTCTGATTCCCGGCCCTCTAAGCCACATTGCCTCACAAAGCAAACACAAAAATCGCACATGGAAACATTGTTAGCCAGATGATACAGTCAAGTCTCCATGCTTCAAAAACCCCTTAGGTTTAGAGTCATTTTATATAACCATATGTATAACAATTTTTAAAAATGAGCTTTTTTATGGAAATCTTTATAAAGTATATTTCTTGCTTCCTTGACTTTTTAAAGAGTATATTGAACATACTTCCAAGTTTTTGCAAGTTCAAGGTATTATTAGGTAAATCAGTTATTGTACTATAGCATGCTACTACTACCATAGTAGTGCTAAAGTACTATATAACATATATGTATTCTCTTATAGTATATAGTATGTAGGGCTTATTGAGGTAGTTGGTCCTTATACTAAGTGGCCCTAGAATTCTGTGCTAATTATAGGGAATTAGGAGAGCCAAGATAATTGTTATTTTAGAGCTGTAGAAGGATAAGCAAATATCAACCAGTGTACCATGAAATGATGCTAACTTATTTCACACATGTCACTACATGTGTGAAATTTGTAGCCAAACTGCACTGTGATAGAAATTATCTTTTAATTTTCACTAGCACTGTTTTTATTTTTATGTCTTATGGTCTAATGGAAGAAACAAAATGCAAACAAATATTTAGAAAGCAAGCTCCTGTACACAATAAATTGGAAGTAATTAGCAGAGGGGAGGCACTAGAATTAAGAGGGATTGTAGTTGAGACTTAGAGGAAAGTCACTAAGTATTGCTGTGGAGGGAGAGCCTTGCAAGCCTGGGAGGCTGCCAGAGGAAGTGCCCAGAAAATGTCTCCTGTGTTTTATCTTCATTTGTCTTTGATTTTTTGTGGAAAGGTTTTTGTGAATATCAAAGAAGGAGTGGTTTTGATTATCCATATTATACAGGGAGGAGTGTTTTTGCAACATAAAAATATTTCATGTTATAACAGTCATCAAATTGTATTTGTGCTGGTGTGTGTGTGAGCATGTGTGTTTCATATGTTTTCAGTGAGTTTCTCATCATACTTTTAAGCAGTAGCATTTCCATCCCCCAATCCTTTATTTCTCTTCTTGCTTCTGTAACAGCCCTGGCAATCAGAAGAGGAAGGGTCTTGGCTCAGAGAATATCCTGTCACCTTGATGCAGTTTTTTAGATACTTATATCACAATGTTCCAGATCTCAGTTCAATGTGGATGAGCCCAGAGTTTTTGTGTGCGTTAGCAGCTACTGTCTTCCCCTTCAACATCCGGCCTTACTCTGAAATGGTACGTGTTGCAAGAATTTTCATAGTCCTTGGTAGCCACCAAAGAATAAGCCAGCACAGGTTACAGTAAGACAGGTACACAGTTTATTTATCCACTTAAGAATGTGTCAAACACTATCAGTAAGTGATAGACATGTGCCCCACAGATGACACCACACATACATACATATGCGCACACACATATGTATATATGTGTGTGTATATGTACAGTCATACATGTGTGTGTATGTAGTATACACATGTTGATCTAGATCTGTATCTCTCCTTCTGAGCTACATGACCCAGTCTGAGTAAGTTCAGGTAGGTCACATAGAGAAAGAGGATGCTTGAAATGTTACAAAGGCCTGTAGCATAGCTATTTACACCGAACCAAATAAAGCATTTCTTCTTTAGCAGGCTGTTAATGAGCATTTATTACTCTGTTATCATGCTCTTTTTTAGAGAGAATAAAGAGAACTGGGTCAGTCCCTGTAACTCTTGCAACTCCTCTGGATTTCCTTTTGTAACGATAAAGTGATTGGGGAAAGTAGGTACTGAAGGAGGCATTTAGTACATTCAGTGTTGTACAGAAAAAGAAATGTAGTAAATGTAGCAAAAATGGAGGCAGTATTGTTCTCCCCAAAATCCACTTTTGACATAGGAAAGGGAGACACAAAACTATCCTGCCTGAAATTAGTATGTGAAACAATCTGTTTTAAAGTAGCCAGTATTTCAGCCTTTGATAATTTTATCTTCAGCCTATAAGGTAGAACTTCATTTTCTAGAACATCTCTAAAACCCCAAACATTTTACTCTTCGTCTCATGCTACTGGGAGCCCCATTTCCTTTCCTTTCACACCATTCTTACCATTTTTTTCATGGTAGAGTTCTCAATTCCTCATTGCTGAATTAAGCTATATATTCCAACCACTTAGAAAATTCTATGTGGCCTACAGTTGGTTTCAGAGCTCTAATTCTTATTTGTAAAATTTTTTCACTTATTAAGCATGATCCAGTTAGGAGATTGAATTATTATAAACTTTAGGATTTCATCGTTTTCCAAAGTAACCAAGTGAGACATCATTAACTGTAATGGATTTGCTTGAATTTGATTTTTCTTTATTAACCCTAATGTAAAAGAAAATCAATAATAAACTATGATGTGGACAGTTACTGTGTCCTGTTGTTCCTGTCGTACTCCAGACCAGAATGCTGACTGTTGCCAATTACAGCCTGGTGTAGTGAACAGGGCGCTTGACTCAGGAAGACTCAAGGTCAAATTCCAACTCGGAAGCATCCTAGCAGCGTGACCTTTTGTGTGCTGTAGGCTCCTCATCTATAAAATGAAGGGGTTACTCTGTGCCCCTAAGATTTCTTCCAGCTCTGAGTCTATCATCTTGTGACATAAAATGGCTGTTTCCTTTTCTGATTTGTTTCTATGGCCTGGAGCAAAACAATGAATCATACCAACTCTTCCCCGCCCCCCCGCCCCAGTATGTAGAGATAATTATTATTTTAGAGCTGTGGAAAGATGAGCAAATGTCCAATGAAATCATCCCAGCAGTGTAACAGAAATATCTTTTACTTTTCTTTCACACTATTATTTTTATGTCTCTTGAATTTCCCTTTTGCTTTATACTTCTCATTAACTGTAGGAAAACTGAATAAATAGAAAAACTCCTTTTACTCTGATAGCAAGTCCTGAGCTGCAAGTTTGTGATAGTTAGGAAAGAGATAGTTCATGAAGATTCAACCCATGGCCATTGACATAGGTCATTATCCTGACATAATCCATCAAATTAATTTAAGATGATTACATATTAGATTTAAGTAATAATCAAGAAACCTATCTTTAATTTAAAAATCTTTTTTATTAGCATTTTGTAGCATTTTTTTGTCCATTTCAGTTGGAAATCACTTAAAGAACTCCCTTTTTATAGTACGATGACTTTTAACCACGAATGAAAAATCAAATGAAATAGCAATGGAATTCATTTGTGAAGTAATTGAATAATAAGTAAACTATACAAAGTAGCCAATACTATTATAATGTAATTTATAGTTACATAAAAACAAATAGAAATTAGCACTATGCTAAATAAAAGTTACTAGTAATGGGAAGACTGACATTTTTTGTTTTGTTTTTAAACAGGTTACTGATCTTGATGATGAAGTAGGGTCTCCAGCAGAAGAGTTCAAAGCCTTTGCGGTTGACACAGGGATGAACAGAAGCCAATCAGAATACTGCAATGTCGGCTCCAAAACCTACTTGACCAACCACCCAGCAAAAAAGTTTGTTTTTGATTTCATGCGAGTCTTGATTATAGACAATCTCTGTCTCACACCAGCCAGCAAGCAGACGCCACTGATTGACCTGCTGTTGGAGGTAACGTCAAGGAAATGGGCTTATCTCAATGTAGCTGCCCTGCTAGAGGTAGAATGTACATAATCCTTCTAGAGGTAGAATGTACATAATCCTTCAATGTAGCCGCACTGCTAGAGGTAGAATGTACATAATCCTTCAATGTTGCTGCACTGCTAGAGGTAAAATGCACATAATCCTTCCGGATCAAAAAGGTGTTTGCAAATTTTCCAGGTAGTGTAAGCATTTTATAGTAGAAATGTAGAAAATATTTCTCACATGTAGAAGGCATGTGTCACATCTGTGCTCCATAAAAGTTCTTTAGGGTATACCATGAAGACTGGAATGACTAGAGATATTGACCTGCATCTCTAGATCACTTGTTTTACTGATTAACTGCTTTGCTCCAGGGAGTTATCCCCACTTTGGTTCCAGCCCTGTTTTCTTGTAGCTTTTTCAACATCAGAGTGAGAATGTGACCAAGCACTTTTTCTGACAGCATTGATAATTCCTGAAAACCATAAAAAATGATTGCCTACCAAATCTCAAAAAGGTAAAGGGGAATAGGAAAGACTTGTCCCACAGTCTTATTTGCTATAAACCAGTGCTGCTAAATAGTGGTAATGTTTCATCAGTACTACCTGGACAGTAAGTGCTCCCTCTTGTGACTGACAGAAACACTGCAACTCAATATTCCTGTTGATCAAGGCAATTCATATGGTGATAATAGGGAATTGTTTAGTAAGATAGCTTTACCATAATTAGCAACACTTGGACACTAAGCAGACAAAAAGGGCTTTTTTTGCGAGGGGAAGTGTGCTCAGATTTCTCAGTTGTGACTAAATAAGAATAGTTTTTACTAATGAAACATACTATTGAATAAAATGTAGCCCTGTTAAATTTCCAAATAGTAGCCATCTCAGGGAAGGATGATAACATCTGACATTTATGCAGCATGTTTTTCTGCATTAAGTGGAAAAAAATGAAACACTCCTGCCAGCAAATCACTGAGAAGGGCCAGCACCAAAGAGGAACAGATATAGGCTTGTTCATGACCTTGTCATCTACAGTAGAAGTCAGAAATAAATAAAATGTAGATGAGAAAGCACAAGTAGAAAACACTCCTGGGTAAGGAGTGAAAGGAAGAAAACAATGAATGTGTGCAAATACAAATATCTCATGCTGGTCAAACTAGCTGATGACAATAGAAGAAAACGACAAATGTTGGAGGGGCTTTGATAAAACAGGAACACCAGTGAAGCTGTGAACTTCTGAAAAACAGTTTGTAACCATTCCCAAATGGAACTGTATATCAGAAATGATACCACTAGGCTTGTATTCCAGAGAGATCAAAGAAAGAGGAAAAGGATACATATGTTCAAAAATATTTGTAGCTGTTTTCATGATAGCCCTGGAATCTAAGGGGTTGGGCCTCTTTCTTGGGTAATGGCAAAACAAAATATTATATTTCTATAAGAAATTAAGATTTTCATAAGAAGTAAATAATTTCAACTTACAGAAAAGAGTGCTGGTGGTTGCTTCTAGACCAGAGTGCAGAGGAGTAAACTTCTCTCCCTTAATTGTGCCAGAACTGAGAACTTACAAGTCCCCAGAGTATACCCTTCTCTTGACAAAGAACTCAAAAGTCAAGTAACTGGCTGGGAAAATGCCCCAAAAAGGGAAAAAGAATAAGACAATAGAAGGTTACTTTCTTGGTGAGTAGGTATTTTCTTCCATCCTTTCAGATGAGGAACAACAATACATACCATCAGAGGAAGACCTAAAAGTCAAGGCTTCTGCATCCAAAAACTTCCAAAATAAATAGCAGTAGGCTCAGGCCATGGAAGAGCTCAAGAAGGATTTTGAAAATCAAGTAAGAGAAGTGGAGGAAAAGTTGGGAAGAGAAATGAGAGAGATGCAAGAAAATCATGAGAAGCGGATCAACAGCTTGCTAAAAGGAGACCAAAAAAAATGCTGAAGAAATTAACACCTTTAAAAATAGACTAACTCAAATGGCAAAAAAGGTTCAAAAAGCCAATGAGGAGAAGAATGCTTTAAAAGGCAGAATTGGTCAAATGGAAAAGGAGGTTGAAAAGCTCACTGAAGATAATAGTTCTTTAAAAATTAGAATGGAGCAGATGGAGGCTAATGACTTTATGAGAAACCAAGAAATCACAAAACAGAAGTAAGGAATTTCAGAAGAAGCCAAGAGACATCTTATAAAGTAAGAGAGTGAAGTGAATGAGACCTAGGAGAACAAACCGCACAGTGATAACAGAGAAGAAAAAAACCAGCTTTGAAAGACATTAAAACTGAACAACTCACGGATAAACCACACATGTAAAATAATGAAGGTGAAATATAGAGGTGATAAACTTGGAAAGCAGTGATACATATTTTGAAGATGACTAATGTGGAATTTGGTTTGTCTAACAATGCACCTATATAGTGAGGCCTTTATTATTTATTTATCTTTATTCAGTGGAATGGGAGCAAGGCAGGGGAAAATGCAGATTAAGTTTTAAAGTTTCCTAATTGAGAAAAAGCAAAACAAAATCAATCCAGTTAGAATTAGAAGAGAAATGTAACTGGGAGAAATATTCATAGCAAATTCCTTTGATAAATGTTTAAGTTCTGAAAGATGTAAGAACAGGAGCCATTCCACAATAGACAAATGTCAGATTGATAATTGGGTGTTGTAATATGAAGCGATATCCTCCACCCACATGCAAGTCAGGCTTCTTTTTCATTAAAAGGTATTGGAGCCCCTCTTAAGATTTAATTACCATAGGGAACTCAGAGTCTGTTGCCATCACTTTCTTGTCCTAAGTACAAAAGAGCCATGACAGACCCCCATGGGCTGCTCCTAGGCTTGACAGCTTAGCTTGGCTGACTGTTCAGGATGCCCTCGGTGCTTATTCTTTTCCAACATCCTGCTATTACAGGGAAGTAACAGAGCTACACCTTGAAGAGATTAAACCATATGTATCAAAATTTTTATAGTTGCACATTTTTATAACAGATCTAGAAACACTGGACATCTACTTTTAAATCACTCATCCTTTCTTCATTTGGCAAACCTTTTTAAGAAGATGCAAAGATGTTGAGAGAAGGGAGTGTGTCTCAAGTAGCTTAGGATGAAGAGATGAGTATATGAGTAATTTGTGTTCTAGGTAGCACATAAGTCTTTAAAAGAGGTGGGAACAAGTTTCCATGAGAGTTCCTAGGATTGCTTCCTATGTACCCTAGGTGATCTGTGAGTTAGGTGGCATCTGGAAGAAACAGAACTAGGTCACCAACAATTCCTCAGCAAAAGATCTGGGAGTTTGAGCATCCCGCAAGCCCAATGTGAATCAGCAGTTGGATAGCACGCCCAGAAACACTAGAATTATCTTGGGCTACAGGAAGAAAGACACAAGGTCCAGGAATTAGGAGGCAGTTGTTCCACCATAGTCCTTTCTGGTCAGACCACTCTGTAGTATCGCATTTAGTCCTAAGGCACTGTATGCAAGGAAGGATGCCAGGGTGGTAATCGGCCAAAGACTGTGCCACATGAATAGTGGTCAGAAGTACTGGGCATGTATAGCTTGGAGCAGAGCACATCAAAACTGACTGTTGTTTTTGTCCAACCACGTGACATGAAGGAACAAAGACCTCCCACATGGAAGAAGGATTTAGACTTATTCTTCATGGCCCCAGGTCACAGAACTAAGCGTGATGGGTAGAAGCTTCACAGAGACACATCTAGCCTTCATACAAGGAAAGCTCCCTTGACAGCTATCCAGACTGGAACAGGCCTGTTTGAGACTTGTAGACCAGCTGGTCAGCCTATGGGGATCTCTCAGAAAAGGACAGATAACCACTTAGATATGTTGTGGAACGGATTTCTTAAAGTTTTGGACTATATAGTTTCTAAGATCCCTTCTCTGGGATTCTCTGCCCTTTAAAAGTTGAATATTTCACTGGGGAAACAAATCATGCATACTACTAAGGAACAGAATTTGAGAGATAAACAGGTATAAAAGTTTCATCATAGTGGAAATGACAACTCTATTACAGAAGACTAACAGGATTTCACTAATAAAATGAAATTCGAAGATTTGTGAACATTTGTATTATTTTGTGTCATGTTTTGCTGTTTGACAGTTTTAAAAAAATTGATGTGTTTGATGATATTACTAGATTGAAAATTGTACTATTTCTTCCCCTCTAGGGTTGTAATCCTAAGAGTCTTTTCCTTTGCAGGCTTCTCCTGAAAGATCTACAAGAACTCAACAGAAAGAATTTCAGACATACGTTTTAGATAGTGTCATGGACCACTTGCTTGCAGCTGATGTTTTATTGGGTAATTCATATTTTACCTGCGACCTTTATGTGTCATCTTTCATTAAGAAACCCAAATGAATCTTAAATTTCCTCTTCTTCTTCCTGTTTGAACTCTGTTTTTAAAGTAGTTTTCTATATCTCCTCGGCACCCGTTAAATATAGAAAAAAGCGAAAATAAAAATCAAGAATTCTGTCCTACATTTTTCATATGACTTGTGGCATGTGTGTCTGGAGTATGGAAGATGTGAAGGTTGGGCAGACAAAAAGGAAAGACTTTTTTCATAGTTTAAAAACATCTTCCTTTTATTCATTTTTCATTCTTCCAGACTTTGTAAAATGAACTAACTCCTTACAGAGAGTCTAATTATTCTGATATGGAGAGGCCTGGTTTGTTTGTTTTTGTTTAGAGACTCTCTATGAGAGAGGAAATGCCCCCTTTGTCATTGCGTGCCATGATAAAAATGTGTTGAAGTGTAGTGTGGTGGCAGTTACTTCTGAAAACAGAAGAAATATTTACATAAAAATTTTTTGGTGCATGTGCTAGTTTCAATCTTTTCGTATGGCAGGCGTTTAATGCTTGCCAAATTGGATCACTAAAGTATTTTAATCTTGGATGCCAGAATGCTCTTATTGCCCTGTTACCTTTAACTTTAAAAAATATTTACCCAGAGATTTTGAAGATTTGTCATAATGTGCAAAAAGTACATCCTGAGATAGATGTGCCAAGTCCAACTTTTGCTTAAATTGAGAATATTTATGATGTGAAATATACTCTACGGAGTGGGTAATATTTAAGATAAAATAGGCAGCATTTGTATAATTTTAAATCATTTTCATTTGCATGATTTCATTGTGATTCTCATGGTAGGTAGGATAATTTCATTTTACAAATGAGAAAATTGCAGCTAAGAAGTTGTTGTACTTAGTTTAAGTTAAATAATCTACAGAGAGGATTGTATTCCCCGCAATTACCCAGTTATCTAAAAATAGGCTACGTAGTTCAGATAGTATAGTACTAGCTGGCTTATTTAGAACTTCTTTTCGTCTTCTGTTGCGTGTGTATTCATTTTCTTGTCACTTTTGTTTCTGGAATTTAGGGGAAGATGCATCTCTCCCCATTACCAGCGGAGGAAGTTACCAAGTGCTAGTGAACAATGTATTTTATTTCACCCAGCGTGTGGTAGACAAGCTTTGGCAGGGAATGTTCAATAAGGAATCTAAACTTCTTATCGACTTTATTATCCAACTAATTGCACAGGTAACCTGTTCAAGCCTATTATACAAAGATTCTTTTGTCATAGGTTGTTTGTTTTTTACTAATACTGATGATTAAGCATAATGATGGCAACGCAGGCTTGCACCAGGAGGGACTGGTCTAGCTGTGTGCTTGCATCTTTAGCCCCCAGCACAGCATAGGAGCTAATGTTTATTGTATTTAATTATCAGCAGTGTTTTACTGTTGATTCTAAGAGAGTAGCTTTGAGAGGAAGCCAAAATAAATCTTCTCCCTTTGTATTTCTACATGAAGGAATGCTTACTAAGAAGCATACAGCAATCTGTTATCAAATGTTTTCTTACAAGGAATTGACCTGGTTGACCCACCTGTCAGTTTGTGGCCAACACCAGAATTCTTCATGCTGTTTGCCCCCTAAAGAGCTTTCATGGGGTGGGGACCCTCCAGCCTTGAGGCCACATGTGGTCCTCTAGCTACTCAAGTGAAGACAATAGCAATTTATTCTGCGAAGTTTGGATTCAGTCAAAGGGCCACACTTGAGGACCTAGAGGCCGACCCCTACAGCAGGTCCAGTTGCTACCTAGTTGGTTTATTTTTATGGTGTTCATTGTGAATAAGTTCAAAAGGGAAGGCATTAGAGGGTCAGCCAACATTTTGGTATTTTGCCAAGTCCCGATTCTCCTATTTCTTCTCTCCCCTCCCTCTGAGTGTTCCATGCCAATCTGTGGCTCTGTTACCTGTGAGTAAGGGTTATTTTTATGCTTTGTTTAGTAGTTAATGGGAAAAATTGTTGCAAACAGTAAACTGCCTGGCTATTGCATAAGAGGCATAGCATTTCCTCAGGTTATTGTGTTTGCTTTTCTTTTTTTTTTTTAAAGCCAGAGTGGTGCTCAGAAAGCACTTGAAATAGAAGCTTCTTACCAAATATTTTCTGGTTTTATTCTCAGTTATTAAACTATACATTGGACAATGTTCATCTTTTTCCCAAATGCTTTTATGAATAGTAAATTATTTTGTTAACATCAGCAGAGCATTCCTTGTTATAAAGATATTGCACTGTTCATTTTACCATATACTTTTCATATGTTTAATTAGTCAAAACGAAGATCCCAAGGGTTGTCACTGGATGCCGTTTACCACTGCCTAAATAGGACCATCTTGTACCAGTTTTCAAGGGCACACAAAACAGTCCCACAGCAAGTTGCTCTCCTCGATTCTCTTAGGGTCCTTACTGTGAACAGAAACTTAATCCTAGGACCAGGAAATCATGACCAAGACTTCATCAGCTGTCTGGCTCATTGCTTGATTAATCTGCATGTCGGAAGGTGAGTGCTTTCAGACAAATTCATCATGTTGAAATTCAGAAACTATTGTCTTTTTTTTTTTTAAAGTTTCATGCTAATGTTGGTTGGCACAGTGATATTCCTGCTCTCTTAGATTTGGAGCAAAAGTTTGTGAGTCCAAATCTTGACTCATCCCTTACTACTTATTAAGGGCACCGTCCACTGTCCACAGTTTCCTTTCCTGTAAAATGGTTCCCAAACCTTCTGACCCTCTGACCACATGCAAATTTTTAAAAATGGAAAGTAAGCAGAATTAGCCAAACTTTTCTTGTAAAAGCTGATGCTGCGAAGCGGAAGTCCAAATGAAGCACCTAAATTGGTTCATCTTTAAAAACCCAACTCACTACCATTTGGCACTTTCTTGGCTATGGCAATGGATCTGTGGTCCTATGGATGTGGATATGTCCTCCGCTAGTGCACTTTCTTCTGCCTGCACAACCCGGACATTTGCTCCCAAAATTCTGACAAAAAGGATGGATCTAGTGTGCTGGAGGGCCTTCCTTCAGATTCTCCACAGGTTGCCTGTGATCAGCACACTTCTTTCCCCAGTTAGACATCTCTCTGATGAGATTCCTTAGGCTATTTCTTTTGGGCATGTCTTCCTTAGTAATTCATAAGATCCTCCTTATTGGAGGCCACTCTGTTGTATCCATCTAAAGCAGGGTATAGCCTTTCATTATAAATAGTGGGGGGAAAGTTTATTTATTTGTCTTGAAAAGTGGAATTAAATATTTTAAAAACTAAGTTCATTTTAGCTTATACTTAATAAATAGTATGTTTTAGTTTACACGTAACAAGATGAAGGGCAGTTAGGGGAGGGTACGGGGTTGAATTTAGAGTCTGAAAGTTCTAATCTCACTTTTGTCACATATCAGCCAGATGTCCCTGGGTGAAGCAGTTAGTCTCTCAATGCTCCACATGCCTATGTGCATTGATAAATGAGTTTTCTAAACTGATGAAACCACAGTTTCAGTCCTTAAAGCAAGTTCTGTTTTGTTTTTTAAACAAGGGGCAGCATAGGGAGCATAGTACAGAGAATGCTGGGCTTGGAAGTCTGGAAGGCCTGAACTCGCAGCCCACCTCAGCCTTAGTTATGGAATGAGTTGTCCCGCCTCTTTGTGCTCCGCTTGTGTTGAAAGGAGGGGTTGGATTTATTGGCCTCTAAGGTCCCTTCTGGCTGTAAGTGTATGATAAGTGATTACAGCTCTGCCTTAATTCTTAAACAATCCAAGAATCAAAGAATGAATGAAATATGCATTGGTTTTTAAAAATTTTTCTAACAAAATTGTTGATGAAATAGTATGACTTCCTTCATATTTGACTTTTACAGCATAATCTTAAAAGGAGCCATTGTAGCAAAAATGCTCAGTTAGTTTTTTCAAGGGTCTGTCTTAACCCTGTGCTGTTCAGAATTGGGGAGAGCTGACCGACACAAATGTGGGTGCACAGATAGTTGCTGGTGGGTGAGGACAGATGCTAACCATTCAAGGGGGAGGGACCAGTTGGACAAGAGATCGCTTCTCTTGGGAAGAGCTTTGTGTCGCGGTCCTTCTGTTATCCTTCACAACCCTTCAGTTGACAGTGCGGTGTCATGGACAAAGAGCTGGCCTGGGAGTCGTGAAGACTGAGTTTAGGCTCTTCCTCTTTGGATCAGGGCAGGGATGTGGTTGATGAGAGAGCAGCCGCTGCGGGTGGGTGGTTAGGAAAGCGTCTTGGTGGTTACTGGAGGAAAGGAAAAGCAGAGAGTGAGGCTTGATGTCAGAGTTTTTGAAATGAAAATTAGGTTTAGGAGGGAGACATAGGGAGAGACAGGTGATATGTTAGGTTCAGATGCAGAAACATCAGCTTCTGTTTAAGTAAATGTAATAGTGAGCTCTTTCCTGTGAGTGGCTGACATGGGTAGAAGAGAGTGGCCATGGGGCCTGAGGACATCCAAGAACTGAGAGGTCAAGCTTTTGGCAGGAGCACCAGCTTGGATGTTCAAGGCCCTTAAAAGAGGGGTAGAAAAAGGCATAGAGGAAGACTGAGCCAGGGAACCTTTAACTTGCCCCAGCAGTGTTTAATCACTAGAGGTTTTCTAAGGCCATGATCTTCCTCAGACATGTTAAAATGATTGGACTTTTCCAGCCATGTTGATGGGTTTGGACTGGAAGCAGAGGCCCGCATGACGACCTGGCACATCATGATCCCCTCTGACATAGACCCAGACGGCAGCTGCAGTCAAGATGTCAGTGAAGGTAACCAGCCTGAGTATCTCTCTGCACACAACTTGTGGCCAGTCTTTCTCTCTTTTCCTTCTTTGCTGCAACAGCAGGTTTCGGCTCAGTGCAGTTATAGGACTGGTCACCTTGCAGCCTGTGCCAGCACAGGGTGAGTGAAGTGGAGGACAGGGTCGGCTCAGAGCCAGTCCCAGCCCTGTGACTGTCCCCTTTGCTCTGGGTCTTCTGGCTGTCCTGCTTCTCTTCCTGACCCTGTAGACTTCACTGGCCACTCGAGGGCCAGCGTCCTCCAAGACCCCTCCTCTTGGCTTATCCCTAGCACCTTTAGCATCACCCTCTCCGGCAAGGCCCACTCCAAACCTAGTATGCCCTTTCTCTGCCAAGAGGCAATGCCAACTCCATGAGATTTGTGAGAAAACTAGATTTATTACAAGAGAAATGAAATGCATGTGGAGCCCAAAGAGTTCACAGTCCATATAGAAGTTTGCATATTCATGACAGTACCACAAAACAAGGAAGAGAAAACACAAATCTCTACCTGCAGGGGTGTGGCATGGGAGGGGAAAAGATGCAGCAAAGGGAGGAAAGGATAAACCCCTCCTGAAGGGCAGGAGCACAGTGATGGCAAAAGCCTCATTCTTTTCCCTTGGGAACTTCTAGATTATGAAGATAGGCTGGTCAGCTTCTCTACGAGGGTCCTGGCTGCACAAGTTGTTTCTCAGCCTTGCCCAGGCTTATTAGCACCTGCCTTGTCTCCCAAGGACACACGGAGAGTCCACTTTGGGATTGCAAACAGCGCATTATGGCAGCTTGGGAAAGGCCTTCTGCATGCTCTGGGTCCAGTGTCTCTGGAAAATATGGCAACTCAAAAAGACGAATTCAAGGGAGCCCTTAACAATCTTTAACACCTCCGAAATTCCTATCATGTAATATGCAGACTCGCTTTTATTCAGCCTGCATCCCCTGACATCCCTTCCAGCCCTGGATCTGACTCTTCTCATTGTCTCAGAACACAGAGGCACTCAGGACATGCCTTCCTGTCCCACCACCATTCTTCAGCCTCTTTTTCTCTGACAGTCACACAGACATTTCTCCCCAGTCTAGGTTGTGGTGGCTGGTCATTCTGTCTTCTGGAAGAGTGAAGAGCCCAGTACCTCACTCATGTTATATGGGAAACTGTACCATTCACAGTGATATTCTCTCTCTTTTCCCTCCTTCCTTCTCTCTCTCTCTCTCTCTCTCTCTTTCTTTCTATCTCAGTCTCTCTCTCTGTCTCTGTCTTTCTGTCTCTTTTTGGCCAGGGAGAGCAATAGAGGTTAAGTGATTTGCGCAGGGTCCCACACCCAAGTGTCTGAAGCCAGATTTGAAGTCAGGTCCTCCCAACTTCTGGGCTGGTGCTCTATCCACTGTACTCCTAGGTGCTCCAACAGTGATGTTCTCTTGAACGCCCTTGCCTCCCAATTAGCCTTTTTCAGACCTGGTGTCTTGGCATCTTCCCTGTCATGCAGGGATGGTCACCGATTAGAACTCCTCTTACCCATAAATAGCTATGCTCCTTCCTTGATTGTTGCTTAATTCCACCTTTCTCTGGGGCTCATCTTTCCCAGCCCTCTTCTTTGTCCTCTTGGGGGGGGTCTCCAGGTCCACCAGCCCCTCTGCATTTTCCCAGGCCCTTCGCCCTCCTGAGGCTTTATTTTATTCCTTTCTAATTGCAGCCCTGGCCATAATGAGTTTTACTCTCCCTGCCTGGGCATTCAAGTCCCTTCCCCCTTGTCCTGCCTCAGTTTCTTTTCTGGTAAACCTTATCTCTGGATCATTCCAGTTTTACTGCTCTGGTTCTGCATTACCCTTGTCAGGTTGGTAGCCTTCAAAAATGGAAGGGCTGAGGTAAAGTAGACACCCATACCATTGATGAAGCTGTGAATTGATCCAGCCATTGGGGAAAGCAGTTTGGAAGTGTAGCCAAAAGGTACTAAACTGTTTATTATCTTTGATCCAGCAAGGCCACTGCTATGTCCATATCCCCAAAAAAAGAAGAGGAAGAAGAAACATGTTCTAAAATATTTATAGCAACTCATTCTATGGAACAAAGAACTGCTCCATCCATTGGAGAATAGCTGAGCAAATTGTAGTATGTGAATGTGGTGCATCCTCTTGTGCCGTAAGAAATGAGGAGACAGGAGCATTGGGGGGGCTTGTGTGAGCTGCTCCAGAGTGATGTGGATGGAAATATGAGAACACTTTCTACAGTATTGACATTGTGGGGACAGACACTTCTGAAAAACATAAGAACTCTGATCCAGACAGTGCTCACTCATGATTCCAAGTTACTGCAGAGGAAGCATGCCTCTCATCTCTGGACAGGGTGGTAATGGACTCAGAAGTGCAGAATGGGACACATTTTTGGACATAGCCAATGTGGGGATTCCTTTTTTTTTTTTACTGGGCAATCATATTTTTACAAGAGTTTTGTTTTGCCTTTTTTCCCAGTGTGGTAGACATGGATGAGAAAGAAAACAAAATTTTTATTGAAAAAATATAAAAATAAATTAAAACTGTGCAACCTGAGCTCCCCCTTCTCCTACTCTCTTCATCCAGAAACCCTTGACATCATGTCTCTGTTCTCTTTTCCCCTCAGTATTTGACTAAGGTGGCCCTTCTCTTTGTCAAGATCAGTCTCTTTTCCTATACTTTTTTTTTGAGGTGATTGGGGTTAAGTGACTTGCCCAGGGTCACACAGCAATTTAAAGCCGAATTTGAACTCAAATCCCACTAGTTCCAGGGCCAGTGCTCTGTCCACTGTAACTCTTAGCTGTCACTTAGCTTCATTAGCACCATATTTATGATCCTATCTCCTTCTATCAACCTCAGTCATCTACGTTCTCTCTAATCATCAGTTTCTCTCTATCTCCTCGGTTCTTCCCTGCTGCCTTCAAACATGCCCGAGTCTCCCATATCCTTAATTAAAAACAAAATCAAACCTTCACTAGACCCTGTTCCATCATACTGTATCTCAGACATTCTCCTGGAACCAGCTGTCCACCCCACTGTGTCCTCTTACTTTTCTCAGTCCTCTGCAACTTGGCTTCAGATTTCCCTACTCAACTAAATTTGCCTTCTCCCCACTTATCAGTAAGTTCTGAATTGCCGAAGGTTTCAGTGTTTCTCAGTACTCATCCTTTTGGACTTCTCCTCTACATCTCATGCTGTTGACCACCCTGTCCTTGCACACATGCTCTGTCTTCTCTAGGTTTTTGCCACATTACCTTCTCCTGGTTCTCCTCCAGACACACTTGATCTGCCGTTCTCCTTTCTACTTGTGGCTTCTAGAATTTTCTCTTCCATCAAGACTCAGGTTCCTTCAGAAGAACCACCTTTACAAGAATCCTTTCCTGTTCTTCCCACAAGATTCCTCTGTAAAAGAAAAACAAGCTATCCTGTATTTGATGACTTTGTATCTATTCTCTGTACATAAAGTCACATGAGCACACACATGTACGTACATGCACAGAGTCTCTCCCAGTCCGTTCTTCCTTTGTGTTTGTATCCCCAGCACCTACCACAGTCCCTGCCCTATAGTAGGTGCTTAGCACATGCTTGTTGACGATGACGTTGGTGGTGATGGTTAAGGAGCCAGCTGTGCTAAGAATTCTGCTGCCTTCCAACAGATGTCTCCAAATATATTTATTATTTAGTCAAAAACATGTTTTTACTTCTAGAAGAACCGCCACGTACTTATGATTTCTCACCAAGGTGCCAGCTGATTCCTTACAAATGGTGTAACAGATGATTAAATTTGGGCATGAACTTTATTAGCACTAAGTAGGAACTATAGTTGTCATTGCTCATTTTCATAAAACTCGTCCATTTTATGAAATGATCTGTTGAGTCAGTGCAAATAAACAATAACAGACCCTGACAAAATGAAAGCATTAAAAAAAATTAGAGAAAGCTTCCTTAAATTGGATATTTAAAAAATTCATGTATATATTTTAAGACTAAAGAATTTTTAGACAATTATAATTCACATGAGCTACAGAGAAAAACTAGTGTAGCGAAAAGATGAAACTAATATTTTGTATGCTTTTCTTGGTCTAGTTATTGTAGTTTTTCAGGTAGATCGTGCTGTCTGTGGTATAATAGTGTAACAGTGACAGTATTTTTAATAAATCAGATTTATTTTAATCATGTTTCATTAAAATCACTCTGACTTTGAAAACTTTGTAGAAAGTAAAAGATCACATCCAGTGTTTTTTCTGTGTGGTTTAGGCCGTCAGCTTCTCATAAAAGCTGTGAACAGAGTCTGGACCGAATTGATACATAGTAAGAAACAAGCTCTGGAAGAACTTTTTAAGGTGACGCTGCCTGTCAATGACCGGGGCCTGGTGGACATCGCCGCTGCAAGGCCTTTGATTGAAGAAGCTGGTTTAAAGTGCTGGCAGAACCACTTGGGTAAGAAGTCACCCAGAACCGAGGATGGGATAGGGGTCGGGGGGGCAGACGGAGATGGTTCCTATCAACAGCTTTTCTTTCTTATTCTATCTGCACTGATTTTGCCCACATAAAAACTTGAAATTTTATGTAATTAAAATTTTCTATTTTAACTTTTTGATCATGTCTTTCTCTTGGTTAGTTAAGAATTCTGCCCCCTAGTCAAAGTTTATATAAGATACCACCTAACCATTTTTTTCTAACCTATATGTGTATTTAATAATATAGTAATATTTGAGTTTGGTGTCTCTTTTGTATTTATTGGGAAATGTAGTATAACGTGTTGGTCCAGATTTTAACTTTGGCAGGCCTTGCCTCATAATGTGTGTTGTTGTGTTTGTGAAAAACTGTTTCAGTGATTGCTTCTGGGTCTACCTTACCTTTTTCCAGTAGTGATATTTTTTTCTGAATTTCAATCAGTACTAAATAACTCTAGAGATTATTGCTTTATAAAATGGTTTGAGATACGATAAAGCTGTGTTTTTTTCACTCCTGTTTTTTTCAGCATTTCTCTGGATAGTCTAGAGCTTTTCTTCCTGTAGATGAACTTTTATGGTTCATTTAGTTCTGTACAGTTAACACTTTAGTAGTTTGATAATACTGGCAGTGTTTATTAATAGATTAATTTCCCAATACTTTATAAAATTTGAGATTTTGAATAGAATTTATTTTTTTCTATCTCCTTTCAGAGTTCTGTAAACAATACACAGAAAGACTTTTGTAGGTTATTGGTATCTCAAGTTAAAAAAAATGTATTTTAGGCAAAAAAAAAAGAATCAAATTTAAATAACTCAATGTTGGAGGTTTTAGTGAACTTCAAGCTAAATATTAATCAACTTTGTGATGCTGTCAACCCCCAGAGCTAATGAGATCTTAGACTGCCTTAGGAAACATAATTTCCAGAACCATGTAAGGGGTAGTTCCTTTCACTTCACCCTGTTCAAATAGATGTCAGAGTATTCTGTCTAGTACCAGGGTCCACACTGGTACTGGTAAACTGGAGATTGTAGAGAAGAAAATGACCAAGGTGGTAAAGGAACATGAGTTATTCCATATGACGGTTGGGTGAAACAGGGACGTTTAGACCAGGGAAGAGGAGACTTAAGGAGAGATGGTATTTTCAAATATTTGAAAGCATGCCATGTAGCAAGGTACTGAGACTTGTTTTATTTGGCCTCAAAAGTGTGTATGGAATATATAATGAAGTACGGCTTTGGGTGCATGGTTTCAGAGGTCTCTGTCCCCTCTGAGTATGTATGGAATATGTAATGAAGTACAGCTTTGGGTGCGTGGTTTCAGAGGTCTCTGTCCACTCTGAGTATGTATGGAATATGTAATGAGATGTTTCACAGCTACATGTAGCATCTTTACCAAAAAAAAAATTAGCCCTTTTCTAGAGAATTGTAAATAAATTCTGAGAAGTAAAAATATTAACCACATCTTTTACTGAGCACAATGCATTAAAAAATGTTACTAGTATAATACCTTTGAAGGAAGACCTATTTAGTGTTATAGCAATCAAACTCCCAAAGGGTCTAGAATCTGAAGAGAAATAATGGGAGCATGAGAGATAGTCTAGTTGTACCAAATCCCAAACTATTTTGCAAAACTATATTCATCATAATTATTTGCTACTGGTTAAAAAATATAAAAGTAGATCACTGGAACAGACTAGGAAATCAAGATTGAGAAGTGATACAACCACATCTCACAGTACATTCTGCAAACTTCAAGTGCATATAGGACTTCACCATAAAGAATGATATCGTACACAAATTAAAGGTGTGAGGATGGAGATACCTTTTCACAGCATGGATAGGAAAAGAATTCTTGACCTGAAATAGAACAGATCAGAGGATATAAAATGGATAATTTTTTTGCACAAATGCAGTGCACTTAGAAGGGAAACACATTGAAGAAGAACATCATTGCAACATATCTTTCTCATAAAGGTCTGATATCCAATAGATTTAAATAAATAAGATCAGGAACCATTCTTCAGTGGTCAAGGGATGTAAAAGCAATTCTTAAGGGAAGAAACTCAAACAGTCAACAACTAGAGGGAAAAAATGCTCCAAATCACTGAAGAGAAGGACAGTACTTATTACAACAAATCTGAGGGTCTACTTCATCCCCATCAAACAAGAAAAAGACAGTTGTTGGAGAAACTAGAATGACAGGCACAGTGCTGCCCTGTTGATGTAGCTGCTGGAAAGAAACTTGGGTCCATACTCCTTGAGGCACTCAAGTGTGCATAATCTTTGGTCTGGCAATTCCATCCCTTTAGCGGAGAGAGATGAAGGACCCATTTATACCAAAACAGATTTAGCAGCCATTTTTTGTTATAACAAATAAGTAGAAACAGTGGGTTTCTGGTTTCTGGAATCAGGATCCCAGAAGGCTGATGATGAAGCATGCATACCTCCCTCCTCTTGGTGCAGTGAAAGACTGTAGGTACAAAATGGTACAGATACTTTCACATAAATACATTTTGCTTAACTGTTCTTGTTTGTTACAAGAAGAGACTTTCAAGGCAGAAGAAGGGGTGGTGATAGAGACTGAGAAAGAGAAAATAATGAAAAAAGAAAGAAAAGAGTGTCAGTGAAACATTTTAATAATTATTATATTTTATAATTTAATTGTAATTATTTAACAACTAATTATTATATAGTACTTACTCTGTGCCAAACACCGTGCTGATTGCTTTAAAATCTTATCTCATTTTATTCTCACAACAACCCCGGGAAGTAGGTGCTGTTATTGTCCTCATTCTACAGTTGAGGAAACTGAGGCAAAGGTGAAGTGACTTGCCCAGGATCACATGGTCAATGAGTCTGAGGCTCCCGACTCCAGGTCCTACTTTCCCTCTTCTGTACCATCGGGCATCTGGGCATTTAAAATACACAAAGCTCATAAGGGGATGGACACAAGCAAGACAGTGTAGATCCTACCTTGTCACCTTATCTCAATCTGCTACAATGGTGTAGCAGATACATAGTTTCATATGTATAAAATCTTTCTGGCCCTCTTCAGACTTGAAAATCTTGCTGTTTATGTGTAATTTTCTAGTCTGTAATTTTTTTTTAGTCCTGTGGCAGTTTGACATTTCTGTGTAAAAATAAAACCATTGTTTCTCTGTTAGAATTATTTGTCATTTTAAGAAACGAGAATTGGAATTATAGTGTTTTAGGAAAAGGTCTATCAACATAATAGTCAGTTTCTGTCATCTAGGAAAAGGGTTGTTATCCTCTTTGGTGTCATAAGCCTTTTTTCAAGTTGATAAAGTCTACGGACGCCTCAGAATCCTGTTTTAAAATGCATAAAATGTGGAGAATTAAAAAAAAATCAAATTATATTGGAAAGACTATCGAGATATAGATGCGTGTATATATATGTACACGTAATACAGACCGATACATACGTTTTTAAACTCACACACTCCAGGTAAATAATGCCCAAGATTATAGGAAGATAGGTAGTTACCATAAGCAGCTTTCAGTCACCATGCCACACAGTGGTCCGACGTGGCAGTTTCTAGCTATTCATGAGGTGGGAAGCAACATGGAATGAGTAGAGAGGAGTCCCAAACTGCAAGGACATATCCTGGCCAGGGAGCTCCATGGGCATTGTGGGATGGTATGAAGAGCTCTGGGTGATACAGGAGGACCTGGGTTCCCATCCTGCCTCTGGCGTTACCATCTATTGGACCAAATCAGTAATCAGGAGTTTCCTCAGCATTAAAGTTGAGGGTTGTTCTGGAAGTTCCTTGAAATCTCTTCTAGTTCTAGATCTGTGATGCTTAATGTTTAGTGCCCCAGGCAAACAGAAATCATTGAACTGTATTAGTGGAGTTCACTTCTTGACATGTTTACTACATCAGTGAAGTTATACCTCTGGTCCAAAGTGTCTGTGTCTGTGTGTACATCTACACACATAGACACATTGAGCTTTAGTTATTCCTATTAAGAAGGTATTCACTTATAAAGCCTCCCATTCCAGTTGTAACCTCAGCTTCATTCGCTGCTCCCACAGACAGTCTGAGAAGCACTGAGTTATCTGGGGACATTGTCACTTTAACGAGTGTTAGGGAGTGTGCCCATTAAACAGGTGGATGACAGAAAAAGGAGCAAGAGAACATGTCTCCTAAGAACTATTTGACTCATCTTTTTTTTATTGTTTTATTGGTTTTCTTTTTTCTTATAATTACAATTATAGATTACTCACACATCATAGAAGATCTCTTGTAACATATAGTTAAGTAAAGCTAATAATACAGAGACTTCATCTAAACCACAGCATCTGTCCAGTTTATAGCACCCCACACGTACACTACGCTCTGTTTTTTTTAATTAACAGACATCTAATTTCTCGTCCTCCTACCCTTGACTTCACTGGGGGGAGGCAGATTTCTTGTAACAAATGCACAGGTCAAGCAAGACACATTTCCTCAATGCCTCTGCACAAATGTGTGTGGACACAGACATAGACAGACACATATATTTCTCCGCACCGTAATGATCTCTTCTCTAGGATCCTGAATAGTCATTATATTGATGATTGTTCCAAGGACTTTCAAAGTGGTTTGGTTTTCCAGTATTGCTGCTATTGTCTAAATTGCTCTGGTTCTGCCCATATCGTTCTTCATTACTTGAAAAGGTCACATCATAAACAAATTAGAGAAACTCTTATCTTAAGAGGAGATTAATTGTTATCCTTAGGGAACTGAAGGTTCAGTCTGTGCTTCCAAAATTGAGAATTCACAAGTTACAGTGATAGCTAAAGATAACTTTGGCTAGGAGCCTTTTCATACCTCATTTTAAAAATTAATTCTTAGTTTAGGAAAAACTAAATAAAATTAGTGTTTCTACCTTCAAAATAGAGCAGAAAATGCTTTAAAAAGCAGAATTAGCCAAATGGAAAGAGGTTCAAAAGCTCACTGAAGAAAACAGTTCTTTAAAAAATAGAATGGAGCAGATGGAGGCTAATGACATTATGAGAAACCAAGAAATTATAAAAACAAAACCAAAAGAATGAAAAAAATAGAAGACAATGAAATATCTCATTGGAAAAACAACTAACCTGGAAAATAGATTCAGGAGAGAGAATTTAAAAATTATTGGTCTGTCTGAAAACCACAATCAAAAAAAGAGCTAGACATCATCTTCCAAGAAATTATCAAGGAAAACTGCTGTGATATTCTACAACCAGAGGGTAAAATAGAAATGGAAAGGATTCCCTCCTCACCTCCTGAAAGAGATCCCCAAAGGAAAACTCCTAGGAATATTGTAGCCAAATTCCAGAGTTCCCAGGACAAGGAGAAAATGCTACAAGTAGGTACAAGTAAAAAGAAACAATTCAAGTATTATGGAAATACAATCAGGATAACATAGAGGATTTAGCAGTTTCTCCACTAAGGGATCAAAGGGCTTGGAATATGATATTCCAGACATCAAAACCAAGAATCACCTGTCCATCAAAACTGAGTATAATACTTCAGGGGAAAAAACTGAATTTTGGTGAAATAGAGGACTTCCAAGCATTCTTGTTGAAAAGATCAGAGCTGAATAGAAAATTTGACTTTGAAATATAAGAACCAAGTGAAACATGAAACACGTACATATGTACATGTATATATACACATATATGTGCATGTATATACAAACATATGTACATACATACATACATACACAGACGGCACAAGGTGAGCTGAATATGAATGGAGAACACCTAAAAAAAATTTACTGTTGAATGGAATGTATTAGTAGTAAGAGAAAAGGAGAGCTAGAATGTAACAAATCATCTCACATAAAAGAGGGAAGAAAGAGCTTTTACTATGGAAGGGAAGAGAGGGAAAATGAAAGGAAATAAGTAAGCCTGACTCTCATGGGATTTGGCTTAAGGATTGGATATGGAAATCTATTTTACTCCGCAGGAAGGCAAAGGGAAAGGGGGTAGGAGAGGGAAGATAATAGAAAGGACAGCAAATTGGGGAAAGGGATAATCAGAAGCAAGTACAATTGTAAGAGGACATGTGAAGGGAAAGAATGGAATAAATGAAGGGCAGGATAGGACAGAGGGAGATGTGGTTAGTCTTTTACAACATAACTATCATGGAAGTGCTTTGCGTTGTTACACATGTATGACCTATATTGAATTATTTGTTTTCTCAATGAGGGTGGGTGAGGAGAGAGGGAGAGAGTGTGAAACTCAAAGCTTTGAGAATGGATGTTAAAAATTGTTTTAGCATGCAACTGGAAATCAAGCTATACAGGCAATGGAGTATAGAAATCTTTTTTTCCCTACAGGAAAATAGAGGGGAAGGGGGATGGAAGAAGCATAGGTAATAGAAGGGAGGACAGACTGAAGGAAGGGGTGGATGAGGTACATGCTGCCCTGGGGTGGGGAGTGGGAAGAGATGGGGAGAAAATTTCAAATTTAAATTCTTGTGGAAGTGAATGTTAAGAACTGAAAAACAAATAAATTATATATTTTAAAAAAATAAAGAAAGAGCAGAAAATAAGGATTCTCCATAAAACCACTAAGATGTTGTGTACATCTTACTTTTCCTTTTAGGTATGTAGTAAATTCAGTGTGCGACTTTCAAAGTTGTCCTGTATATGTCTGTATTTACTTCTGTTCTGTGCACTTTTTTCAAAAATGCTTCTGTGTTCCCCTTTTCTCTTTTGGCCACTCCCTGCAGTGCATACCCTTTCCAACCCTTCTCCATTAAAACAAGAAAAACAAAACTCCGAACAAATATACATAATCAGGCAAAACATTCCCACATTGACTGTTTCCAAAAATATGTCTCACTATGCACTTTAAGTCCATTTGTCAGGACTCAGAGCTGATACATAGTAAATGTCTTCATTTTGTTTGTTACGCTGTTAATAAATTTCATAACCAATAACTTTGGGTTTATTTAAGCTTAGAGAATTGAGATACTTTATGAACAGAGAGAAATAAGTAGGGAAAGGAGGTTTCTGTAGTTTGCGAACACAAATTCCTTACATTTGTGAACATGAAATTGAGTTAGTTGAGTGATTAAGGAGAGATATTGCAGCATTAGTAGTTAATAAGAAAATATCCAAACATACTTTTCATTATCTTCGAATTTTGGAAATGAGGGCCCTTCCGTTTTAGGCCACGTATGAGACATGAGGAGCTTCAAACCCTGTTGTCTGTGATAAGCAACATGCACTAACCACGCTGATATTTGAATTCCGTAGCGCATGAAAAGAAGTGCATCAGTCGAGGAGAAGCTCTGGTCCCAAGCACACAGTCCAAACTGTCCCGAGTCAGCAGCGGTTTTGGCCTCTCCAAGTTAACGGGATCCAGAAGGAATCGAAAGGAAAGTGGCCTCAGCAAGCACAATCTGTCCACACAGGTGAGTGGTGGGGTTCCACTGCAAAGAGCCCTAGAGGTAGACAGATGAAACCATAAAGTGCTCACTGTCCTGGCAAATGACTTCAAATGAGCCATTTCTGATCCTGCTTCAGGCATTTCATAAAGGAATTAATCTAGAGTAGCAGAACTTCTCCGGTGCTAACATTTCGTTGGGGGTACCAAGTCCAGCATTCATGTTAGAATGCAAGTGAATAAAATAGAATTAGTGTATATTTGTGTAGATTCAGAGACCCACATCTTAGTCTTGACTCTTCCACGTAATGCTTTTTGTTCCTAGCCAAGTCACTTATCTTCTGAGGATTGTAGTTTCTTCAACGGTAAAGTGAGGTTGTTGACTTTCAGCAGTCTTTAAGCTGTGGGTCCCGGCAGTAAAACGTTTCTGAACACAAAATGACCAAAAATTAATTAAAAATCAAGCACGTGATAAATCCAAGGTGCTTCTGGCAGCATTTGCCCAAGTTGCATCATGCAGCTTCACTGCAACCTTGATTGTGAACACACACACAGCATGTGCACTTCGCCCTGTGCATGTCCCCAGGCCATGGAACCCAGCTGCCAAAGGGAGAAAAGGGATCAGGAGGGGGAAAAATTTGGGAAGCCCTGGCTTAGAGGATTCAAAGGTCCCCACTCTCTCTAAATCTTCCATCTCTTCAGGGCAATATAATCTCAAAATAGACAATGAAATGAAAGCTAACAAATAATAACATTTATTGCATAGACTTTTGCAAAGAAATGAAATTATTCCTCACTCAGGACTTAAAACAGGCCAATGTTATCTTCTATTTGACTGCTGTAGCTAGAGGTGAGATCAAAAAGCTGTTGTTAATAGTTTTTTCTCAGTCTCTCAGCAACACCTCAATGCTAACACCTGAGAGGCAATTGTGAAAACCATTAAGATACTAAAAATTAAGGTATTCATCACAGGATCTTAGTTGAGGTATTCTTTCTGTGCAGGTTTTTTAATAGAATTTTAATCAGTTACCATTCATTGAAATCTAAATGTCACTTAACTCTTTTGCACTGTAATCTTCATAAGATATTAAGACTCTTTTCCCCCCTCAACAACTTAGGAGATTTCCCAGTGGATGTTTACGCACATTGCTGTTGTCCGGGACTTGGTAGACACACAATATAAAGAGTACCAGGAGGTAAGAATGTGGCAGAGTAACTCATTTGTTCCAACATCAGATACTAGCCCAGCCTTGAGCTGTTAGAAATGATCTTGGGGAAAATTTTGATTCTTTTCTAGGCAAACTATAGAAAAAGCAGTAAACTAGGAATAGCTCTTGAGCTCAGCTCTACTTAATCCTGCATCCAGTTTACCTGCTCTTGTCCCCTACTTAAAAAGAGAAGATCATGAAGTTGACACTTACTTAACTCCTTGCTTAACAGGAGTATTAGAAAGTAGCATCAAAAATGGCCTGATGACTTGGAGCATCTATAAAGAAACAAGATCTGTCCAAGGTGTTCTCCTTAATAATCTCAAAAAAATATTTTTATAGTCTTTAATTTATAGTTTAATAACTTATCCTAAATATTTGTGGTCTTTTTGAGGCAACTAGTAATATTTTTAAAATTGTACTCCCTGAAATTTGTTGAGTGTATCTGGCATTGTGTTTATGTGAATTTAATATTTATATATTTGATATGGGAAGGTAGGTGGTTCATTAGATAGAGACCTGGACCTATAGTCAGGAAAACCTATCTTCTAAGTTTAAATCTGGTCTCAAGATACTTATTAGTTGTTTGACCCTGGACAAATCACTTAACCCTTTTTGCCTCAGTTTCTTTATCTGTTAAGTGAGCTAGAGAAGAAAATGGCAAACTATTCCAATATCTTTGCAGAGAATGCCCCAAATGGGGTCACAGAGAGTTGGACACGACTGAACAACAATACAATGATATCTTGTATACTTATTTTCAGAAATACCATAGAAGTCTTGTTTATATCATTATGTAGTACCATGGCTGTTTAATCAGTTGGTTTTTTTAAAATTTAAAATCAAGTTCTTGTAACAACTATCAAGAAGTATCCCATTCTAGATTGATGTCTATATAGACCATAAATCTCTAGTGCAGTTCAATTCAAAAAGTATTTATTTACAAGTTTTTACTAAATGCCTGTTATGTGCTAGAAAGAAATGAAATATTTCCTGCTCTCAAGGAAGTTGCATTTTAATGGTGGAAAACAACATGTGCACACATAGATGTCCATAATGACTATGCAAAGTCATTCTTTTGGCTGAGAGGAAAGAGGGGACAGAGAGTAGCAACACCTGAGGATATGGAAGAAGGGATACCTAGAAAGGAGCTAGGGATTCCCTAAGGAGGAGAGAAGGAAGGAGATCAGGTCTGGCATGGAGAGCATCATAGATATGTAGTAAGAGAAGGCCAGGTTAGCTTCTTGTTGAGGGTGGGAGAGAAAGTGATAGAAAATCAGCTTAGAAAAATATCCTGGAGCCAAATCATGAAGGGCTTTCCAAATTTGTCAGATATTTATTAAATGCCCGTTGGAGGCAAGATCCCTATCAGAGGCCAGGAATGCTAAAACCACCCTCTGCCCTCCCCACATTCTCCTAGTATCGTATTTTAGTATACATTGAAACTGAAATGATGACATTAATTCATACAGATCAGTACATGACAAACGGAGGGTGAGAGAATGATCTCCATTTTTAAACCTGTTGAGTTGGAGATCCCTGTGCGGCATCCACAAGGAGATCCCCACCGTGCAATTAAGGATGCTCTACTGGCGAAGGCTGGCTGTGCATAGAGATGATAACTGAACTGATCTGCGTGTCAGGAAGGCCAGGAATGTGGTTAGGAGGTGGGGCCCAAGTATCGCTCCTGCAGAAGAAACAGATGAGGGAGGAATGGTTAGGAGAGGAGCCTGGAAGGGACTGTGGTCCACACAGGAAGGGGAGAGGAGCCAGGAGAAGACCTTTTGATTAGGATGATTTGATTGTTTAAAACTGTCCAATTTTCTGTGAAATCGGTTCATGTTAATTTCGTTGAAATAAACATTACTTAACACATATAAAATTATTAGCAGTATAAAGTACTTAGTTTTACTTAACATGTATAAAGAAGTGTATTAGATGCTAAAGTAGATAAAAAGAGAAATAAAAATTGCCCCTTTTCACAATTTTTCCTTACTGTTGATTGTAAGGATTGATAATGTGTGCACATAAATAAATATAATTTAGTGATCAGGGATATATATATATTTTTTTCATATATTCCTAGGATGTTAATGTTTAATAGGAGAATAGCAGGACATTTCACCTTGTTAATCATGTAGTCTGTTGACCAGAATTCCTTAATGTTTTTTTCATGGCTCTCTTCCACTACCTTCTGGCAATTATTTCATAAGTCCTCAGGGTCATACTCAAAGGACTGTGTTTATTAGCCAACCATGGAAGGTCAAGACTTTCTGCTGCTGTTTTCAGTGCTATTGTGCCACAAAAGATCTGCAGCTAACTTTCAACATCCAGAACAGACATTGTGTTCAGATGTCACTGGTTTTTGTGACCAGTACAATCAAGCAGGCTTTTCATTATTATATCAGAAACAAATAAGAGCTGCCTATATTAGTTTTACCGAAATTATTTAATTATGACTGATCAAGGCATACTGTGTTATTAGAATGAAAGAGTGGTGTGTCCCCACACACCTTAAAAGATGGTCTTCCTGACCTGCCCTTCTCCCCTTTTATGATCACACCTGGTCCTCAGGTAATTGTGGATCGCTTTGGCATTTAAAGACTTCAGTCAGTCTTGCTTCCCCTTGCCTTTCTGGCTTTATTTCATACTGCTCCCATGTATGAACCCCGTGTTCTAACCAGATTATTTCCTGAGCTCGATGCTTGTGGAGTTGCACAAGCTGTTGCTCATGTCTGTGATGCACCCGCTTCTCATCCCTGCCTTTCTTTCATCAAGGCTCCACCTGCTCTATGAGGCCCTCCTTGACCCACGTCTCTTCTCTCAGTGCTTAGTGCCCTCCTGTCCTCAACATTCCTCATAGTATACTTATTTGTGAATGTTTTGTCCACTTAGTAAGCTCCTCAAGGTCAGGGACTGTTGTGTTTCTTTCTGACTCAGTTCCTGGCTCAAGGTGGGCACTTAATAAACATTTGTCAAGCCTGTCACCAGGCCTGGCTTTTCCTCCTCCGTTGTCCTTTAGAGCTTATGCTCTGCCATCAGACTCGAAGTTCAGGGTCATTTCCAAGCCCTAGTGAGGCCTCAGAGAAGTGTGTGCAGGTTTTCTTTGCCATTTACTTGCAATACATTCTCCTGCTAATCACTGCACTTTGTGTCATCAGAGCAGATTCTTCCATACTCCTAAAACAGTATACCTTGATTCAGTCATAATTAAACTGTTTTGGCAAAACTAATATAGGCAGCTCTTATTATCAGATAGAAACTTGTTTCTGAGCTATTTCTAGATTTATTACTGCTCCTACTGCTTTGATTGGATACCAGTTTGGAAATCTTCACATCCGTAGCGTCAGCAAAACGCCCTGAAATACGTGACGGAGGAATGGGGCCAAATCGAGTATGAGCTGCTGCGGGAAAGAGGTTTGTGGGGTCCTCCCATCGGCTCCCATCTGGACAAGTGGATGCTGGAGATGACGGAGGGGCCTTGCCGAATGAGGAAAAAAATGGTCCGGAATGACATGTTTTACAACCACTACCCTTATGTGCCAGAAATTGAACAAGAGACAAATGTGTTGGTGAGTACTCATTGTTCTGTTGGATAGTAGCTGTCCAGATTTCTCCGTTCTTTTGTAAGCTTTTTCAGATTATTATATGAATTACCTAAAATATCCTACCTGAAATCCTAACTTCACTTTAATTAGCAGCTTGCTAATTTATTTTCTTTTCTATTGGAAACTAATTTAGGAGATGGACAGAACTGTGGAATATGGTAGTATTGGTATGATTTTGCTTTATTATAATTGTTTTATTGGACTTGTGATTTCATTGATTATAGTAAGTTTGGCACGTTCTCACAGCTGAGAGTCTTGAAGAGTTGTCTGAATCGCTGAGACCTGCGACTTTTCTGGGTTGACATGGCCAGTATGTGTCTGAAGGGGAACTTGCCCCCACCCAAGGCTCCCTCCAGGGCCCTCTCTGCTAAAAGTTCTGCTCATTTGGAGTTGTAATTTTTTGGAAAGATCAGCATTTTCCTTGGAGAGCCTGATGGTGATATCACCAATTAAGAAACCTCAAGCTAACTACATTTTCCCTCAGAGCCTTGCATTTTTTTTTCATTCTGCACTTAAACACCCAAACAATTTCTGGTTTTAGATATCTACGCAAAGGAAATGATCCTTTCATGTATTTTCAAAATCTTTTTTTTTTTTTTTACCAATATTGATTCTAGATCTATGACGTTATAACAGATACGATTACTTCACAGGTTTTTTGTTTTATCTAATCCTATTTGTTGCTTGGTCAACACATCCTTATTTGAAATTGCTCTTCCCCGATAGTACCTATGGATGCTGGTGCTCTGCTGAAAATGCCTTTAAAAATCCTGGGTCACCCTCAGGGAGGCATCAAGGGGTGGATTCAGGGCTTCTGCCACCATCCTTCTAATTACCCAGGGTTTCAACTCCTTGGGATCACCATTCACAGCCAACAAATTGCTAGATCCTGTTGACCCCCTCTCCCACACCGCTTCCATCTGTCCCTTTTTCTCCATGCTCAGAGCCGTCATTGTAATTCAAGCCCTTCTTGCCTCCCATCTGCACTAGTGCAGTGGCTATCTCATTGACCTCTGCCTCAGGCCTTCCCACCCCAAAGTGACATGTGTGATGCGTAGGTGTGACCATGGCAGTCCCTCTTCCAGAAGTCCCAAGGCCATCTTCTTCCCACTGGTTAGCATGCTAATTCTTCCACTGAAATGAAAGCATGGATCCATCAGACCTTTACTCCTTCATACACTCCACATTTCAGCCAAATGGACCTCCTGTTTTGCTGCTCCCACCCTGGGCCTTTCTGCTCAGGTCCCTGCCACTCCTAGCACCCCCAGAAGCTAGATGGTCTCTGCTGCATACATCTTTTATTGACTTATCTTTATGCATATCTCCCCCCATCTTCTGGGGATGTGCTGTTTTTACTCCTTGAGGTCAGGGACATTGTCTTGTTTTTCCCTGTCATCTAGAAGAAGTTTTGATACGAGGCTGGTGAAGGGGGATTCATCTAAGACCTCCTACCGAGGCCAGTGCCAGTGATCCTGGATGAGGTGTGCTGTAAATGTGTTCTCACCCCTTTTGCAGATCATTGGCTTTCAAAGGCTTAGAATCATGTGTCCATGCTTGGTAAGAGGCTGATTTTTTTCTGTGAGTTGGTGTAGCATTGCTGCTGTTCTCAGTTGTCACGTTGTGGGGCCTCAGTCTACTCTTCTTTACTTTTCTTCTTTCTCATCTTCCACATAGAGTTGCTTAGTAAAGCCTTTGCTATGTCCCCTGCTTCTCTTCCTTTATGCTCTCATAGTTACTTCTCTGTCTTAAGTCCTTCTCACCTCTCACCCGGACAGCTACAGCCTCCTCCAGATTCTCCCTCTTCAGTATGTCCTTTGCGTGGCTGCCAAAGTAATGTTCTCAATAAACAGCCTTAGCTGTGTCATGCTCTACTCAAAATAGGAAGTCTTCAGGAACTCACCACCTTCCTTATTCTGGTATTCAAACCCAGTCTAGCTCCAGCCTCCCAAATCACAGTCATTTCATGGTAGTCTACTTCAAGACATGAATAAATTCCATCATCTCATCCTGCTCTCTCATGTCCAGAACAAACGCCTATCTTTACCTCCACCTCCTTGTTCTGACATGGGTCCAGTCAGTATTGCCGCTATCTCCCTAAATGTCTTGGATCTCGGTTTGCTCTTTAGCTGGCATTATGTTTGCTTGCATACATATATCTTCCTCCTTTTAAAATATAAACTCTTTGAGGGCAGAAATGTCATCTTCAATGTTTGTATTATTGAGTTGGATCAAAACAGTAAATGAATCCAAACTCCATACTCTTTCTGTGGTACCACCATTGCTTTTTTTAAAGAAGGCTTTTGGAGGTGCCTGTAGTTTACTTCATAGTAGTCTTTACTAAATTTGTACAAAAGCCATATCTTATGTTCAAAATGTAGCCCATAGGGTTACTTTCTCCATGTTCAGCTGGAGAATAGCAGTGCTTTTATAAATCTCTGAATCTTTTAAATCTTTTTTCTTTCTTTATCTGGATCTCATCTTACCTGGACTGATAGCATAGTGCCCATTTACAGGCATCCCCTGCTGATTGGCACAGGAGTATTGACTTGCCTTGTTCAGCCCTCCTAAGGTTCCTGGTCCTCCTTCCTCCTATTGCTATTGTGGTGGCAGACCTAGTGTGGACAGCCACCCTGAATGTGGTAGATTTAGAGCCCTAAAGGTGATCCACCAGCCTTAGCCTTCTTGGTAGCAGGGTATACAAGCAAGGTATATAAAAGAAAGTTTAGGACAAAAGAGTGTTTTATTTACAGTTATTTATTTCACATGTGCAGCTCCCTACCTAGTTTTGTAGCTGCAAGCTACAAAATCTGCAATAATGTATAAAAAGTTCATCATGCTAGCAGTAAGAAAAGAAGTCAATAGCATTCTCAAATGCCAGAAACCCCTCATAGAACCTACTTATCCTTACATGCTTTGGAAGAGTGAGTGTTCCTAAGGGTGGCAGTCTATTCTGATTGATTAACAAGAAATGAGAGAATGAATATTAGAGCGAGAATTGTGTTTATGCTAATGAGGGTTGCAGAGAAATGACCAGGCCCTGGGTTTTCTATCATAAAGGACAATCTGAGTAAAATATCAAATACAGTAATATAAAATAAATATAAAACGATATAGATATATTCTGTTGCTTCCTTTTTGTTATTTTGGATTTTATTTGTGGAGTTTTTCATTGATTACAGCTCTTGGTGTGGTTTCCCTTCTGGTGGCATCCGTTTTGTGCCAAATCACTCCAGACAATAAGGTGGAAAAAAAGATAAATTAGTAGTCTTTGAGGTAAATGCTTGGTTTTATTTTTCATTAACAAGCATTTTCTTTTATTTCATGTTTCATCAGCACTGTTTATCAGAGTTGCTGTATTAGCACTGTAGGATTTGGCCTCAGAAAGACCTGGGCTCAAATTCTGCCCCTGCCATTTGACTAGCTGTGTGATCTGGACAAATCATACAGAATAACTTAACCTTAGAACTTGAAAGGACTTTAGGTGCCATCAAGTGCAACCCCCTTTTACAGATGAGTAAACTGAGGGTCAGGGATTTTAAATAACTTGCCCAGTGTCCCATTGCTAGAAAGTTTCAAAAGCAGAATTTGATTCTTGTCCTCTCTGAACTTTAGATTTCTCATCTGTAAAAGGACAGTGAAAGTATTTGCATTTCTTACGTCATGATATTTATTTGAGTCTCAAATGACATAATATATATGAAGAGCTTGTAAACTTATGTTGTGGTGAATAGAGAACTGGCCTCAGAGCCAGGCAGACCTGAGTTCGAGATTGACACATCCTGGCTGCATGACCCTGCACAAGTCACATAACTTCCCCCTGCCCTGCCCAAGGGAGCTCTCTGAGGCTGCCAACCTGTATCAGTAGTGAGAGTTTCCTCGTCTGGGAATTCGATGTATTAATGAAAACACAGGTCCAGTCTTGACTCCTATATATGTATAGGATGTAATAAAATAAAATAAGTATAAAACGATATAAATATATTCTGTTGCTTCCTTTTAGTTATGATGTATATATATAATATATATTATATATATACATATATCTCCCTGGGTAATTGTCAGTTGCTGTTTTCTGTTTTCAACTGAACAGATCAATCCTACTTGCTGCCCACCTGCCTTAGTATCAATCAACAGGTTGAAGATACTGTCAAGCATTAGATTTTTGTATCTTCTATGGCAGTAGTTCTCAAAATATGGTCCATAGACCAGGGGAGGTCCCTGAGAGCCTTTCAAGGAGTCCAAGAGATTAAAAAAATATTTTATAATAATACTAAGACATCATTTGCCTATGAAAATACTCTTCCCTTTTTCAACTATACTCATATGACGCTGAGTTTTCTTCACTTACTTCAGCCAAAACAACTCAAGGGGGCAGTTGGTGCAGGAAGACCCAAGTTCAGAATTGAACATCAGACGCTAACTAGCCGCATGACCTTGGGCAAGGCTCTTCACTAACCTATTGGCTTCACTTTCCTCAAAAGTAAAAGGGGGATAATAACAGCACCTACGTCCCAAAGTTGGGAGAATCCAATGAGATAATGTTTGTAAAAGCCCTTAACACTATGTTTGGCACATAGTAGTGCTGTATAAAGGTTTAGCTGCTTTTGTGTTTATTGTAATTATTATATCGCAGTAGATTGAATGCAGAAGCAAATATCAGAATCCAGCTGTTCTATTAAGCCAGACATTGAGTTTTTTTAAAACGAAAAGTCTCTCTTTACACTATTTTTTTGAAAAAAATGATTATTTTTCACAAAAATATGTAGTATATGCTAACATGTAATAGGCATATTGTTAATTTCAAATGAATAATTGTTTTTATTTTTCAGTTAATTTCTAATGTGGTAACTATCAACAGATAAAACTCACATAAACAAAAATTCTATTAATTCTTCCATAATTGGGGTCACCGAACTAAAAAGTCTGAAGTCCTCTCTTCTATAGATTTCAGTCAGGTGACACTTTGTAGAATATGGAACCTGGAGCCTGGAGGTCAAGGATGGATTCCAGCTCAGATGCTAGCTCTGTGACCCTGCCCTAGTCACTTCACTTCTATATGCCTGAATTTCCTCATCTGTAAAATGAAGATAATAATAGAACTTCCTTACCAAGGTTGTTGTGAGAATCAAATAGCTAATACTATATTAAGCCACATGCAAGGGGATGTTTTTAGGTTTGTATTCATATACATATATACATATTTTGTGTGTGTGTGTATGTGAGAGAGAGAGAGATATGAAGGGTCTTTAACAACAATGGATATTTTTATGTTTTTTCTTGAATTATTTTGTCATAAAATTGTCATAAAATGCAAAATTTCATCATGTCAAGCAGTTTAGATTTCAAAATTTACTTTCTTTGAGTATATGGCTCATATCTAGTTCACATTTCACCAGTAACTCAAGAAAGCCTTGCTGTCATATACGCACATGCACGCACACACATGCTCATGCACACATGCGCACATGCGCACACATGCACACACATAGACACACATGCACACACATAGACACACATGCACACACATAGACACACATGCGCACACATAGACAAACATGCACACACACACATATTTTTTTCTGATCTCTCTGTACTTCATCCCCCGTTTTTAGTCTGCCACCCCAAGTAAGCAGCTTGACCTTCCCGATGATACCACTCCTCAAAAGGTAAAGCTTAAAGCACCATAAAAGAATGTCAACTCCATGCACAGTTTTAATGCATGATAGACAAAACTAACTTAAAAGATTGGTTTTCAAAGTTTCTTTTCAATAAATATTTGGAGGTTTAAAGATTTAATACATTCGTGCTAAAATACATTCTTCTGTCCTTTGCCAATCTGCCTAATCATTTCTGTAGAATCTGTATGTTGCTCACTAACAGGCTTAATTTTCACTGCTTGGAATAAAACTTATATTGGCTTTAGTAATTGGTCATGCTTGATAAATGTTGTTTACCCAGTGATTTCTGTAGAAAAAGGACCCTTCCAAAATTCAGGAATTTTTTTTTTTGGCTGGGGAGGTGGGGAGGAAATGTGGAGGTGGATAGAAAGAGCCAAAAAAGGTATTATTTATCAGAAAGAATGAATCTTTTAAAATTTATGACAAATAAAAAGTATGGGTTATTTTATCATTCTGTTGGTCAGTTGAATGTTGTTGTAACACCTCAAAAATGTTTAAAGAAAGAATTTAATAGCTTAGAATACCAACTCTTTGCAGTAATCTCCTAGATACTCTTTTACATCTATATATTCACTAACTCTACCTTCATTTATTTTTAAAAAAGTACTTTATCAGTACTTCAGTACTCCTACTTTTGAAGAGGATCTTATCCCTGTAGAATACGAGGCTTATCCTAGTCTTTTAATTTTCACTGTTACAGAATTCTTAGGAAATTTTCCATTAACTGGCCCTGCTTCTAAGTAAAGTTTTTATTTTAGGGTTTCACATGTTTCATTTTTATACTGTTTAATATTTGTTCCCTATTTATCACTCTTTCATTTAAAGTTCATTCCCCTATATTATTATGGACTTGAAAAGAAGGTAATTTTCTGCATCAGAACTATCTTCATTTTCAGAAATACACTCCATATAAAAGTACATTTGTTTTTGGTTAGACTTTATATTAGCTATTTGATTAGATGAGCAGAAAGTATGCTTAATCTGTTCATAATAGGACAGGTATTATCCCTATTTATATATCAGCAGACAATACCTTATCACATCATGTTTAGTTGCAGATTGAGGAACATAGTAAGAGTTTATTTGTTTATATGAAAGGAAAAGTAGAATAAATATATTTTATAAGTGAAAATTCTAGAACTTCGTTCTCATTTCGGGCTTACCTCTAAAATATTGATGAAAACTCTTGATCCCAGGTATTCTAGTCTGTTTTAGCTCTATCGGAAGAAGTCTGAATGGTGGAGACATATAAACCTTTCTTTCAGAGGGTCTGTGATCTTGTCTTTCATCTCACAAGCTGTTCAGACCCTTATTTTAATATTGTCTGTGTTTTAAGGAGATATGTTAACAAGAGCAAGTAGAGAACCATTTTTAAATAAGAGGGAAATATGGCTCTCCCTTAATAAGTCTAAGGGTTTCCTGTAGCCCACTACTATATTCCTTTTTTAAATGTTGCTTCTAATTACATGACAATTTATTTAAATTGTAAATTAATTCGTGAACCATATGTCTTCTTTCAAACAGATGTATGTAGGAAGTGAAGCTAGAGTTGCATTCAGTTTTATTTTATAGAGGAATTCTTTGCCAAATGTCAGTAATTAATTTTTTACAAAGGATATTAGGCAAAGAGAGGGGGGTTTGGGGCATGGTATTGGTCACTCCTTTGGAATTCTATAAATGGATGTTCAGTTGAGCAGATCAGCTATAGTGGGGGTTTGTAACTTTACAATGGAGCTTGCTTATAATTTAAAGTCCATTTGACTTTATTAGAAGGCAGTGTTATTTGGAACAATATTATGTGAACATAGGACCTTGAAAGAAGAGTTATTCCCTAGAGGCTAGCTTAGTGTAAGAGATAGAGAGACAACCTTCGAATCAGGAAAACCTTTTTTTAAGTCCTATCTTGATATATACTAACTCTGTGACTGAGAGCAAATTTGACCAGAGTGTTCCAGGGAGTTCCCTGAGGCTATAAGTTATGGTGTGACAAAATGAATGACTCATCTGGATCAGTGGAGGGCCTTCTACATTGGAAATTCTCCACACTGATGAAATCTCAGGTCCAGACAAAAATCAGCCTATTGTATTCAGAAACTGCCCTCTATTGACCCAATGAGTAGATAGGGTTTGTATGAATGGAAAAGAGAAATAAGAGCTTGGCTAGTAAAGGGAGAGCAGGGGATAGGTAGAAGACCATGGAAGTGTTTCTGATCTTTACTGGCCTCCAGCATTCTGAATCTCAGAGCTTCATGGGCCCTGAGGCAAGAAGGTGATGAAGGACGATACACAGGTACCCAGGGGATGTGTTTCCAGACCCACCAGAGCCAGCAACCACCCCCAGAAGCACAGCTGGAGATGGACTCTGTCCCTGGCGTAGAGCCCCCAAATTCAGAAGCTAAGAATGCAAAGAAAGAATTACAGTAGACCCAGAGATACCTCAAATGAGTGACTCCATAACAATTTCAGGCAGAGTCAGAGGGAAAAATGGGTTTTCCACAAATAAAAAGTAAAAATGAAGCAAGAGATTAAAAAAAAAAGATGAAATAAAAGCTCTGGAAGAGAGAACTGAGTGCAGAATAAGTAGCTTAGAACAGAAAGTGGTAAAAATTTACCCAAGTAGCAGATTCCCTGATCATTAGGATAGATCAAAAAGAAATGAGTGACACCATGAGACAGGGGAAAGAGATAGTAGAACAAATTTAAAAGACCTGAAAAAAAATTTAAAAATATAAAATCTTTGCTATCAAAAATAACTGTCCTGAAAAATAGGTCAGAGAGAAGTAATTCAAAAATCAGTGGACTCCCTGAAAGCCATGATAGGAGAAAAAAAACCTCTTCACTTTATTTTAAGACATCCTAAATGACAACTTCCCACAGTATATTAGACCCAAGAGAGTAAAGTAAAGCTAGAAAGAATTTATCAATCACCTCCTGAAAGGAACTCCAGTAGGAAAATTTCTGGGAATTTCATGACCAAAATCCAAAGCTTTCATAACATAGTTTAAAAAAAATATTGCAAACATCCAGAAAAAAATAGTTGAGATACCAAGGAACCATTGTCCCAATCACCCTAGCCATGGAAGATTCTTCTCTCCACCAGAAGAGTTGGAATATTTCAAAAGACAAAGGATAATGGCTTAAAACTAAAAATAACTTACCTTTAAAAACTGAGTATAATTCTGCAGGAGAAATGATGGATTTTTTTTTTAATGGATCTTTAATGAAGTAGAAGATTGAGCATTTCTAATCGAAAGATCAAAGCTGAGTAGAAAATACAAAGGATTCAAAAGAAATCTGGAAATGTAGATTTCAGTGTATGTAGCAGGAGGGGCTGTATGTGTTGTGTGCAGCCTGGTACTAACATGTGTAGTGCTGCAGGGGAAGGATGTCTGACACTTGTCATTGCTAATCACAGATTCTCAGGGTGCAGAACTATTGATATCTTTGTCATTTCCCAATAAGGACATCATTACAATATTTGATTAATTCTTTAAAGTATTCATATGTAAAGTTATGAGAGTTGTAAGCACTTCTTTACAGGACATTCACTTGGCCACAGTTAGAGCAAGTGTACATATCTTCATTATATTAAAGAAAATTGTATGCCTACTGATTACTGACTAACTTCTGGGAAATAGGTAACATAAAATTATACAGCTTTTGCCCTCACTAACCTTAGATTTTCGGTGTTTCTATAGCTCTTCGTTCCATAGAAAGATGGTTTGATGAGGCTTTCCTTGATTATGTTTTAGAAGCCTGCTCGATACCGGAGGGCAGTCAGCTATGACAGCAAAGAGTACTACATGCGACTAGCTTCGGGCAATCCAGCCTTTGTCCAAGATGCCATCGTAGAAAGTTCTGAAGGCGAGGCTACGCAGCAGGAGCCAGAGCATGGAGAAGACACCATTGCCAAAGTTAAAGGTTAGACTGCCTCTTGGTGGCTCATTAAAACTGATCATTTGCATCTTTTAGTCTTTTGTAGACTGCTTGAGTTTCTGATTCTTTCATAATAGAACATGAAGAAATAGGGATAATAGACTACCATGATTAATTTCATAATCCTGAAATGACTTGGGAATAAGTACTTGTTTCAGAATTGTATGGGTTTAATCTCTGTGCCAGAGGTGGAGAATGAGGCATCACTTAATTGTTTTCCTGTGTGTATTATGTGCTGGCCAGCTATTTAATGATGACAACCATAGTTCATCATGCTTCAGGGCATTTAGTTATTTTAAGCTTAAACTGTAATTGACAATTTCTGGGTTTGCCACTGAGGCTGTTATAACCAACAGGAAGTGGCCATCTCACTTCTGGGTTAAAGGGATTGCTCTAAATTTTTACAGCTAGAGATTTTTCTAAGAGGCTAGAATTTGACAGCAGTCATGAAAACAGTCTGGAGGTTGTGTTGTCCTACAGGCTCAATATGAATCAGCTGTCTGCTAATTTGCAAAAAACAAAACAAAACAAAAACCTCCTGTAATTTGGAGCAGAAGTAGGAGAGATGTGGCTTCCAGACAATGGTCCACAAAACTCTCCCCTTTGAGACTTCATCTGGAGTTTTGTGTTCAGGTCTGGAGACCATGATTTAAGAAGAACATTGGTAATCTGGAGGAGGGTCATCAGGAAGGTGAAGGACCTTGAGTTCATGTGATACAAAGTTGGCTGAAGGCAGTAGGGGTTTGTAAGAAAAGAAGACCCGGGGGGAGATCTGATAACTGCCTTCAGGTAACTGAAGGGCAGTCATGTGCACAAGGGATGAGACTTCATTCTGTTTGGCCCTAGAAGTCAGTCAGGAGCAGTGGCATGGCGGGGGAGCCTCAAGAAGGGCAGCTTAGATTTGATATCAAGGGAACTTCCTCACATTAGAGCCATCCAGAAGTGCAGTGGTGGATTCTCCTCCTTCCAGATCTTCCTCACCACTTGCGGGTGTGCTGGAGTGAAGAGTCCTTCTGTCAATGTATGGTCTGCATTACATGACCACTGAGATCCCTTTCCTTTCTCAGATTTCCTTTCTAGGATTCCTGGAATTGGGGGAATCATCAGAAGTTACTAAGATGTGATTCTCCAAACTTACTGCTCTTTGTGGGGGAAAATGAAATTTGATCCAACATTCATTAGTAGATTTTTGTACAATCTAGCAGAAAAAATGGATCATGCTGAAATTTATATTCCCAACAATGCCATTATTAATTTGGTACATGAATTTAAGGAAAACTTTTAACATTTCTGTCACACACACACACACACACACACACATAGATACACACACAAATATCTATTTAAAATATCTACAAATATCAACAAACCTACAAAGTGAGATCACCAGATATCCCTTGAAAAGATGTGTTTTTTCCTTTGTGGATATAGTAAAGCCAGCTCTCTATTAACTGTTTTATTCACTTTTATATAGGGAGGATCTGTAAGCTGTCTTTCTAATTATCTGTGGGTCCTTTGTTTTTATTTGTTTTATCTATAGTAAGAATGTTGATATGATTCAATCATGGATCTGCTCTTACTTGCTGGACAAAGATTGAATGTTTGGAATATCAGCATTTAAATTAATAAGTAAAGCTTAACTGAAATTCTTAGCATCTTCTGCCCCTCCCCCCCTCACCCTTATTCTGCTATCATCACTGTGGAAATAGGAGGTCACAAGGATAAAGATTCACATAGTATTTTTATATTTTTCATTAGTTGCTGTGGCAAAAATTTCACTGCCAGGTAATCACCTGGTGCCTAACTTCTCTTTATTCAGCCAGTCTAGGCTTGATCCCAATGGATGCAAATAATGATTCCTCCTGAAGTAGTTGCATGTATTTGGATTCACACTCACAATGCCATTGGACTAGTCATTTACCACTGTTTTACATAATTATGACTTCAGGAAGTGCATGTCAGATACATGCCACCATTCCTGGGAATTGATTATTCATGCTAAAAGAGCTCTTGTTGTGTATGCAATCTGTTGTAGGAAAGGATCATATTCAAAGTCTTTCTTCTTTGGTAGAATTGACAAGAGCTTGTACAATACTGATGTCATTTTTGAGAATCCAGGGTTAGTTCTATGGCAGAAAGAGGCATTAACATGGGAATTTTTATATTTGTGATTTCTTTTTTTTTTTTAGCATTTTAATTAAAAATAATTTGGTTAATTATTTTTTTTAGTTTCTTTATTATTTTCATTCTCTCTTCATTGAGAATCTTGTCTTAGAGAATCATGTAAGTATGCCAGTTATTTCTCTTTAGGATCCTATATGGTGGCAAACAAGCCACTGTGGTTTGTGCCCGCCAAAGATTTCACATCAGAGAAGCTTGAATTCCAGTTCCTTAAACTGTAGGACATAAGGGTCTCACTGCAAAACTAATCCCTATGACAACAACAGTGATTTATTTGGTAATGACTTTCCAGGTCTGGTTAAACCTCCTCTGAAAAGATCTCGTTCTGCCCCTGATGGGGGGGATGAAGAAAATCAGGAACAACTACAGGACCAGACTGCTGAGGGAAGCTCCATAGAAGAGGAGGAGAAAACGGATAATGCAACATTACTTCGCCTGCTGGAAGAGGGAGAGAAGGTATTGGGTTCAAAAACTTTGAATTCAGCCTTGCTTTACTTAAGAACTTGAGTTCAGATACTTTGGGGAGGCTGGTCACTGATTTGGTCAGTAAGGTTTTTGTCAGGATGCTAGAGTCTGTCTTTTATTCCTCGTGATAAATGTGATCTTAGATAAATCCTTCAGCTTCTCTGGCTTGTTTCCCCTATCTGTGAAAGTCTTGAAACTGAGAAAATACTCTTCTAAATTAAGACTACAGAATTAGTGTGTTTTGTCCTCTATTTGTGTGTAGGCAGTGAGTGAAGATCAAAGGGTCCTGTGTTTGCTTCTTAGAGTTTTGTCCTGTGATTTCATTGTTATAGTGAGCTCCCTTGTGAGGAAATTCCTTCTCTCCATGCAGGTTGCCACCTTCTCCACGATCTTAGAGAGTTAACAAGAGCTCTAAATGACTAAGTGGCGAGAGGCAGGACCTGAGCCCACATCTGTCTGGCTTCAGGGCCAACCCTCTGTTCCCTGTGCTAAGCATTGCTTCTCATCACCTTTTCTCTTTACTCCTAATAAATAAATGTGTTGTCATTCTATTGAAGTTCTAACATGTCAGAATTCTGAGCTGTCCAATGAGATCATTACTATGAACTGATGAGGAGGACATCTCAGAACCGCAAAAGAACCTGTAGGTTTCTGTTTTATTACTAACAGTTATGTTACTGACCTTGTGACAAGGGCAAAGACAGAAAGTGGACATTCATCTTGATATTGTAGGACAGTGTCTTCTTCCAGATCCCTTTTAATATAGTTTTTTTACTCTGGCTCTTGGCTTTTATATTCTAATATTAGATTTCAGCTTGGACGGGATGAGACTTGTTTGACTTTGTCTTCTTGTCACACTTTTTTTGACTAGTCTTAAAATAAGTCTTGTTACTAAGGGATAGTAGCTGCTTAGAAAACAGTGCTGACGTTGAAAGATCACCAGTCCTCTCCACTTGTGAAAACAACAGGATTTTAAAGAAATTTTAGCCTTTTGCATCAGGAGCTAATCAGAGGAATACAGAACAAAGCCAGTTTTCACATGTAATTTTAACTTTTCCAGGTTATGTAGCAGTGGACGAAAAGAAAAGTCAGCTGTGGGCATCATCCCTCTCTAAATTCTCCACGTTTCTGCCCTGACAGTCAACATTCCTCTGCAGCGAAGCTTGCTTGGTACATGCTGCTGTGTGAATGTAGTGGTAGAGTTTATAAATTACTGAGTAACCTAAATGACACTAGAGAACGTGAAGGGCAGGTAGACTGTAGGAAGCATTTTCCTTGTAATAAATGCTATGAAAACAGATTTCCTGGAATCTTGTGGCCTCACATGGAGGAAGTGAACTCCACATGGTTCCACTTTGTGTGTCACCTTCTTTCTCCTCTACCCCCTTGGCCACCCTCCTTTAACCATAGCCCTCCTGCTTCTGGTGACTGCTCCCAGCATGGTGACAGCTCATGCTACATGTTCCCAAAAGCACATGTCAGACTGACTATGGCACTCTGCCAACTCCCTTGACTCTACTGCTTTTGGGATGCACTATGAGTTCCTCAGCCCAGCCAGCCACAGTCTTTGTGCCACCTTATCTTTCCAGGTGTATTCTATGCCACTCTACATTCTAGCCCACGCGACTTATTTGTGATGCCCCATGAATGTAAGAGCCTCATCCCTTGCTTACAAAGCGGCTCTGCTCAGTGACCAGGGCTTACTGTTGTTACTTTCCCTTGAAATTACTTTCTGTTTACTTATCTGCATGCTTGTCACAACGCACACGTACATGCACAGAGTTGTAAAAGTCTTTGTGGCAAGGGCTGGTCCAGGTCCATTTTTGTCTTTATGTCCCCAGGACCTGGCATACTGTCTCATAGGTAGCAGGCATTTTATAAATCCTCATTGAAAGAAATTGAATTTAATCCTAGAGTCAACTTAACACCATAGACTGCCCTGGTCTCTTTGAATAATAACTCTATCACCCAGTATGAGAGTTGCTTCTTGCAGCTTTGTGACATCTACAGATTTGATAAGCATACCATCCATTCCTTCATCTGTGTCAATAGTAAAACAAGGCTGAGTAGGCCCAGGCTAACAACAGGCCCTCGGGCATTTTGACATCCGACACTCTAGTGTTTGTCTCCTTTCTGTCCATCTTATCCTCAAGATCTGTATGAAAGACTTTATGAAGTACTTTGCTAAAATATATCTATAGCATTGCCCTAATCTACCAGCCTAATCTGTCAAAAAAAGGAACTGGCAAGACACGACAGGAAGATGTGGCTGGAGCTAGCCACTCAAAAGATATAGGGCATAGGCCTTCTGTAGTCCAAGTTGACTAGTTTCTAAGTACAAAACATTTACACATTGAGTCCTGATCCACTTACTTCATCCCCATGACCCTGCAAACCTGAGGAAGACACAAGAGGAAAATCGATTTGCCTACAGAGGAGCCTTTAAAAAACTAGTATTAAAAAAACATTGTTTACATGAAATTGAGAAAAATTTAAGTGAACACTAAATGGTAATAAATCAAAATGCACCAAATGATGGGATTTCAAATGCCCAGGGAGGGTTAGGAACATCCAGAGGATCATATGATTGCTTTAATATATTTTGTGACTACAGTTAAGAACATCCTACTTTATACATATTGGTGAGAAAAATAACTAGTGGTCAAAGCTTTGTTAGCCGGCACTGACTGAAAGTTGATGATTTTCTTCTAGATTCAGCACATGTATCGCTGTGCTCGAGTGCAAGGCCTGGATACAAGTGAAGGCCTACTTCTTTTTGGTAAAGAACATTTTTACGTGATTGATGGGTTCACAATGACAGCAACCAGGGAGATTCGGGATATTGAAACCCTGCCTCCAAAGTAAGTAAACCACTGAAGTCAAAGAAAGTAATTTAGCAGATGGAGACAAGTATACAAACACATAAGTATTTGTAATCACTCAATTTGTATGCATCAGTTTAATTCTGTAAACATTTATAATGTACCTCCTTTGTGCCATGTGTTGTAGTAGGTACTGAGAAAACTAGTGATCATGTATTACTACGGTTCAGTTATTTAGGGAAGGACAGGAAGACCTTTATGTAGGCTGGCCAAAATCTGAGTCAGGGCTATGTGGATGTGTTTGGAGAAACTGGTGGGTTTGTGATTGTAATTCAGGATGGGTTTTTTGCTACTAGAAATTACTAGTGAGTTATTGTTAAGGATCCCAGGCTTATTAATCTATACAGCTTATGCTGGAAACTGTGCAAGATGCCACTGAAGGATGCAGAAATTAAGAATCCACAAAAAAATATAATAGATGTCACCATACAAAATATTCATAATCTCCGAGCTCCGTGGAATGAAAGACTTTGAAACTATAGAGACCTAGCAGAAGAAATCAAAACCACGTGTGGGGAGAGGAAAAGTCTACATCATCTCCATCATCTTATCTGTTCCCAGAGCTGTGCGGAAGATTCTTTAAAAGAGCCTTCAGGGAAAGAGCTGACAGCCGATACGTTTATGTAATTGCAAAAAGAAGTCATTTTATCCCCTTGTTGAAGGGTCTACAGATTAGAGAAATCTTATTCTAAGGCAGTTTGTTTCTATCTGAACACTATCAAAAGAAATGAGGTGGTGGTAATTATTAATTACATTGCTGTTGGCGATGATGAAGACCTTTTCAGAGGAGAAATTTGAACGTAGATCTTTGTGTCTTCCAGCCCAGTACTCTTCAAGTACATGAGAAGGTTTACAATTCCCTTTCCACAGGATTGAACATTGAAATATGACACATGATAAAAGATGCAGACATGCTCCCCGACATCTATTTTTCAGAGACTGAGTCAGGACATCTCATTTGAGCTTTGCAGTATATTTCTTTGCTACTTCTAACAGCAATAATGCAAATAGTGTACTTTAAATTGTGTATTTCTATCAAGGCTCACAGGTATTAAAAAATAGTCTATAAGTATTTGGTAATTTTATTTTCAGCCTTTAAAATCATTTTAACTGTCTCTGTGTTAAGTACTGTTTTCCCATTCCTGATGCCACAGAGCAGGCTTTGCAAATGAGATACCCCATTTTTTGGCAATGACTTTATCATCGTTTACGTTTGTGTCTGTCATTCTTCCTGACTGCTGACAGCATGCATGAGCCCATTATTCCAAGAGGAGCAAGACAAGGTCCCAGTCAGCTCCGAAGGTCCTGCAGCATTTTTGCATATGAGGACATCAAGGAAGTTCATAAAAGGAGGTACCTGTTGCAGGTGGGTTTGGCTTGAACAAAGGATACTTTACTATAATATGATTGCGCTGAGATTTATTATCTTTTGTAAAAGCTTATTTTATGAAGCATATGACTATTTTTCAGATTTAATCATGCTGTAGAGATAATTCTTCCTTTTTGTAGGTAACAGTCTCTCTTGCATATCATTTTAAAAGTTGGCCACAGTGTAGCTGCTACTCTCTTCTATCCATCTTTTTGCGCCCTCTTGCTTTTCCCACTTGTCTGACTTCTCCTTCCCCATCTCCTGTACTGGATCATCATCCATATCCCACTTGTTAAGTACAGGTGAACCCCAGGGTTCTACCTTGGGCCTTCTTATCACCATACTCTGTTGGTGATCTTATTAGCTCACATGGCCTTAATGGTAATAACCGTGCTGATTGTTCTGTATGATTGTGTTACACGTCTACACAAGCCCAAAAGTCTTAGTGTAGTTTAACCTTTTAAATCTCAACTTTGTTAAGCTTTAAGTTAAAGCTTAATTTAATAAGCTTTAATAGCTTAAAACTGCACTAAAAGTTTTGGGATGTGTCACAGTGGATAGAGTGCCCACCCTGAAATTAGGAAGACTCATCTTCCTGAGTTCAAATCCAACCTCAGACACTTGATCGCTTGTATGACCCTGGGTGAATCACTTAACCCTGTTTTCCTCTGTTCTTCATTTATAAAAATGTGCTAAAGAAGGAAATGACAAACCATTCCAGTGTCTTTGCGAGGAAAACCCCAAATGGAGTCACAAGAGTTGGACACAACTGAAATGGCTGAGCAATGAGAAGCGTCGTTGGTTCCTGCTTTATCTAGGACAAAGAAAATTGCTACCTTATGTTCAACGTCCTTCCCAATTTGGCTGTATCTTACCTTCCCAGGCTTTTTGTACACTCCCGTACTCTAGTCCAGTTTGCCCCTTACTGTTCCCTCCACACGACATTTCATCTCCATCTCTAGGCCTTTGCACAGGCTGTCATTCTATGTCTGGAAGGCCTTTCTTCCTCACTTTGACCTCCTAGAAAACTTTGAGGCTCATGTAATGTTCCGCCACCCATGCTAGAATCCCTCCCAGCTGCTAGAGCCCTGCCAGAAATTACTCTGTATTGACTTTATGTAGAATTTCCATTTACTTATCTGTGTGTGTGTTTGTTTCCCTTTAATAGAATGTTTGGTTCAGAAATTATTTCCATTCTGTTTACATCCCTAACACCTCCTAACATAGCATAGAGAGGGTTCTTCACAAAGATGTATTGGCAGAAGAGAAGGAATGAAAGGAGGAAAAGAAGGAGGGACAAAGAAGGAAGGAGTTTTGAACCTCTTAATTGTAACTTTATTTCTCCTTATTTTAATAAACCTGCTTTAATAATTTTTATATAACTTTATTCCTTATGTTTTCCTCTTTGCAAACATAGCTACGGAAATAATCAGATTTGTTATTAGATTGAATGGCTAGGAAGTTCAGCAAAGCAGCCAAACTGTTAGGATGGGACAGGGCTCTCTGTTGAAAGCATACTGCTCTGAGAATGCCCTGGAAATTGCTACTTTAATGCTTCTAAAGCTCATAAATGTATAAGTTTGTATGTGGCCTCTATGTTTGTGAAACATGATTTCATAACTGTTTTTCTCATTTCTTTTTTTTCTAGCCTATTGCTGTGGAAGTTTTCTCAGGAGATGGACGGAATTACCTTCTTGCTTTTCAGAAAGGAGTTAGAAACAAAGTCTACCAGAGGTCTCATCCATTTGAAAATATTTCTGTTATATATTATTTTTGGTTATACGAGGGGATATGCTGCACAGAAAAGCTGACTTAGTTAAAAGCCTAGAATTTAGATTCATATATTATCCAATTTGAAGAAATTATTAGTGCTTCGACTTTGCCAACGTCTAAAGATCAGTAGTAGAGACAGCTTTTGTCTTGTTATAACTGTTATGTAGTTTTTTAATTGGTGAAATATTTCTTATTCTTCTGGTGACTTCACAGCTGAGTCTTTTTAATTATTCTTTTTCTTAAAGCAGCAAAGGAATAATTCATTCGCTTGAAAATGCTTCTCCAGATGAGGACTAAGAGATTCTTTTTGATGCTTTTAAAACAAGAGGATGCTCTGTCCCTTTACCTTTCTTCCCTTTAAGAATTTGCACACTGATTACCTGTGTGCCATTACCCCCATATAATCATTGGAACTTTGATCATCAACATATAAGATGGCCATAGAAATCTTATGTTTTGCTTGTACTAAACCCTGACCAAGCTGGTAAAATCACAGGAAAGAGTGTGGGTAGGGAGGAGTCAGATGCTGAGAAATATAAATGGAAAGATTTGGCAGCTAATTGATTGGACCCAGATGCTGGCCTAGTTGCTAGCCAGCTACCTCTGCAATGGAGATTACGACCCAATCCAACTCAAATTCCCAGACCCCCTTGTCCATCTCTAGGGTAACAGATACAAACCTGGTCCTACTCTCTGCTTTATCCCTTGGAGACTGCAATCTTCTCTCCCCATCTGCTCCACTGTCACCCAAAGGCTTCCCATTTCCCTTCCTGTCCCTATCATTAATGATTAGTGGCCTTTTAGGAGGAAACTCATCCCCTAACCTCACACTTTCTCTTCCCCATCCTCTCCGATATGACCATACCATGTTCTAATCCATCACTGCCCACTACTTCTCCTGATTGAAGGGTACAGAGAAATTCAGTGAAAAAATAAGAAAACTTATCTTTCTCTGAGAAATTCCTGAGCAAAGAAATAGTTCATTCACATCAGAGAGAGTATGAGATCTTATGAGTTTTTCTATACATCAGAATGGAAATGTTGAACATCATTAGTTATTTTACAAAACATTTCATAACACTGTTGTGTGGAAAGATTTCTGTGTAATTTCAAACAAAATAAAATTCAACTATAAGACATCAGATATTAAAATCACAGATTTTAAGGTGGAAGGGACCCTAGAGCTTGTTTAAGGCAACTTGTACTCATTTTACAGATGAAGAAACCGAGATCCAGAGAAAGTAGTGACAACTTTAATTGAACCCAGACCTTCTGCCTCCCCTCCCTCCAACTACATATCGTTCCATCTTTCCATGGCACCAGGCTGCATCCCATGATCAGCTTTTAGATTTTTTATCTGACAGTCGTTTACGAAATTTCAAGTCCTTAGTGAATGTTCACTTAAAACCAAGCGACTGATGAAAATTTCTGCTAATGAAGAGGAATATGGAAAATAATTTTTAAAATCTTATCATGGAAAAACCTTTGCATTTGGCTTTGGCATTCATGATTTTTTCCAGCATGTTTAACATAATTGTGTTAGAGTTGGGGTTTTTTGCTCCTGTGAAAACTATTTCATATTCCTAGAGCAAATAGTAACTGAGTAACAGAGTTAAATATATAGGCGGAAGCTAGGTCATAGCAGCAAGCCAGTCTGTAGTTTACAGTGTCATTTTTCTGATAAATAACTTAATATCTACCATGTTAATGCAGATTTTGATTTGATTGCTAAAATACTGATCGTTTTCCATTCTGCAGATTTCTGGCTGTGGTGCCGTCTTTGACTGACAGTTCAGAGTCCGTGTCTGGGCAGCGACCAAACACTAGTGTGGAGCAAGGGTAAGTTTAGCCCAGCGGTCAGGAGACCAGATGTACTCCTTTGAGCCAGCTAAGCGTTGCACTTCCCTTTTCCCCTTTCACAGTTGGTGGAGACAGTTTAAGCTGACAGTACTTCACAGTACATAGGAACAAAACAAGCGCCCCATTTCTCAGAAAATGGTGAATTTACTGTAAGTTCGGTAACTGTGTCCTGGGTTTTCAAGGAGGTTAGACCAGCTGGCTTCAGAGGTCTCTTCTAATTCTTTATGACTACTATGGAATTCATGGAGTTTGAAATTATAGTCTGGTTCTAAATAAAGCCAGTTGTGTCATTAAAAAAATTGAAGTTACTTCTTGGGGAGGCAAGGGAAAGGGCAGTGGGAAGGAGGGGGAGAAAATCCAAGATATATGGAAGTGATTGTAGAAAATTTGAAAACAAATTCATTAAAAAAATTGAAATTACTTCTTTTTTTATTTTCTATAACTATAGCTTAACAGGAAGGACTACCAAATATGTCATTGTTTTTAACCTCACAGGGATTTTTAGTTGTCACAAGAAATACAGTAGGCTAATAAGTCCCTTAAAGTATATTTTTCCTTGCCTTACTGGTAATTATATTGTAGTACTCTATCATGATCTGCCTTGTTACCTAAATAATCTCTACACTTGCCAGTTACAAGGCTTCTGCTACTCCCAAGAACTTTTAAAAACTTGAATTCATTTCCAATTTCAATATCACTTTCCCATTGTTTCCCTTAGTTGCATGTCCTAGTGTGTTTCATGAATTCTTACAAATTAAATTCTGAATAAGAGAATGTAGTGTCTTTGTTATTGAACTGAATAGTTTTCCATAACCAACTTGTATTCAGAGGCAGCCCAAGGACTAGACAGTCAGTAAACACCTGCCTGTGTGACCCTGGGCAAGTGAGTGACTTCCCTGAGCCTAAATGGAGCCACTGACAACACCTTTCTTATGGGATTGCTGTGGGCATTAAATGAGACAGTGCATGTAAATTGCTGTAATTTGTAAATAAATGATTGTGATGATTAATTTTTCTTGATTATTGAAAAGCCATTTGTATTTCTCCCCTCAATAACTACTCACTTCAGCATTATAGGGTCTCAGATGGAATGAACCCTCCTTAACTGAGAATCCATAACTCAGAATTTATATCTGCATAGAATTTTAAATGTGAAACTTGTGATGTTTCCAGAGTGGATTATGGATGGGTGGATAGCACTGGGTGGGTATCTTGGGGAAGCTATCCTAACCTCAGTGTTTGGTTGGCACAATGATTAGCCAGCAGAAGCCAGGGGGGTAATAAAAGGTTTATTTCACTTAGTCGATGTGTTGAATATAGAGCAAGGATGAATCATATTTGTAGCTCTTGTTTTCATTCTGGTTCTCATTCAGTTGAAATCCAAGACCTCGCCTCCTTCCTGTCCCCAGTGAAAGCCCTAGAACGATGGCTGGAGGCTGATACAGGCCTGCACACTTTAGGAGAATCATTAGGTTAGAAGGGGCACCAGGCCCCTGGGCTAGGTGGAATGAATGGATAAATAAAAAAGAACTTATTAAGCACTTAAAATGTGCCAAGTGCTGGGGATACAAATAGAAAAGCTAGATGATCCCTGCCCTCAGGGATCCCACATTCTAAAGTGGGAAAGAAAACACTTAGAAGAAAGTTGATGGCAAGGCCCAGAAGCCTTAGGTTAACTTAATTACCTAAGATGACATTACCAAGACTCTGTGTGACTGCATTCCAAGGGAAAACTTGGAATGTCTCAGGTGAGAGGGGAAGGGGATATGGTAAGGCTTGGTGGTCCTCCATGTTTATCTGAAATTATTGACTTTACCGTCAATAGCAGCTCAGGCAGTGCCCTGCTCACTACCTGACTTACCAGATGGGTTCTGTGTGACACCATGTCATCAGTGCAAAAGTCTTCAGTCATACATGAAACAAAGGGAACTTTCTGCTCTTTCTGCCTGCATGGCAGAGCAGAACGGAAACTGGGAGGTGCTCTATCCCTCATCAACACCCCCGGACTCACCTTGTCTGCTTTCTACTTTAGGGATTGCCTCTGTTTCCACAGGGCAGCTTGGGAACTTGCCCCTTGAAATTCTGCTGGCTTTCTTAGGCCAGCATCCTCCATTATGATGAGTGTAGGCCAGGCCAACATGCCTGGCCCCCATTATAATGAGTGTAGATCTATCAAAAGTACACAGTTTGAAATTATGCAAGTCACAATGACCTTTGTAAAAATCCTTTCATTAAAGAGATACTGTGTTGTGATTTTATTACTACACGTTACTACGCGGAGTTGAAACAGCATTCTCCAACTCTCATGTTTCTTTACTCCTTAGGTCTGGATTGCTTAGTACTTTAGTAGGTGAGAAGTCTGTAACACAGAGATGGGAGGTAAGCTTAATGAAAATTATTTCATCTTTCCTAATCATTTGTAGTTTAAAGTTTGTGGGCAAGCAGTGAGAAAAACACTACAATTTGGAAAATACATTCTTCTGACAATTTTGCTTTGGAATGTGTTTTGTTCTCATACCAAATGTATTTTGTTCTTATACCAAAACAATTATTTTGACCTTTGTTTAGTAACTACTTAGTGATTAAGTAACATTATTTAGTAATTAAGACCTGAAACAGGAGCCAATGCACAAAAACATGTTTCTGATGGAGCCACATTGTAAGTGTAAAATAAAATGTATAAGCTATGATCATGAGAAAAATCAGAGTAATTGAATATGCTGAAGTGAGCTGCAATCATTAATATTTATTTTCCTTTATTAAGAGAGGTGAAATCAGCAACTTCCAGTACCTGATGCACTTGAACACCTTGGCTGGCAGATCTTACAATGATCTCATGCAGTACCCAGTCTTCCCCTGGGTCCTAGCAGACTATGACTCCCAGGTAAATCTCACATTATTCTCTTGAAGGTAGAATACAACTTTCAAAAAACTTTAGAAGATGTCCCAGTTTCTTAAATGTTTTATTTGCTTCATTTTTTTCTCCAGTGGATAACCAGTCTTTAAGGACCTAATGTGTGTTTCTATCAATTCTAGGACCTTACTATTTAGCTTCTGCTGTTACTAGTTCTTAGTAGCTTTGTGTTTGTATTCTTGACTTTTAACTACAGTGCCTGGCATGTAGCAATAAGTGCTTGTTGCCTTGACTGTTTGGGCTTTTGCTTAAGAGGTGGTGTGTGGTAATACAGAGAGAGGAGGCCATACAAGCAGACCAGGCTTCAGGTTTTGTCTCTGACAGTGATATGTGACCCAAGTCATTCTTGGAAGCCTGTAAGTTGTGCTGATCTGCATTCATAGATAAATGTCTCACTGGGATTCCATATGTCACGGAAATCTCAGGTCTGTCCCTAGAAATCTATTTTAGCTCCCCAGCATGTCATCAACATATGGAGACATGTACCATGAGAAACAAGAAATAGTCCCCTGAATTCTCTTTGACGTCTTCAGCAGCCTCATCACCCTCTGGAGAGGCTTTGTCACTAATCTCTTGCGGTAGTACAGCCAAGAGGCTCTCATGTCAGGGGGAGTCAGGTGTTGGCTCATCATTTTCCCCTGGCCCTCTTAGGGACTTTGGACATTGTCTGAGTCGTGTGGATGGACCACAGTAGCATCCGTATATCTGCTGGACAGACAGGGTAGGCCACAGTTCTTAGTGTAGCAGTGAAGCAGGAGCCACTGCTCTGTTTTTAAGCTATTAACGCTGAATTAAAACTGCTCTAAGACTTTTCAAACCCTCCATCACTGCCACTTCTCCAGCATCGCTGACAAGTCTTATTCTGTGCCCCAGTGTTAGGGCAGGCGCCTGCTCTGTGCCATGGCCATCTGATTGGCTGTCCATTCCTTCGTGCTGGTTACAGTCAAATAGCAATGATTTGGGGTAATTGGAGAGACCCAAAGAAGAATAGTGAAAAAAGCACCAAACATATGTCACAGGAACTGAGTTCAAATCCTGGCCTTACTCCTTATTCCCTAGGTGACTTTGAACATCTCACTTGAACTTTGATTTCCTCATCTCTAAAGGGAAGGAAAGGGTGACTGAAACTATGCTCTGCCATTTTAAATTCACTGATTCAAACTTAGTCCAATAGTATGCATTGGAAAAGACAGAAGTCAGCATGTGGAGATTTCTTAAAGTAGTTAGAAATGTTGAAATTATTGTTTGGTGAAAACTTTGGTCAGGTGAGAGGAGTTATTTTGTATTAAGTAGCAAAGAAAAGTGAATTCAGAATTATTACTGAAAGAGGCAAATTTATTTCATCTTTTCTCTTTTAGTTTCTATCTAGTGAGGCTTTGATAATAAATAAAAAAATCAGAAGCAGAACAAAAGGAAGGAGATATTTGCACCTGAATTTTATGCAGCTTGTATAATCTACCCTGTCAGTGGTGAAGGCACATGCCCCATTTGCCAGATTGATTTGTTGTTGGGCTTTATTTCAGAGGAGAATTTCTTTTGGACAACCCTGTTCCCCAGAAAGTCCTCCTTTCTATAGTGATTTATAAAAGACAAAAAAGAGACAAAATAGAGGATAGAAAATATTGATAGGTCTACATATATTACTGAAATGTACAAGATGTATGCTTTTTAGATAAGTTATGCACCTAAGTGCACATCTAGAAAATATTTCAGTGGGAGAAAGAAGAGATCCTCTGATCAGGATCCAAAGTCAGGGTTTTTGTTCCTCTCAAACCAATCAAGGAAGACTTCTCTGAAGGATGGGATTGGAGAAAATGGCTAGAAAAGATATCATTTGGTGGAGAAGAAATGAAGAAAAAGAAACTTTCTACGGTTTACACTTGACTATATGGTTGAAGCAGAGTATGAGAGCAGGTTCTGATAACATGACGCGTTCATAAATGTGAACTTATTCTTTACAGCCTAATTCCATTCCATAAAACCAGGAACTGCACTGATCAGACATTATGATTTAAAACCCAGTGATTGGTAAGACGTCGTGATCTTTTGGAGGCCATGGGATAGATAGTGGATAGAGAGCCAACCTCCAACAAAGCTAGGAAGACCTAGGTGTCTACTGATGAAAGAATAGGTCCAGGACTAGCTGGTATTATTTAGTGACAGATACAAATAAAAAAGACAGGGGGCAGAACCTAGATGGTGGACTAGAAAGACACACTTACACAGGGTTCCCCCCCCCCACAGCCCATAAAATAGCTGTAGAGAGGGACTCTCAACAAATTTTGGAGCTGCAGAAGTGGAGAACAACAGAGTGGAGGACATTTTCAGCCCATGGTGACCTGAAAGGCCCACAGAAACGGCAGTTGCGCAGGATGCGGGACCTGAGCGTGGAGCCCAGCCCAGCCTTGGCTGCAGTATGGGAGGATGACACCTTGGGGGCAGAATCTTCAGTCGCAGTAGCGGGTCCTCAGATCCCTTGGCCCATGGGCACCAAAGGTCAGTGATGGAGTTTTATCAGGGGGCCAGGAAGGGAGAAGGGCCTTCCCATAGCTCCAGCAGCAGGCAGAGGCCACAGAGCTAGCAAAGCAGCCCATAGGGAAACTCCATTGTTGGAGTGTAAAAACCCCTGGGGGCATTGAAGAGCAGAGTCTTACCTCAGCCCTGGGTGGAGGGCCTTGCCAAGCTTGTCTTTGTCTCAAACTGAATGGTGGCCCTGCCCATCCAGCTTATCTGAAAATCAGTCCCCTACTGCTGACTTTGTGGAACTGGAGGCCAAGTGGCTGTGGAGAGGTATCTGCTAAGATTCTGGGCACAAAAATCCTTCTCTGCATCCAGACCAGTAGGCGCTTGATTGTGCCACCTTGGAGGAACTGAGATCTCACAGATTACCAGAGTACACCCTACTCTTGGCAAAGGACCCAAAAGTCAAGTAACTGGTTGGGAAAATGCCCAAAAAAGGGAAAAAAAATAAGACCATAGAAAGTTACTTTCTTATATCTCCTCCCATCCTTGCTGATGAGGAAGAACAATGCTTACCATCAGGGAAAGACATAGAAGTCAAGGCTTCCATATCCCAAATATCCAAAATAAATATTCAGTGGGCGCAGGACATGGAAGGGCTCAAAAAGGATTTTGAAAATCAAGTTAGAGAGGTGGAGGAAAAACTGGGAAGAGAAATGAGAGAGATGCAAGAAAAGCATGAAAAGCAGGTCAACACCTTGCTAAAGGAGACCCAAAAAAATGCTGAAGAAAATAACACCTTGAAAAATAGGCTCACTCAATTGGCAAAAGAGCTTCAAAAAGCCAATGGGGAGAAGAATGCTTTCAAAAGCAGAATTAGCCAAATGGAGAAGGAGGTCCAAAAGCTCACTGAAGAAAATAGTTCTCTCAAAATTAGAATGGAACAGATGGAGGCTAATGACTTTCTGAGAAACCAAGAAATCACAAAACAAAACCAAAAGAAAGAAAAAATCAGCATAATGTGAAATATCTCATTGGAAAAACAACTGACCTGGAAAATAGATCCAGGAGAGACAATTTAAAAATTTTGGGACTACCTGAAAGCCATGATCAAAAGAAGAACCTAGATATCATCTTTCATGAAATTATCAAGGAATACTGCCCTGAGATTCTAGAACCAGAGGGCAAAGTAAATGTTGAAAGAATCCACTGATCACCACCTGAAAGAGATCCAAAAAGAGAAACTCCTAGGAACATTGTGGCCAAATTTCAGAGTTTCCTGGTCAAGGAGAAAATATTGCAAGCAGCTAGAAAGAAATAATTCCAGTATTATGGAAATACAATCAGGATAACACAAGATCTAGCAGCTTCTACAATAAGGGATTGAAGGACATGGAATAGGATATTCCAGAAGTCAAAGAAACTAGGATTAAAACCAAGAATCACCTACCCAGTAAAACTGGGTAGGTTTATAATACTTCAGGGGAAAAACTGATCTTTCAATGAAATAGAGGACTTTCAAGCATTCTTGATGAAAAGACCAGAGCTGAAAAGAAAATTTGACCTTCAAACACAAGAATGAAGAGAAGCATGAAAAGGTAAACAGCAATGAGAAGTCATAAGAGAATTACTAAAGTTGAACTGTTTACATTCCTATTTGGAAAGACAATATTTGTAACTCTTGAAACTTTTCAGGGTCTGGGTAGTTGGTGGGATTACACACACACACACGCACGCATGCACACACACGCACAGAGCACAGAGTACAGAGTGAATTGAATAGGATGGGATCATATCTTAAAAAAATGAAATTAAGTGGTAAGAGAGAAATATATTGGGAGGAGAAAGGGAGAAATAGAATGCGGCAAATCGTCTCTCATAAAAGAGGCAAGCAAAAGACTTTTCAGTGGAGGGAAAAAGAGGGGAGGTGAGAGAAAAACATGAAACTTACTCTCATCACATTCGACTAAAGGAAGGAATAAAATGCACACTCATTTTGGTATAAAAACCTATCTTACAATACAGGAAAATGGGGGAGAAGGGGATCAGCAGGGTCAGGGGAATGATAGAAGGGAGGGCAGTGGGAGGAGGGAGCAATATGAAGTCAACACTCTTGGGGAGGGACAGGCTCCAAAGAGAGAACAGAAGCAATGGGGGACAGGATAGGATGGAGGGAAATATAGTTAGTCCTATACAACACAACTATTATGGAAGTCATTTGCAAAACTACACAGATATGGCCTATATTGAATTGCTTGCTTCCCAAAGGGAATGGGTGGGGAGGGAGGGATGAAGAGAAGTTGAAAGTCAAAGTTGTAGGAACAACTGTCAATTACTGTTCTTACTACTAGGAAATAAGAAATACAGGTAATGGGGTATAGAAAGTTATCTGACCCTACAGGACAAAAGAGAAGATGGAGACAAGGGAAGGGAGGGATGTTAGAAGAGAGGGCAGATCGGGGATAGGGGCAATTAGAATGCTTGGCATTTTGGGGTGGAGGGAGGGGAGAAATGGGGAGAAAATTTGGAACCCAAAATTTTGTGAAAATGAATGTTTAAAGTTAAATAAATAAGTTTTAAAAAAAATTAAAAAAAAAAACAAAAAAGACAGGTTAAGATTTCAGATATTTGCCTCTGAAATTTTCATGTGCTAGGTTGATTAATTGATAAATTATTTAATTGGGTCAGGTAAATTTTAGGTCTCTGAAACGTTTCAGTCTCTATGACATTGAAACAAAAAACATCACCAACATAATTCCTACCTGGGAATACTGCATGTGTTGCTGCCTGCCATATAAAGGTAGACACACATTAAAAAGATAACTAGCTTCTCCAGTGATTATCACCTCCAAGTTTTAGCAAATCACCTACAAGATCAAACTTTGGGAGGTGATTGTGATAGGGAAGGCAAACGGAGCAACTGATCCCACAGTTTTATGTGTGATGCTGTAGAAAGTGAGGAATGAGAGGCTTCTCTGGTGTCTCCTGAACCCCGCCGCCCCAATAGAATTCAGAGGCTCACTCCTCCTGTTTCAGCACCTTGGAGAGTTCCATATGCAGAGTAGTAATTCAACAAATGCTGTATTCTGTGGCTCATGCTCTCCAGACTTGACATGCATGCTTTTCTCTAGGGAACATTCAATCACTTCCAAGGCATTTATCTTCAGAATCACTTGGTCAGTCATCTGCTACATAGTGTTTGTCATGGATACAAAGTAGCTGGCTAGGAGCCTGTGTTTGACAGTCCAGCTCCCCAGGATCCCTGATGCCTCTTGGAAGTTCTTGGAGCACAGATATACATCCCCACACATGCTGAAGCCCCAACCTGTTTATACTTATGTTGGTCAAAACAAAAGGCTTTCAAACATTGGGATTTGGATTTTGCTTTGTATTTTAGGAAGTTGATCTCACTAATCCCAAGACATTCAGAAACCTAGCCAAGCCTATGGGAGCACAGACAGATGAAAGATTAACTCAATACAAGAAACGTTATAGAGACTGGGAAGATCCTAATGGTAAGTAATGGCAAGGCTGGAGAAATGGGGAGTAAATTTCAGAATTGAATTGGTGATTGTCTAAAGTTCACCAACCAGACTTGTAATATTTCCTCAAATGCCCCCATTAGGTTTTTCCTTATTTTTGTATGTTGTATTTTCTCCTGCCAACTTTGATGGTAATCTTTTCTGAGACTGCCAACTAAATTATATTTTAATTTCTAGTGTACTTCCATCTTTCCCCTTCCATGTCTTTGTTCACACTGTTCACCACACCTGTGACCTCCTTAGCTCCCACCAATTTCATCTCTTTGTCAATGACTTCCAGTTTTATATCTCCAATCCCCTCATCTCCTGAGCTCCAGGATGACATCACTTCCTGCCTATTGGAGCTTCCACATTTTATGTCCCAGAAACCTCTCGATTCCAACATGTCCAAAATAGAACTCATTATCTTCTCCCTGGAACACACCCCCTTTTCAGAATCTCCCTATTTCTCTCAAAGGCACCCCAAGTTACAGTCACAGAGATTTTTCACTTCAGCCTGATCTTGGGCTTCTCATCCTCCCTCACCCACATTCAAACCATTGCCAGATGTTGTTTCTTCCAGCGCAGTGTCTCTCACTTGTGCCTCTCCTCTCTGTTTCACAGCCTCCACCTTGGTTCAGGCCTTGTCCCCTCCCACCTCGACCATGTCAGTGACCTCCAAATTTACCTCCCTATGTCACTGCTCTCCCTACTCCAGCCTTTCCTCTGCATGGTTGTCAAAATTGTGTTCTTTAAGTGCACTCTGACCCTGGCACTCTCCCCCTCAGTGACCTCCCATGACTCTACCTCTGGAATAAAGCATAAACTCTTTTGGGCATTTAAATCCCTTGGTGTGACATGGCCCTGTCAACCTTTTGCTGCCTCATTATTTTTTAGTTTTCAGCATTCACTTATAAGATTTTGAATTCCAGATTTTCTTCCCCCTCCCTTCCCTCCTCCTCCCCAATATGGCATGAAGCCTGACAGAGGCTATTCATGTGCAGTCGAATTAAGCATATTTCTCCAATAGTCATGTTGCGAAAAAAGAATCAAAACAAAAGGGGAAAAGAGGGTTCACTTTCAACGGAGTGAAACCCCCACATTCAGTAATGTCACATCTCACAGTCAGCCTTTTCAAACCTTTTAAACTTTTCTTCTGTTTTTCACATTATGTCTTAGTTATGGTTTTCTTTTTCTTCACCAGGAGAAACCCCGGCCTATCATTATGGCACCCACTACTCCTCTGCGATGATCGTCGCCTCCTACCTCGTAAGAATGGAGCCCTTTACCCAGATCTTCTTGCGCCTCCAGGTAAGTCGGACCATCTGCTGTCTTATGGCGTCTTGTGTCAAGAGAAGCAGGAGTGACACAGTGTACCTAGGGTTCGCTGAGTTGAGACTGATTAGAAATCATGCCAGATTTGGTATAAAAATGTTATCATAGCACTCGAGTTAAGATTTCCCAATATATGCAGGCTAATATGATTTCAAGCTAAACTCCAGATACAGACTTAGCCTGCATCAGGTTGTTTATAGGATGCTGCAGATGGAATCATCGGCTTCACATTGCAGGTAAGCTTTGGTACTTCCATTTACTTCTTGGTCACTGATGTTGTTCTCTGCTTTTTATCCTCTTTAATTCTAAAACTGTGTCCTTAAAATGAAACAACGCTTATACTCTTCAAGTTTTTGTAGAGAAAATGCTTTTCCCATTCTTGGTGCTCAAATATAAAATTGTGTAAGGGGAAGACCATCATTGTTCTCACTCAACAAACTTGTGTTTCTTGCTGTATGTGTTTGATTTTTAAAAGTTAGGAGATTGCTGTGTCACAGAAGTGGCAATGACGTGGTGTCTGTGGCCTGGAGATCTCTTTTTTGAGGCTGTTTCAATTTTATTCCATAGGGTGGCCACTTTGACCTGGCTGACCGAATGTTTCACAGTGTTCGAGAAGCCTGGTACTCTGCCTCAAAGCACAATATGGCAGATGTGAAAGAACTCATCCCAGAATTCTTTTACCTCCCAGAGTTCCTGCTCAACTCAAACAACTTCGATCTAGGTATGGAAAAGTTCCAGGTAATATCCAGGGGGGAAATCTATAAGAAAAGACAAATACTTACCAAAAATGATTTTCAGATCCTTGGCTGTGGTAGAGAATAGATTATGACAAGTAAGGGAAATAAAGGCACCATCCATGGGTATTTTCTGAGATCAAAATAGATATATATGAAAATGAAGACATAACTGAAATTCATCCAGAGCAGCAATTCTAAAACTAGATCTTTGGTAATGAGTGCAGAGAGTGTATGGAGTACAGAGAGTTATGTACTTTGTAGTATTTCAGTACACAAATAAATCATAGTTGAAAATATTAAACTGAAGTTAATATCACAAAAGTCAAGTTAAACTTTAGCCAGTGCTTATTCTAACTTTTCTTTAAGCTTAACTTACTGCTTGAGGGTACTGCCAGATTATTACAGATATTTTAATAATTTGTCTTATTTACTATGTTAGATTGTAAACTTCTTGAAAAGTAAGAATTTCTCTCTCTTCCTCCCAGAGGAAGCAGGGCACAAGGTCTTGCTTGTAGTTGGTGCTCATAAGAAGCATTTGTTCAGTGACTGAATCTAAGAATTTGTATCCCAAAGTGGTTTCAAAATAACATTTGGTTGATCCTTTTAGTTTTACGTTGTAGGAGACAGGGCAGCCTACAATGTCCCAGCCCAACACAATCCAAGTCAACACACAAAGCTGAGCACCTTAATCAGTACTCTAGACTAGGGCTTCTTAAACTTTGTCCATTCTCAACCCCTTCGGTGCTACTTAAACACAGTTTGAAAGGTTCTACTCTAGACTAACTAGTAGTGAAAGAAAAAAGATTTGTGCTTGGATGAAAGCTCTCCCTTAGCTCCTGGGAGTACTCTGAGAAGTCTTATCCTAATTCCCACTCCCACAGATGAGTGTTGGGTTCTAGGGCAAGACTGAATCTCCTCCAAGACTGAAACTCCTCAAAGGTTATCCTGAGGAGTTAGGGATGCCTCCCTAATTCCATAGGCTTGAGCCCATCTAGTGTGCTTGCCCTTGAGATTATCAGGTGAGAATGATTTTAACCAGTTAGCCTGAAGTTGCTTTTTGAAAGTGATACAACAAGGACAATTGGTAGAAAATGTCCCCTGAAGAGTCTGACATGTTCTTCCATAAGTGTATGCAGAGGTGAGGGGACATGGGTTCATGCTCGGAGTGCAGGTGTGGCAAATGGGATGACTCAAAGCTTCTGGAGGTGCGAAGGCCTCCTTTCTCCAAAGTCAACCTTAGTATTTAATGTTTCAAGCACTGTCTAGCCTGCTGTGACTCTTACTTAGATGTGAAGTGGCTACTGGGTTGGTTGGTTTTTGTTTCGTTTGTGTGTGTTTTCTTTTAAAAAATCTTATCCAATTTTTCAGGCTGCAAACAGAATGGCACCAAGCTTGGAAATGTGATACTTCCACCGTGGGCAAAAGGAGATCCTCGAGAATTCATCAGAGTCCACCGAGAGGTAAGCAAGCAACCCTGGAGAAGAAAACTGAACTTCATTTGGGTATAGGCCATGATGCCAGGAGAGCAGAATAAGATCAGCATATCACTCTAAAATGCTAATCTAATTTTTGTGATTTTCATTGTTAACAATTCTTTTGTTTCTTACAGTTATTGGTGACTTAACTTTCTAAGTGGACAGTTTGGACCAATCAGTGGTTCAGCCTGCTCCCTATAATATCTGTGTTTTATAATTACAGGCTTTGGAATGTGATTATGTGAGTGCCCACCTCCATGAATGGATTGACCTAATCTTTGGCTATAAACAGCAAGGCCCTGCTGCAGTAGAAGCTGTAAATGTCTTCCATCATCTCTTTTATGAGGGTCAGGTTGATATCTACAACATAAATGACCCATTAAAAGAGACAGCTACCATAGGATTCATTAATAACTTTGGACAGATACCAAAACAGGTATAATTGTTTTCTTGGAAATGTATTGTTGTTGTTGTAATTTTCATACAATTGTTTGTTAAAAGATCTTACATAGTTTTCCATATTTTAAATATTCTGTAACCAGCCCTTCAGATAAAAAGACACATAAAAGTTGTAGTTTAGGATGTTAAGAGATATCTGTAAGTAGCATTCCATTGGAACTTGCATCATCACAACACCCAAGGAGACAGGGTTGTTGCTTGAGGACATTAATCATCCGAAGACCAGTACAAAGTGCGCTTTCCAGGTAGAATGTGCAGAGCCTGAGGACGTGCTGCCTTCCCCATTTCTCTTTGATAAGCTTTGATGTGCTGTCTGGTGGCTGTGCACAAAGCTTTACTTGGAATATTACATCACTTTGAGTTTGCTTATTCATGTGTGTATAGACTTGCTATAATCTACCTTTTAAATTCAGAGGCTGAATCTACTAGACAATTTCAGTTAATATGTACAATTGTATTTTGAGTCTTACTTGCAACAATTCAAAGGGGAAGAAAGCCCTTTGGACTCAAGCTAATACTTCGTAGCTTACCCCCTTTTTTTTTTTAAATGTAAACCACATCTCCGAACTGTTACCTTTACTTATTTTCTCATGAACTAGATAATTTTTTTCTTTATGGCTTAATGCCTTTTGTTTTCACATTGTCATCATTTCCCTCCTCTCTTTTCCTTCCACCTTTCAAACAAAAGAAGGGTGTCATACTTCTTCCTAACTTACTTAGTTCATCTACATTAGTTCATGCAGATTTTCCCACATTTCTCTGAATACCTCATATTTGTCTTTTCTTAGGGCACCCATCCCATTTCATTGGGATTACTCGTTAATAGATTTGCTTTGTCATTTCCCTTCTATGAACATTGCTTTTTTTTCTACTTCTTTGCTGCCCAAAAGTATTGCTGTTCATATTTTGATATGAATGGATGGAACTCAGTTATGAATATATACTCCATATGAGTATAGGATATGCCCTAGCAGTGGGATCGCTGGGTCCAAGACACTTCAACTTCCATAAGGTAGAACCAGTATCAGTAAGAATATGAGAAGGTGAACTTCCTTAAGTCCATTTTAATTCATTCAAAAGTCACATAAATTGTGCAGTGAAATTTAAAAACAAATTTAAAGTGATTAACTGAATTGTTTCAGATCCATATTAATGATAAAATTACAGCAACATCACTGTAAGACTTATTTCCCAAACTCCTCCTGAGTCTGAATTTTTTCGCTTGGGAGTCATAAAATTGAAATAAGTGGTGTAGATGAGCCATCTTCTTTTTAAAAACCCTTCTCATCACTTACTAGTCTTCCTATGGTAAATTTGGGGTGAGAAGGAAGAGTTATACTAGAGACGTAATAATAACAGCACCTCATATCATCCAGTTCTTTTAAGCTGACAAATCATTTTCCTCATTACCCTGTGCTGAACATTGCACAAGTATTATTTTTCCCATTTGATACATATCTATCTGCCCAGAAGTGCTTTTCCAAAGCTTCATCAGGGATGACCTTCAGTTCTCAAAGGCTCTACCAGCTCTAGTGGGTTTTACCAAAGTGGAAAGACTTTGTATGCTTTCCTTGTCCATTGATTCTGTCTTCTCTAGATACCTTCATGAACTTTATCATGGGTCTATAGGCTGCTGGTGACGAATTCTTTGGCCATGGGTATGTTAAAGTACGTAAATGAATGTGGGATGTCGTTGCTGGGACTGGTCACTTCAGCGCACTAGGCAGCAGCCCATCCATGCCTGTCCAGCCTGCCCCTGCTCTTGGCCAAGTGCTCCCACAGATTGGCCACCGGTTATCTCCCTACCATGGTGGCAGCCTTCCTCACCTCTCCTGACATATGGGCTGCCCACAGGTTATGCAGGACTTCCATTGTTCAAACAGCCCATCTTTTTTGCTCATACTTTCCTTTGTTGACAGCCTTAACTCAGCTTCTTCTCCATAATTCCCTGTTTGTCATATTTCACAGCCCTCTCACAGTCACCATGGGCCTCCTCACTTCCCCCTGGGAGATTTAAGAATTTCAGCTGTTGGGAGACAATATTTTTACATCTGTCACAGCCTCACAAAACCAGGAAGATTACTAGTGTATTTTTTTTAATGGGCATTTGTTTTAGAGAGAAATTTGGAATCACTAAGAGAGCTGTACAGTTTACCAGAGGCGATCTTTGCTGCTTTTCTGCTCCTCTGTAACAATTTTAGGCCCAACTCATTGTGCATTTGTTGTGGCTGTCATACATACATGTTGCATACATACACACATATGTGTAAATTTGTGGGTATGTATACACCTGCAGGTAAACATATCCATGCACATATATATTTACATACACATTTATTTGTGTGTGTGTATGTGTGTAATTATCACCATTTTGTTAGAAAAGTCAAAGTAGTACTTTGAAAATAACGTTAGAGCTGACATCAGAGAACCTGAGTTTGAGCCTTTGCTTTGCCCTCAAGGAGGTCACTTAACAATTCTGACCTCAGCTTTCTCATCTATAAAATGAAGGGGAATGGAATAAAATGGAGTGGGGAAAAATACTCACTATTCCAAGCACTATGATAAGTGTTGGAGACAGGAGCAGGAAGACAAGACCCTCCCTGTAGTCAAAGAAGCTTCCAATTAGGAGGGTTCAGCTAGAGGATCATGGAAAGGCCAGGGAGTGGAACAGCAGGGCAGACAGCGGTGCCCAGAGGACATCGTAGCTAGGCTGTTGATGAGGCCTGGGGGCACCATCCTTCCTGGAAGGAGGGCAGCGCCCAGCTTCCCCAGGTGGTGTGAGCAGCCCTGCTACCAGCTAGTGACTGTTGGGAAGAGAATAGTGGTTACCTCCAGAGACTACTCAGTTTCCTTATCTATAAAATGAGGATGGCTTCAGTAAACATTCAGTTTAATGTAGCTAAGTCTGTGTACAGTGTCTCATGGAAAACACAAAGTGAGATGTGGTCCCAGTCTTACAGCCTAGAAGGCTCAGATTGATAATACAGGAGAAGAATACGTGCGATCCAAAGGCCAAATGCTTGCTTCTGGTTGCGGTAGGTTGGAAGTCTCCCTGGAGAAGGGGGTCAGTGTTGGGGTAAGAGGAGAAAAGGGTGTTGCAAGCCTGGGGGACGGTGGAAGCCAGAGTTTTGAGCACACTCAGGGGCTGCTGCTGATGTCACAGGGTAACACTAGGTGAGCCTCAAGCCAGAGAATGGAGGTAAAACTATTTGCACACTCTGAAGTGCCATACGTAAATGTCAGCTGGTGTTATTACCAGGGCCTGGTGCAGAGGAAAGAGCTCTAGATTCCAGTGACGTGGGTTCAGATTCTGGCTTGGACACTGATGGGCTCTGGGCTAGCTGCTTATCCTCCTTGACCTTGGTTTTCTCATCTATAAAATAAGGACAGCTCCTCAGGTGCCTTTCAGTCCTAACTCTGTGATCCTGGGACCTCTTTGGTCCTTCGGGCATCTGTGGTTTTTATCAGCACTTCTACCATCCATGCACCCTGGAAATCCCTCTACGCCTGATGACAGAAGGTCTTCCAGAGTGCGGGGGTTGTAAAGTTTCACCCTCCGCTGTCACCTTGTCCCGATTGAGAGAGGCTGGTCTTTGAGGAGCAGATTGGATGTCACCATCTCTCCATATTTAGTCCCATTCCCGTTGGTTAGGGTGAAGCAGAACTTGGGCTTCACTTGGCAAAGCCTTGGGAGCTTGGTCCCCTCCACACCTCATGAGGTGACACCTCAGTGAACAGCAGTGGCCGCCATTGTTATCCTTTATGGGGTTCCCTTGTGTTAGATTCATTCCTTTGACCACAGCTTTCTGTTGCTTTTCCTTGGATGCTTATATGTAGAGAGGTAGTGGTTGCTTGATGCCCATGTGCAAAAGTAGCCTTTCTGTGTCTCTGGTTAGCATATGCAGAAGCCAGGTAGCTAAAATGCCAGCTGCTTCCCCTGGGTGCGATGAAGCGGTTAGGCTAGAATACATTAGAAGCCCTGGCTTCACATCCAAAGCCCAGTGGCACGATCATGGGCAAGTCATTTAACCTCTGAGTGTCTGTGTCTTCACCCAGAGCTACATCCTTCACTTGCCACCTGATAGCAATGTGTAAAAGTGGGTTACAGTGAGTCTGCACCTGCTTAATCAGAGGTTGGGTGATGTAGAGCTGGGCTAGTTCAGTCCCTTCATCTTACTGAGGAGAAACTGAAGCCTGGCAAGGTTAACTTCCCAGGTCCAATGGTGGCAGGTCTGGAATCTGAGCCCAGATCCTCCAACTCCAAATGCTTTTTTTCTCTTTCTTCTCTGCCACATGCCTTCCAGTGATGATGGTTCAAAGTATGTGAGTCATTCAGGTTTTTTTTAAGATTCTTAGGCCTGTTATTAATATTTGTAGGAATAACAAAGCCCTGAACTCATCTCTTGGGATATGGCATGGAAGTAAAGATTTTTGCATGTTTAGAGGTCTAAAATATGTTGGCCTTTCCTTATGAAGCTACATTTGTCTGTACTTTGTCACAGAAAAATAAAACATTGGCTTGAAAACAGGATGATCGGATCCATGTGTTTTATTCCTGCTTTTCTCCCAAAGCTTCTGCTCTCCTCCTCAGGCATCTGCTGCCAGATGAGAGTGTGTTCATTGCCTACGCCCCATTCTTCGTTTCAGTGCTAAAGAAGTATAGAGGGTTTTCAGTCACTGCTTTGTTGTAGTATATAATAATGTCATGCAATACTTCTGAAACTTGAACACTCTTTTAAATTCAGCTGTAGTCTAGCAAAGAGAACAGAAGTAAGCCATGAGAACATTCCTTTTGAGCAGAGTGAGACTTGGATGGACAGCCACAAGTATTCTGCTCAAACCAGATCTGACTCAGGACTCCCTGCCTGCCCCCATCTGTTAGCATAGATTCCTAAATGTTCCGTAGAACTGGGAGCACCTCGCTGGCTGTTATCACTAGCCCAACAGAGTCTGAAAAGGCTGGCCAGTAACTTCCTTTCTCAGATTACCCTCTAACTTCCTCTATCCTTACAGCTCTTTAAAAAGCCTCATCCACCAAAGCGAGTGAGGAGTCGTCTCAATGGGGACAGTTCTGGAGCCTCTGTCCCGCTGGGGTCTGCGAGCGACAAGATCTTTTTTCATCATTTAGACAACCTTCGGCCTTCCCTCGCACCTGTGAAAGGTGAGTGGTGAAGGGGCAAACAGAGAAAGGTGTGGTTGAGATGGTTCACAGCAGAAAGGGCCAAGGAAGATTTTATCTTTCCTTTAGTAATGGAAAATTCCTTCCTTGCCATTGTCCTCACCAGTAATGAGGGCTATCCTTTCTGTGTAAGAAAATTGCATGTTATACTTATTTCTTGTGCCAGAATATGAAGCTGCATTGTATTATTTTTCTTCTAATGCTACAATAAGGAAAATCTCAAAGTGATGGAATCTTATGATCTTGAGTTAATATCCTTTGTATTAAAGAAGAGGGACAGAGATGCCGTTTGGAAGTTTGGGAACTTAGAAATGTTTCATCTGTAAATTGAGGGGTGGACTAGGATGAGGCATGGGCTATTACGGTGATTTATATGATTCCTGTCTTTTGTTGGCCAGCAAAATATTTACAGCTGGATTGTTTTTCCTCTGAGAAATTGCATTTTCACCTGATTCTCAAGTTGTGGTTATATATTTACATAAAAATATAAATCTTATATTAATATTAAATGAGCATCTTGACTCATGAAGTTATGTACATTATCATTTCAGATTTACAAAGACAGTGCTAGATAACATTGCTAGCTTTCAATAGGGTCTCTTCTTGGCACTCCTAAATCTGTGCCCAATAATGGTGCCCAGTAAAGGAGAAGAGGTCTGGCCTTCACAGTACCTAAGGCATGGATTCATGAATGACTCTCCCTTCTGCTGCAAATGAGCTCACTTCCTCAAAGCCACCCTGCCAAGCAGGAATTCTCCAAAGGTGATAGACCTCTTTCGTGGTAAGGAAGTAACCATCAAGAAAGAGACTTGAGAGCAGCATGGAGTCCTAAGTCCCAGGGTCTCTGGTGTCATACTGTCAGTGAGAAGAGACTCTCAAGACATTCACAATTCCTTGTGACTGAAGGAACATTGTGTTTTAGTGTGGGCATTTGCTACATGTGTTTCATTTATATTTATACGTACTAGCTGGTACTGCCTCGTGGGTGTGTGTGGTTTTTCCCTGTTTCTGTTCTAACATCCTGGTGTGTTTTGCACAGAACTGAAGGAGCCCGTGGGACACATCGTGTGCACAGACAAAGGCGTTCTGGCCGTGGAACAGAATAAAGTCCTCCTTCCGCCTGCCTGGAACAAAACGTTTGCCTGGGGCTACGCAGACCTGAGCTGCCGACTGGGAGCCTATGAGTCGGACAAGGTGAGTGATCTCCCTTCAGGATTTCATGGGAAAACGGTCCGGGGGATGAACAGGAGAGAGGTACTGCACATTTCCTGCTTCCGAAAGCTCGGACGTGTTTCCTTAGACAATCCCAAAAGCACAGCTCATGTCCTTCAGCCATTGTTACAGTTCACTTCTCTGTGAAATAAACACACACAACTAAGTGCTCAGTGAAGAAGGAGCCACATGACTGACCAACGGCAGATACATGAAGCAGACATGAGGGTTTTGGTTGTAGCCACTAAAAATTTTAAGTCCTGTCCCAGTCCAATCAACACTGTGCTCCCACCCTTTGCCATCCCTCTTTAAAAAAAAAAAAACAGTTCGCAGGTTTTGTTGGATCCCCTTTGGGGAATCTCATCCGTTACTTGGTTGCTACCCTTGCCGCAGCAGGAGTAAGCAGCTTTCTCATCCAGGTCACTGGAATGGTACTCAGCATCAGACACTGATCATCAGATATTGTTTCTCTGGAAAGCCTTTCCATGATAAAACTTTCTTCACCTTGGTTCGATAAAATAGAGGTGATCGTTATTCTTTGACAGTGGTGTTTAAGGTAGTAGAAATAGTACTAGACAAGGAATAAATGGGAAGGAGGGGAAGGGAGAAAGGGAATTGGACTAAATGAAATCTTAAAGGTCTCTCTCAACTCTAGTAATTTTTTTATTCTATGGTTTGGAATTTCCCTTATGCCAAAAGTCACTTGAGGCAAGAGCTGGAATGGACCTTCGAGGTTTCATCTAACTGCTATTTACCCATTTTCATATGAGAAAACAGAGACCTTGAAACCTGAAGTCATTTTTCCTAGGTCACCAAAGTTTGTGGCAGTCAATACTAGTGCCCTGGGCTTCCAATTCACAGCCCACATTCTGTCTATATCCCCACACCAGTGGTGTCAGACTCAAACAGAAGGGGTTCTCTGCAAGCAAGTCAGAAAACCACAAATCAACATTAGTCATGTTGCAGTGAATTTTCTATTTGTTTTGTTAAACATCTCCCAATGATAGTTGTACTTGTCATGAGAACTTGACACCTCTGGGCCACACCATGCTCCCATCCTTTACTTTCTTGGCATGAAAATCATACAGATTTTTTTTTTCACTATTTCTTTACCAGATCTCTTAGATTTTTTTTTTTTTTTTTTTTGCATGACCAGGTCTAGTTCATACACAGTTCAGTGGAGCTAGAAATAGATGGTACTTGAGTTTTCTAGATAAAAGTTGCCAATATTTCTGGGTAAGGGATATGTTCTGGGGGGGGACATTTCCCTTGGAAGTGAAAAGGGGGTGCCTCACAGGCTGCACTGTGTAGGTATTCATTGTGTTCACAAAGAAAAATAAGACCTGCTGCTGTCCGTATCTCATATGTGTTTTCTCTTGTAGGCAGTTACTGTTTATGAGTGCCTGTCAGAATGGGGACAGATTCTCTGTGCAATCTGCCCAAGCCCCAAGCTGGTCATCACAGGGGGGACAAGCACCGTTGTATGTGTGTGGGAGATGGGGACCTCCAAGGAGAAAGCCAAAACACTCACCCTCAAACAGGTAACAGATGCTGGAGCAAACAGGAATCATTGCCTCTATCAGCTCTTTTAAAAAACAGCCACCAGCGAGATAACAGGTTTCATTTATATAGTTATAACAGTTCTGTTCTGGAGAAAGCTCCGTTTGCTGGATCCTTCCCATCAATTTACATTATATCTTATTTTGGTGTTTCTGATATATGCAAAGCTTTGCTGTGGGCACTGAGACAGATAAAAAGATGTGTAACTTGTAAGTCACACACTCTGCCCTCAGGGAGTTTACAATTTAGTTGGGAAGAGAAAACCTGTCCTTGAAGCTTAAATGCAAAATAAACTTACACCTCTACTAGAGTTTCAAACGGTGTTACAACAACTGCCGCCATTTTGCCATTTTTCTCCCTCTACCCTTCTGGCCCCTTACCCCTTCCGCCACACATAATCGAGAAATACTTGACAAACTCCTAAGTGTGTAGAGGAAGCTGCTGTTTAAGAAACCTCTTAAGGAATCAACCCTCAAGTGTGTAAGGATTTCCTAATGTGTGCTCTGCTCTACTGTATTGTAATGACAGAATGCTTTTGTAATGTTACTAATTAACTTGTAATAGCTTCATGATAAGTAGATGCAGTCATTTCTTAAATAGGACCACACCTGCTAGGTTTTTCTAGTGCACATTTGAGTAGAAGACTACTCATTGACATTGGCTGTAAGGTTCCAGAGCCCCTTAGAACCTTTGATCCTCAGAGCAGCCTTGTGGAATTGTTAGCGTCAGTATTACTCACATTTATGTCTGCGGAAACTGAGCCTATTTTGTATGCCTACTGTTTGAAAGATTAGTACTTTCAACGCACCCAAATGAGCTCAGTGGCCAGCTCCAGGAAAGCCTGGAGGCTGCATTTGAATTGCTGAGCTCTGAGTGCTATCCAGAAGACTTCAAGCTACCAAGGTATTATCTAGTAAGGGATGTGGCTTTTCCACGGGCTTTAACTCAGATTCCCCCACACTGTTAAGATGACAGTAAACAACTATGTTAACATGTATGTAGCGCTTCACATTTTACAAAGTTTCTAATGGTACATTCAGTTCAGGGAATAGGTTTCTGGAGTATTTTGATAGTGTCTGCTAAGTCCAAAAAAACATCAAACAGCCCTTTAGTGTTTGCCAAACCCCAAAAAAGATTATGGATGACTACAACTTTAAAACAAATGAATATTTTGAGCAGATCCTAGAGTGTTTATCAGAATATGTGTATTTTTTTTCTTCCAGAACATGACAGCTCTTGTTATTCTGATTGAAAGGGGACACTCAGTTCTTGAACTCTTTTCTAGCATAAATTCCCCCAGACCTCAAATAACTATTTGTTTATGGAAAGGCTTTCAATAACCCTAATGATCCGCCATCCAAAAAGAATGTCAGGTCTAGATCTCCTCTTTGCCAATCTAGCTCTCTCTGCTGGAGTTAAGTGTAAAAGAGTTCATGACAAAGGAGAACAGTAAGAATTTAAAACTTTAATTCCTTATGTGGCAGTTTACAAATCCCCAGGCTAGAATTGAATGTGAAACCTCGTGCTCCCCCAAGAGGCCTTGCTCTCACACAGACTGTGATAAAGGGAGAGTGAAATTACTGAACAGCAGAGGTCTAAGCAGAATTTGAGGATGGAATCATTTTTTTTCCTAAGAAAGTTGGAGAAGGAGGGTCTTGAATTAAAACAGTGACTTCAGCAGATGAAAATGGGTATGGTGGCAGAGGCAGGGGAGGGAATCGTGGGGAACAAACAGCAGGAAATAAGTTTGGAGAAGTAGGTGGAAGTCAGATGGTGGAAGATCTTAAATGCTAGTCATGAGTCTACATTTTATTTAGTAAGTAATGTGTAGTCATTAAAGATTTTTTTAGTGGATTAGTGACTCTAATTACTTGAGTTGAAGCAGATCAAAGGAGGCCCAAAGGCTGTGAATTTTGAGATGCCATTGTATTAAGAAGGACTTTGCCCCAGATGTGTGGATGACTCCTGTTCTCCTGGCCAGGTTCTTCCTAAGACTTCTGATGTAGACCTGGGGACTTCTACCATTTTGCTGTTTTCTGTGTCTTTCTTATAGGCATTGCTTGGCCACACAGATACTGTTACCTGTTCTACAGCCTCATTAGCTTATCATATAATTGTCAGTGGGTCTCGTGATCGAACGTGCATCATCTGGGATTTGAACAAACTGTCATTTTTAACTCAACTGAGGGGTCACCGAGCTCCTGTTTCAGCTCTTTGTATCAATGAATTAACAGTGAGTAATAATGTTCCATGTTTAGGAAAATGAGCAACTGTGGTGAAAGTGTTTGCTTTATCTTAATTATACTAGCTTTTTCTGTTTTTACAATAGTCCATTTTACCAAAAAAGATAAGTTTTTCTCGTTTTATGTGATATTTGTAAAACAGCACGAATGTTAAAGTTTATGAACCGAGGTACCTGTGCTGGTAACCAGCTGTCCATTCACAGTTCCATATGTTTTTTAGAAAAAGATGTTGTTTAAGTAGAACGTTATAGAATATGCTTATTTATTATCTAAAGAGTTTAATATTTTGTAAAGATGTGTTTTTAATCTTTTTTGAGATCATACAATTTGGAGGCTAAGAGGGACCCTTGAGAATGCAGTGCTTATGCTTTTCTGCTTCTTATGTGAAGAATCAAACCCCTGGCAGTTACAGAGAAGTCAATTCCAGTGTAAAAGTATTCCCCACAAATGTTTCAAAAGTTTTCAAAGATCGATAGTAATGAGTGTGCGTAATATCTAGTGGGCCATAAAAAGAAAAGGCTCTGACCCCAAAACCATGGGACCCCATCCTGAAGTACAAGGCAGGAGCAGAGCAGTCCAGGACTTCTGTGAGTGCAGTGGATCCTCAGCACTCAGTATCCTGCTAATAGAAAGGTCACACAGGAGGGAACATCAGCCCAGTTCTGTAAATCTGTCCCCAAAGTTGATCCTGGCAATCAATTTTCCTACTTAGCTCCTCAGGCAATTCCAACCACAACACTGAATGGTATTGTTGTTCAAGTCTAGAGAGGCAGAGCATTTGTTAGAATTAGAATTCCATCTTTTTGTAGGCTGGCAGGCTGATAACGTCCACCCAAATTAATTGTGTGTTGCTGATTCAGACAAGTGGATTTCTAAAAATGCCCATGTCCAAAAATTACATTTAATTTTAACAAATAAGATTGTCCCTTTATGGTAAGAACACCCAGAGATACAGTGACTAAAACAAGAGTCCAAGTAATTTGTAAGTATCTGTGTAGGTTTACAAAGTCTGGTTTTGTTTATTCGGTCCTTGGAGTTGTTTTTAATAAGTTATTAAGAAATGTCCTATTTCTGTTCAATTTTCTAAAGTAAGTATGAAGATTGATTTACTGCCGTCTTATTATTGGGCCTTAGGTAGCTTGCGTTCTTCTTTTTAATCCTTTACTGAAGTCGCAGCCCTTTTTGCGGCAGAGTTTTCTCTAACATGCCATCAGTAGTTTGTCTTTCAGTCATTTTGGAAAGCAATGAGATGTGTCACTAGCTAATTCAGGATTATTTTACTTCTGATGACTTAGAATTCATCAAGAAAATATCCACAATTTGTAGAATGCTGCTTGCTCTAGCATGTGCTAAAGAAACAAATTTTGTTGCTTTAAAAATGTAAATTTGTCAAGGTCAAAAGCAAGCTACGCAAAAATATTTGGCTAAAACTGTTTTTTGGCTTTGTGTCTGTCCGTGCTTTCCTAGTGAAAGAACGCCATCAGGTGTGGGAGGACCCCATGCAGGATGACCCAGAGAGGGGCTAGCATGGACAAGAAAATGAGGCAGAGGAGTCCAGGGGGAATCAGAGACAGAGGGGGAGCTGGGAAGAGGTTTCCTCAGGCAAGGCTGCCTGAATGCTTGTACTCATTTTCTGTTTTGAGGTGTTTGGGAATGACTCGAAGGAGAGAGAGAGAGAGAACCTTTTCTAAAAGCTTATCTCCTCCCTTCATGTGTTTTAAGCTTCCTGTTATCTCCTGGTCTCCTCTTGCTTTGGACACCCTTCTTCAGAAATTCTAAAAGGTCTTAGGACATCTGTCTGAAGTGTACTCTTTGGTTAGATCACCTCCTCACTTGGTACAGGAGATGGTGAAACCCAGGGTCAGCTTTGTCTTTGGGGCCAGTAGGGTCCTTCCTGCTCATTGCAGTAACCAAAGCCCCTGCCCAAATGGGACCACAGAAAGAGGGAACCAGGGGCTTCTTCCCTTCTTATTTTTAGACCCCCTAGTGGTGTCATCAATGAACAGTTGAATGTAAGAAAGGGTCGCCTCAGGTTGGCAAATTTCTCCAAAAGAAATTAACATTACAATTGTCTTTTCTCTGTCTCCATTTATCAATCAAGAGTTTTAAAAAATAATTACTATATATAAATAGTTTAAACTTCTAAAAGAGAAATTTAACAGTTCCCATTTATTGAGAAAGATGGTTGTAGGTAAACTCGATTTCCCCCATATTATTTGTGCCTTATAGTGCTTAAATTTGTTCTCATTTTATAAATTGAGTAGTGCTGTTTTATAGCTTCTTACCAGTTATCAGGAAAAGGAATGTTTCTTCAACTTTTCTACATGTAAATGGCTTTTCGTACTCAAAAATGACTTGCTGATATGCCTACTTAGTAATAAACTAGAAGAGCAATGAGGATTTGAGTGGGGACTGTCCTTATTAATAAATCCAACATATTTTAAATTTAATGTAAGTCTTTGCTTTTAAAATGCTCTTTGCTTAAAACCTTTGAAGTTAGAAGAACATGCCCTGAATCATTAAATATGTTTCCAGTACCTTAAAAAAAAAAAAACCAGTAATTAGCTGAGAGCTTGGAATTTTTTGCGAGATTCTACAGGTTAGATGTGCCTCTAAACTTTAATAATTGTATCTATAGAAAAAAAAAGTCATCAAGTTGTCCTTTGGGGCCTGTCTTTTCAGGGGGACATAGTATCTTGTGCTGGCACATATATCCACGTTTGGAGTATTAATGGGAACCCTATTGTGAGTGTTAATACATTCACTGGCCGAAGTCAGCAAATAGTGTGTTGCTGCATGTCGGAGATGAATGAGTGGGACACACAAAATGTCATCGTAACGGGACATTCAGATGGCGTGGTTCGAGTAAGTAAATCTGTTGAGGACTGTATTCAGCACTGAAGCTAATAGCCCTTTAACATGACTTGGTAGCACCTGGCTGGCCTTTCCTTGCCTTTCTAGTATTCTCAGATCCAGTGACACTATCCTGTTTGCTTTTGCTCACACAACCCTCCATCTCTCAACTCTGGGCATTTTCCCTGGGTATTCCCCATGACTGGAATTTTCTTTCTTTGGGTGTCTTCAAGTCCCAGCTAAAATCCCACCACCTACAAGACAACTTTCTCCATCCCCTTTAATGCTAGTAATTTCTTTCTATAGATTATCTCCAGCTTATTCTCTATAGATCTTGTTTGTGCATAGTTATTTGCATGTTGTCCCCGCCATTAGACTTTGTGTTCCTTGAGCAGGGATTGTTTTTTGCCTTTCTTTGAATCTGAGCACTTTACCCCTTCTTGGTAATAGTAGGTGCATAATAAATACTTTTATTGACTATAACATTGCTTTAAACTAGACTTTGATCCTGAGAGCATAATGCTAAGAATTAATAGCCTCTCTCCATCAAACAATTATCTAGACACATTCATTCCTTGACTTTTAAGTACAGCAGTGTTTTAGATAGTCTAAGCTTAGTAGATAGGATTATATCTGCCTCCAAGTAAAAATCATTGAACTTAAGAAGAATTTCAGAAGATGTTTTAATCTATCTCTAGCTGCGTGAAAGACAGATTTGGTTAGATCTTTACAAATAAAATATTCTCAGATATTTACTGTAAGTGGACAGACACATTTAACATGAAACCAACAGGTGGTGCTGTCAGGTAGGGTTTGGCTATGTGAGGAACACCAGAGTTGGAAGTCTCACTTTCTCCTTTCCCTTCCCCCTTCTGAATCTCAGCCAGGTCCAAAGCAGGGTCACTTCCCACTCCACACACCACCAGAAGCTCAGGGGTGTTGCCTTCCTTGGCTCCTTGCTTCTGTTGTACCCCTCACTCTGGAACCCCAAGCTTCAGTAAAAAGGACTCCATGGCTTGGGTGTCAGGAGCCCCAAATCATGTGATTTGTCTATCTTTGCTATGTATGAACTTATACAAGTGCTAATAAAATCAAAAACCATAAAGTTCTCTCTCACTTGGCTGTGCCAAGGGAGGGAAGTGTTTTTGACCAAGGCTCATGCTTCTGTCCTCATTAGTTCTGTCTTCCAAGCTGTACTCTGGCTTCCTCCATTGTAAGTCCCATTATATATGTAATTAATTGATGAAAAAGAGCCACTGCACATTCATGAATCATGAAAGAAATATAATGAATTAGAAACGATTCAAAAGATAGAGAAATCACATAGAAAATTCCTGAAAGTTAAATCTTTGCCACTCCTGCTGGTTTTCAAGAAGCCACAGTGGGAAGCATCCGTCCATTGCAGTTTCTGTTTCATTTGTTGTTTCCTGAGGAGAGTGAGCATGGCCACTGGAGCCAGGCCTGCAGTGTTCACATTCTCCACACTTGCATGGCAAAGTGTCTGTAGGCGCTTTTGTCTCTCGGTGCTGTGCCAGTGCTCCCGTCGTTCTGTTCCAAATGTGAACCTGGTCTGGTCTTCACTCTTGGCCTCTTCAGCCTGTTGTCCTGCCTCTGGAGTGTTTCATTGCTCCCCGCCCCAGACTGAGGAGTGGGAACGTGAACTCCTGCTGCCTATGAGAACCCAGAACCCTTCCCTGCCTTCAGACGGAGTCTGAATACTTAATTATCTATGCAGTTGGCCACATGGAGGAAACTGGAGTTTTTCCTTAGAGAACAATCAATCAGTGGCCCCTCCATGACTTGGTGTCATTTGCTTAATGCATCTCATCTGCCCTAGCCGTCTTCCTCTGTGGTTCCATTCCACTTTGCTGTTGTGGTTGTTGCCTCCAAACGGCGTTCCCCTCCCTCTGTGATGGCAGCAGTCTTGTAATTTACACTCCATAAAGGCCACACTTGGGGAGTAGAATGAAGGAAATGCTGCATGTGAGGATGGACTCCTCTTCTATAAAAGGAGGATAAGGAAAGTTGTCGTACTTGTCTCTGAGGTCAGGATGTGGCGCTGATCCTGTCTCCATTTTATGGGGGAGGAGATGGAGTCTGAGAGGTGGAAGGATTTCCTCAGGATGGTACAGCCAGGGAATATCTGAGGCAGGATTCACACCCAGAACTTAGCTGACCCCAAAGTCAGTCTTTATTAAGCTCCTGTATGGTGCCAGCTACTGTGCTAATAATATCCAGTATGTCAGAATGTGTCAGCTGTTATTAATACTGTTTGATTTTCTATTTGTAATTCTATTCAACAAACATTAAGAGCAGGTCAAGACCCATGTTTAGGCTTTTTATAACATCACTCAAGCAGTCCTACTTATGAATGAATGTGACTGCAGATGTTATTTTTCTGCTCAGAAAGCCCAAACAGTTTTCTTCCATTATAATCCAGGAGTATTTCCTTTCTTGTAGCAGTCACTGGGGAAATAGACATGAGACTCTCTTACATATTTTTAGAGGTGATGTTCTTTCTTAAGACTCTCTACGAAAATGAGCAATGACATGCAAATGGTTTGTTGAATTGGCTTTTTATCTTCCTTTATCGTTTCAAAATCAGTTTTGGAGGATGGAGTTTTTGCAAGTTCCTGAAACACCAGCTCCTGAGCCTGTTGAAGACCTTGAGATGCAAGAAGACTGTCCAGAAGCACAAATAGGTATCTGTTTCTTCCTAAGTCTTTTTTCAATGATTTTCACTCATTTAATACAAAAACACAACCAGATCTAGCATGTCTGCTCTCTCCCCAACTCTCTCAGAGCTAGGCCTGCGGCTTTGCCCTCTGTGGTGTTAGGGTATCCTGAGGAGTTTGTCCGTCTCTTTTCTTCCTGAACCTTCCCTTCCCTCCCCATTGTTAGGGACCAGTGACTATCACGCCAGTTCCTTGCAACTACTTAATACAAAGTAGCTTTTATAGGGGGTATCGACTTCAAACACACAGCAAAAACAAACATGCAGACATTTCCTGCAGTATTACAGGGGCATACTCTCCTCCATACCACCCTGGTCTCTGGTAGAGTAGACTCAAGATATATCTTAGTTCCTAGCGTGGGTCCCACCTAATTGGATCCATTGTTTGTCCAAACATTTCCCTTATACATTCTCACTCTTTTCCTGCAATGTGGTATCTGGTGGAGACATCTGAAGCACTCCAAACATGTACCAGACCTTCCCTGGCCCCCAGCTATATCAGTGTAAACTTAAATCACGTGGCCAAATTTCATAGATGTAGTTGGTTTTGGGCTAGGGTGGGGAACCTGCAGCCTCAAGGCCACATATGGCCCTCTAGGTCCTCAAGCATGACCCTTTCACTGAAACCAAACTTCACAGAACAGATCCCCTTAGTAATGTAACTTGAGACTGGCTAGGCTTTCCTAATTTTTGAGAGACAGTTCTACACACTGTACGGTATCTCTTTCTGATCAGATCAGCCACTCTCTTTTCAGTTCACTGCCCAGCAGCAGACACATCAAAATAACTGATGTGGGACTGCCCGCTGCCCTTCATCCCCAGGTTATAATTGCTCTCTCCTCAGGGTACAAAAGAACATGTGCTTTGTGTGTTCTTAATAAGGATAGAAAAGTTTCTTGGACAGAACTTCCTTCAGGAGACCTGCACTCAGAACTTTCCCTCTAGGCTTCAGATCCAAACTGAAAAGAGGAATAACAGCTCACCATTTGTAAAGCACATTAAAATTGCTCTTAACATATTGGAAGCGAGTTTTTCCCATAATATAGAAATCCAGCACAGTCCTTTCAGTCAGCTCTTACTAGCTCCAAAAAGGGCTTGGCTCTTTGATTTGGAAGTCCAGGAGAAGGCCTTTCCACAAAACATATACCATCAGATGTTAGTTGAAATCCAGACTCTCTCAGTGAAGGGATCTGTCAGCAGTGACTGAGCGCTCACTATATACCGAGCACCATCCTAGGCTGTGTGGGAGTTAAGAAGGTGACCTTCCCCTTTTTGGGTAAACACTCTATTTATTTATAAGCTTGATTGGCATCAATAAGTAAATCTCTACATCACCAACTATGGTTAGAAGGAAAAAACACCAGATTGTTGAGGAAATGGCCAAAGATTGTGGTCTGAGGCTCATTCCTCAAAAGTAGGACAACCCAAGTGTAGATAGTGCAACTCAAGGACCCTCTTCACGTGAAGCCTTTCCTGCTTTGGATTTGAGTAAATATGTTGTATTTATTCTGCCTGTAAGTGCTGTTGTCTTTCCTGTTTAATGTAAGATCCCTTCAAGTGGGATTGTTTAATTCTGTGTACTCATATCCCCTCAGCTAACAAAATACCTTGCATATAGTAAGTAATTAATAAATGCTCATTGATTGATAAGTATCTGGGTGGAGTAGAAACCTAAGTAAGGATGGATGGGGGGGGTATAATTCAGAAGGGGAGACTTGAAAGATCATGATCATGACTAGTAATGGAAAAAGAAAATGCAGTCCCAGCGATCATTCAAAGAGATAAAACAGCTTTTTATAAAGAGCAGAAAGCTAAGGAAACAAACGTGTTTTCATCCTGCCATTGTATAATACAGGACAAGAAGGCCAAGAGGAGGACAGCAGTGACTCAGAAACAGAGGAGCAGAGCATTGTCCAAGCCCCCAAAGAGCCTCCCAGTCAGCCTGGCAGCGGGAGTCACCGACCGAGAGCCGCATCTTGCCGAGCAACAGCAGCTTGGTCGGCTGACAGCAGCTCAGATGATTCCAGGCGCTGGTCGGACCAGCTCAGCTTGGATGAGAAAGACGGCTTCATTTTTGTAAATTATTCAGAAGGACAAACCAGAGTCCATCTTCAGGGTCCTCTTAACCACCCTCACCCATATCCTGTCGATGTGCGGCATTTTAACAACCTTAAACCTGGTAATTGAAGCCTGCTCCATTTGCCCCATCGGCCAAGCCGATGAGAGAACTTTAACCTGGCTAGGGTGGAAAGCAGGGTGGATTGAGATGAGGCAGGAGAGGCTGCCTGTGTTTACAGTGTTATTTGCTCTAGGACCTCAGGGGCAAAAAGAATGAAGGTCATTTTTCCCATGTAGTATAAATAGTACTTAACCGAGGGTGCTGTTATATCATCAGGAGTCTGAAGCAAGCTTGGGGTCCAGTATTTGAAGAAAAACATTCTAAAATGTAGAATGGTCCTATATTCCTTTGTTTAACGACAAAGAAGAAATCTTTTCTCATTTGGAGACATCATCTCTGTTTTCTTGTCTTAAAAACTTCAGTTTCTTAAAAAAAAAAATGTTTGACCTTAGTGACTCCAGCTGATGACAAAGCTTGAGCAGATAGTCCCTCAAGAGCATTGACTCTTATGACTCTGACAGTGGGCATGAGATGAGAACATACCTTAGAGATGACCTCTCTAAGCACAGCTTTTAACCTACACCATCAGAAACCATATGGCATAGTAGAGACAAATCTCTTGGAATCAAAAGGTTTTGATTCAGAGCCAACTTCTGTCCCTGGGAGAAGCTGAGGAGCCTGAAGCAGTTGGTTTGGTCTTTTGGGGCCTCAGTTCCCTCATCCAAGAGATGACAGGGCTGGATTCAGTGGCCTCTGATGCCCTTTGCAGCTCTGAATCTATGGTCCTGTATGGAATTAAGCCCTTAGCCAAAGGGATATATGCTCTGAGTAGCTAGAAAAGCAGTTTAGAATCACCCCCCGCCCCGCAGCATGTTGGCTTTTATCCCGCACAACTGAGGGGTTGTAAAAAGTCTTGATTTCTCTCACTCCAAGATTTCACGTCTTCTGATTTTCCTCTCCAGGATATAGGTGGGAGCGGCAGCTGGTGTTTAGGAGCAAATTAACTATGCACACAGCATTTGATCGAAAAGACAATGCTCACCCAGCAGAGATCACGGCCCTGGGCATCTCCAAGTGAGTAAAAGCTTTCCAGAGTGAGGCAGACTCTTTGACCAGTGGTAGTCAACCAATCAGCCCAGTGTTGCAGGAGAAAAGGTTTAAGTTATCTTATGGCAGTGTATTATGTAGGCCAAGTTGAGCTAAAGAAGAAGAAAAAAAACCCCATGGATTATTATTTTAATGTTTAAAACTGTAAGGAATTTTTGCTTTCAGTGTTCTCTGAGGGACCTTAGGTTTCGTGTAGATAGAACTAAATGGAGAATCCAGAGTCATGGATATACAACTGGATCCTTCTTGGTCCCACTCTACCTCGAAATCCACTTTCTCACCCTCTGTACTCATCCGTCACCAAACGGCTGGGTCATTTATGTGATGTCTGGGTAGCTCATCATAGCCAGGCAGCTACACTAGCTGGGACAGAAGGTCCTTGTGGGCTCCCCAGTAATAATATGCTTTTTCTTCCAGAGATCACAGTAGGATCCTCGTTGGTGATAGTCGAGGCCGAGTTTTCAGCTGGTCTGTGAGTGACCAGCCAGGCCGCTCTGCTGCTGACCATTGGGTGAAAGATGAAGGAGGAGACAGCTGTTCAGGCTGCTCGGTTCGATTCTCCCTCACAGAAAGAAGACACCACTGCAGGAACTGTGGCCAGCTCTTCTGCCAGAAGTAAGACAGCCCATTTAGGCCTAGTGATGGCTTGGTCCTGCTGGTCACTGGGCTGGGCTCAGGGTTACAAGGATGTTCATTGCTCTCAAGGGGCTTGTAGTGTCTTGGGGACAGACCACATGTGCAGTAATAAGTATAGACAAAATAGAAGGTGATTGGGGGAGAGGAAGATTGTGACACATTTCATGGAGAATTGGGTGTATGGCCTGAGCTTTGAAAGAAGCAGAGGCATCTAGGAGGTGAGGCTGCAGTTCCTTGTGGAATTGCCAGTGCAAAAGTAGAGATGGGAGAGATGTTTTCTACATGAGGAATAAGCAGGACATCCAGTTTGTGCCCCGGCACCACCATCTTTCTCCTTGTAGAGGACAGCACCATCTTCCCAGCCCTTCAGACCCACAGCCTGGGAGGCATCTTTGATTACTCACCATATCTCAGCCGTCATATTAGATCCAAGCCTATGGATTCGCTGTTTGCTACATCTCCCAAATATACTCCTTTTTCTCTGACACCGCTCCCACACTGGTGCAGGCCTCATCACCTCACATCCAAAGCATTGCAATAGCTGCTCAGGGGCTCTGCCTGCATCCAGGCTCTCTCCATTCTCGGTTGTCCACCCTTCCACCACTAATGCACAGCCCTGACCATGTCACCCCTCTACACAAGCCCCACTGGCTCCCTTTTGCCCCCAGGATCAAATACAAAATGCTCTATTTGGCATTCAAAGGCCATCCTAACCAACCTACCCCCTCCCGACCTCCCCGCTTTGGCTTTTCCAAGCCTTCTCATTCTTATTATTTTTCTTTTTTTGAGGCAATCGGGGTTAAGTGACTTGCCCAACGTCACATAGCTAGCAAGTGTCTGAGGTCAGATTTGACCTTATATCCTTCTGACTCCAGGGCTGGTGCTCCATCTACTGCACCACCTCTCTGGCTCCTTTCCAAATCTTCTTACACCTTATTCCCTAACACAGTACTTTGATCCAGTAACACTGGCCCCCCAGCTGTTCCATAAATAGGATACCTGAAGCTCTCGGCATTCCCTCTGCCTTCCCCCCCATACCTGGAGTGTTCTCCCTCCTCATTTTTGACTACTGACTGCCTTTAAGTCACAACTGAAATCCCACTTTCTACAGGAAGTTTTCCCCAGTTTCTCTTAACTCCAATGCCTTCCCTCTTTAACTTATTTCCTATTTGTCCATTACACAGCTTGCCTTGTCTGTGTTTGTTTGCTTGTCTCCCCATTAGAGTATGAGCTTCTCATGGGCAGAGCTTTTGCCATTCTTTGTATCCCCAGTACTTAGCACGGTGCCTGGCATACAGTAGGCACTTAATAAATGCTTACTGACTCCATAAGTCACAAAAGTCTGGAGAAGTAAGTTGAGGACAGACTTTGAAGGACTTTAAATACTACACGGAGGAGATTCTGAAGAAAATTCATAGAAGTGCCAGGGAGAGCTCTGGCGTCTATATAGGGGAGTAATGTGGTTAGAGCTGTGCTTTAAGAAGTCACTTAGGGAGATGGATTCAGAAGGACCACATGTACCACCACTCCCAGGCTTCCTTCAACAGAGCTAGGGGATTGACTCAACTGGATCTTGATCAGGAAATCCAACAAAATTTCAGTGTATCATTTTTGCAGCCCAGATCAGCCATGCTGCTGCTCACTGCTCCTGTCTAATGCACAGATCCTGGGCTGCAGGATGGGCCTGTGCCCAGGAGTGGCCATTTAGGACAAGTAGTCATGGGGCCTGGGACTGTGCACCAAGCAAGGAGCAAGTTCAGAAGCTGGGAGGTGCGGAGCAGAATCTCAGAACCAACTTCTAGACCTGACTGAATCCTACAGGCAGGGCAGGAATCCCAGACCCAAGGGAAGCCTATAATTCTGGCACTGAACTAGCTTTCCATTTGTCTGACTGACTGAGTCCAGCAGCAATAAACTGTTCAGGTCTTAACCCAGGTCAGTAACTTGCAGAACTCAGACAGACCCAAGTTGGGGGGTAGAGTGATCAGATAGTGCATTGGATCAGAACATTTCAGGAGCACTGAAGCTTACAGCCTGGGCTGTCCCTGAGATCCTGGGATAATACAGTACTCATCACCCCAAGAAAGCAGTAATGGAGTCAGCCCAGATCTTTCCTCCACCATTGTGCAGAGCCTGTCCCTAATATGAAATCCGAAGTTAGAAAGTGGACTGGAGGAATGAGCAAATAAAGAATCCAGTCATAAAAAGCTACTGTGGCGATGAGAACACTGAAGATTTAAACCCAGAGAATGACTCCAAAACATCCACCAGCAAAGCCTCAAAGAAAACAACACAAGGGTACAATTTCAGCTAGAGTTTCTGGAAGAGATGAAAGTTAAATAAGAGTTATCTAAATTAGATAAGAGTTAAAAAATATTTTTATAAATTAAATGAATTTATAAAATTCATTTCAATTAAAAATATTTTTATAAATTAAATGAATGTCAGACAGGGGAAAAATGGGAAAGTAATGAGAGCTATAGAAGGAAGAATTTGGAAAGGGAATTAGCAGTTTGACACAATGTAGCACCAGTATGATATTCACAATACTGAATTGCAAAATACAACAGACCCTCCACATGGAAGACAGAACCAAAACATGTATTCAGACACCAGAAAGCTGAATCCATCATAGTAACAAAAATCTGTAGACATAATGCAGAGGACAGCACCATCCCCAAGCCTTCCCCTGCTAGGCTTCCCACAAACCAGCTCCATTAAACAAATCACCAACAAGCCCTCTCACTCACACTACCCAGCAGCCTGCCCCCTTGCTAGCTCTGACTTCTCTCGTGACCAAATTTTTTTCTCTCGACTCTGCTCTAGCTCTACCTCTTCCTGTTCCACCCACCATAGACTCCTGTGACTCAGACTTCCATGTGACCTATGCAAGTCATATAGACCTATTACTGCATGGGAAAGATCTTCCCATTTAAATTACCATTATTCACAAGAGGTACAAAACTTTGATCAAGTATCAGACTCCCTGAAAATTAAAATGGAACAAATAGAAGTCAATGACTCCATGAGACAACAAGAAAAAGTAAAATCAAAACACTGGGGGAAAAATAGCCTGAAGAAAATGCAAGGCATCTCTTAATAAAAACAACTAACTTGGAAGACAGATTGAGGAGAGATCATCTAAGAATGATTAGACTGCCTAAAAGCCATAACCAAAATCATAAAGGAGAAATATCCAGATCTCTTAGAACCAGAGAGCAAAGTGGAAGTGGAATCCACTCGTCATCCATTGAAAGAAAAGAAACCTGAAAAAGAAAACTCCCCAAATCCAGAACTTCACGTAAAGAGAAACAGCCAGGCAGAAAGGGTTCTGGAAGCAAGCAGCACCAGTTAGGCCCCCATACGATTGAGCAGCCGCCACCATAAAGAGTAAAGAACTTGGAATGTGATGTCACAGAAGACAAAGGATATAGGCTTATAAGCCAAGAATAACTTACCCACCAAAACAAAGGGTAATCACATTAGTTGGGAGGGCAGGTGGAAGAATGGACCTTTGAGGAGATAAAGAACTTCCAGGCATTCCTGATGAAAAGACCAGAGTTGCAGAGAAACTTTGAAGACAAATACAAGTTAGAAGGAACAAACAAGTAAAGACAAATGAACAGTTATAAGGGACAAGGGTCAGCTGCGGTTGTTCTCCCATGGGAGAGTATACATGTGTCCCCTCTGAAGCCTGTCATCAGCGGAGGGGGTCTCATTAGACAGAAGGCCTGACGGTGATTCTGTTCTGTCTTGATGATCGTAAGAGAGGCAGGAGAAGACTGCCCTAGTGGGAGAAGGGCATAAGGGAAAGGAAAATCAGGGAAAAGTATGTCATTTAATCACAAGGCTATCCAAATATAGGAGGGAGGGAAAAACCAGTGCTTATAAACTGAAAAATAGAATTGAAAAAAATTCCAGTTGCTGAGGTACCACTGACTAGAGATCATCTGTCCTTGGTGCACTCTGACCCTGCTGAGGTCAGTCTAGGTGTTCCTACTAGTTAGTCCTGTCTTGGGACTATAGGAAATGCTAGCCAGGAGAGCTCTTCCTTGCCCCCAACATCAGCTAATTGGCTTTCAGAGGCACTTGTGTTTATCCTTTGTTACCAAAGAAGACCATGCCATCAGAGGAATGATGACATGACTTGCACTTGACTTTATTTTGAGTGAGGGAGGGCTGTGCAGGTCCCCAGCCTCACTTTTCCTGTGAGAGGCACTGCACAAAAGACAAAAGTACTGTCTAATTAGAGGTATTTATCTGAGTTCATCAAAAAGCTAGCTTCAAAAATCAATCATTGATGACTGACTGGTATGAGGAAGACTCAGGTTTCTCTCTCTTTCCTCCCCGCTTCCCATGTGGCGCCCTCCACTTCAGCTCCTAAGGAGGCCCCAAGAATGCCTTCTGAAAATGGCGTTAGTGCCTCTCCACACTTTGTTGTGATCTAGGTGATTCCTGGCCTCCAGCCATTCATTTTGCTTCCCTTTTTGTAAGGATGTGGTGAGGTTCCATTTGATTTATTATCTGTGTGGATTTACCTGAGTTCTTTAACCTCCCTGGCCTGGATGTCAGCCATGGCCCCTGCCAGCTCTCAGTATTTCATTCCCAATCATATGTAGATTGTTTTTAATGTTCTTCCCTTTGCACACTGGGCCCTAGGATTACTGCGTGCTTTCCAGTTGGTCTTTGAATAAATAGATTTGACCCAAGCAGCAAAGACTAAGCTGTGAAGAGGATGTCCCACTCACTGCCTTTCTTCCCCCTTTTCTTTAGGTGCAGCCGATTTCAGTCTGAAATCAAACGTTTGAAAATCTCGTCTCCTGTGCGTGTTTGTCAGAACTGTTACTACAACCTCCAGCATGAGCGTTGCCCAGAAGATGGGCCCAAAAACTGCTGAGGCCCAACAGGCCCTCTGGAAACAAAGGTGCGCGGCCCCCTTGCTCAGCCCCAGCCCTAGCTCTGAATTCACCTTTCTCTTGTACTGTGTGTTGGAAGTGCTGAACCTAAGCAAGAGCAGTGAATGAAAGGGGCCCAGGAGGCTGTACTGAAGGCCAACCCGTAGAGGGGAGCAGCTCCAGGAGCCTGGGAGGTGGTTCCCAGCAGCAGGTCTCCCTGTTAAGAGTGGCTGTTGAAAAGGAAGACCATCCTCCCTCACCTAACCATCTTTTCTTGTATCTTGTTTTTGTAGAGCTACTCAACCTCGTTTTGAAAAACAAGAAAAGGCTTTTTAGAAGATAGTTGTAAATCTGCCTTCTTTGCAAGCAACTGTGTATATTGTAAATACGTATAATGGCCTTTTTATCTAAATATGAACTTAATTAACAGCCTGTAACATGGGACTTCAGACTAAACCACTAATTTAATGAACTACTTAGAGTTTATCTGGCATCTCTCATCTATCAACTTAATTATGAATATGCTTAAAAAAATCCTCCTCCAAGGCATTAGCTATGGGCTTTTTTCTCCTTTCAAATTCCACCTATGCATGTATGTCTTTCCTTTCAGTTGCCCGCAGCATTGTCATTAAACTAGGCTAGTCACCAAAATAATTTGGCCCTTCTTTGTAAGCAGATCATTCTAGTTGTAAGATAACCAGGAATTCTCACAATTTTCTTGGCATTTTATACCTGGCTACTTACCACGTCAGTGTTGTTCATATGTAATAAGTTCTCTTTTATACATATATTAGGGCTGCTGTTTGGGTCATAGTGTAACTTCTTAGCATTTAATAATTCAATCAGCTGATTCATGCAGTGCAGGAACCAGCCCAGACCTCCTTAAACCAATGGAAATATGCTTGCATGTAACTCAGAGCTAGTTTCTCTTGCATAAAGTATAAGCACGCGTCTTTGGTGACTGGCTTATTTAAAAAAAAAACTGTACAGAATTCAAATATAACCCTTGATGTATAACTGGATAGCGCCAGGACTACTTGAGGTCACCTCTACCATTCAATACCATCTACCTGAAAACAGTAAAATTTATACTATCTCAATGTCTATTTTTTGTTTTACTATGAATATAATTGCAATATTTTTAATATTCAGTTGTTTAATTTGCACCATAAGTAGAACACAGAGTAAATACACCTCTAGGGATTAAAGCTGGTGAAGGGCCTATGGGTAGATAATAGGAAAAAGGCTTTGGTACTGGTATTTTTTTTAATGTGTGCTGAGAGAGAAAGAGAGAGAGAGTAATCTAGATTTTAACATTTTTTGAACACATAGTAATTCTAAGAAGGCCTGTTATTTTATAAATATAGAAAAGTTCATGGCCTTAAATAAGAAGGAAGGGCCTTCGTAAGGAGCATGTGCTAATGTGTTACACAAAAGCCAGTTCTGAATTAAATTCATAACCCTTCATCTTGTAGCCCTGGTGATTGGTGGATATTCATAAACTTTAATGCACATGCATTAAATATTACATATTACACACTCATTGGTGTATAATCCTATTCTTATATCCAATGGACTAAAGCCAAGTAAGTAAAAGACAGATCCGTACATCCCCTGGTTTCAAGGCACTCAAATATCTTAAGCTTAGGAAAATTGAATCTTTGTTTACCTGTATTTGAATTTATATTCCAATTATGGTGTCACATTAAATAAAACTTATTTGAACATTTGCATATTTAAGGGAAATTTTCAAGGACTTTCTTGTTTTTATAAAAGGATGAATGGCATTGATGATTCCCCCTGAAAGAAGTTGTCCTCTGACTCCACAAAGAAATCATATCATGTTACTGTACCTTTTTTTTGGTCAAAAGCAGCATCTTGCCCCCTAAATTCCCCATATGAGGTTTATTACCCCAAACCAAATGGCAGAGGTGTTTTGTCAAGGCTTGAATATGTGAATTTGTGTACTTAGTTACTCAGGACTGACTCCTCTGTAACATAAATGTCGATGGGATGAACACTTTGAAACTTTCCAACTCCATGAGCCAAAAGTGGCTCCCCACCCCCACCTGGTCCTGTTTCCTCTGGCAGCTGGTGCTGTGGGCAACTGTTTGTTCAAAGGAGTTTCCTTTTGTGCTTGCTTCTGATGCAAAGATGCAGAAGAGCTGGAGCGGCGAGATCCAAACTCACTTTCCTTGGATCAATTTCTGTTATCCGGGTCCACGTGTTGAACATAATCCTCCTCACAATGTACAGCCATCTTTCCAAGTGGTCTCTGTTCTCTGCAAGTACCTCACATGCCTTCTTTCGCCTTGTTCTTGGGAGCGTCAGGATTCATGTTGTCCTTAGCCATCCATGTGTAGTATGCAGGTGTAATGTCATGCTTCTGGAAAGGTGAGTTGCCCACAGTGACCATCCACCTGGACAAGAGCAAAACACTTTAGAGAAATTATTTTGCACTTTCTTATGTACAAAGTTGGTAGAAACTTATTTTTTGCTTTATATCATTTGAAGAACTTTTGTTTTGGAAAATAAACTGTGTATAAAATATTTATGCGGTTAAAAACTTTTTAGAAAGTATTTTTAATTTCAGCAAGTGTGTTTACTTGTTGCATGACTATTAACACAGCTGACTTTTTGTGTCAGTGCAATGTATATTTTTTGTCCAGTTATTAACTCGTTAGCCCTAGTAAACAGCCATTGATTTGTACAGCAACAGAACTCAATTGAAGATAACTAGCTAAGACTGGATTGTGGAATTTTGTACTATATTGCAGAATCCAATATCTGTTTTTTGGTGGTTATGTAAAAGGCCTGAAGAATTACTATGTAGTGTGCAATCTGTGATATCTGAATGTTCATTGTCTATCTGTCTGATGCAAAACGGTAGATTAATACAGTTACAATACATGATTAAATTCAATAGTTCAGGTACCTAAGTATTTTTTTCCATTTCAAATAAATACCTGCTATTTACCACCAAAAAGTTGTTTTAAGCTGTTTCTTTTTTTTTTTTTTTAAAGCAGAGTCCAATAAAAACTTCCTGAACTTTTGTATAACTGGTTTAAGGCTTTATTTTTTTTCTGGAACTGGAGGAGTATGGTGAAGAGGCTAGAGAATTAGCCTTGGGAAACAAGAAGACTGTGGACTGCAGTTCCACCTCTGATGCCTTCAGGCCAGGGCCCGCCCCTCCCTTATTTTCTCTGTGTTGTGAGCAACTCTCTGTGATTGTAAATTGCAGGGTTAAAAATGATGACTGACGTTGCTAGAAAAGGTTCCCTCACCTGGGAGTGATCCCGTGTCTAGCATCCATCCTCTCTTCCACAAAACTCAGTATTAGAGCTAGAAATGAGCCAGAATTCAACTCAACATTGCACGTAAATTATGATTGAGGTTAGGGTGTACTCCCTTTAGAGACCAATATTTTGGATTGTATTATATGAAAATTTACCAAAATATAAGGAATATATTTTAATAAAACTGAAACAGGTCAAAATTATAATTCATGCCTTATATATATACCAAAATAAAAAGCTCCAGATGTCTTGAGAATTCCAAATTTGTTAATAAACATAATCATCCTTCGCCTCAACCACATCCTTTTTCAAGACCACTCCTCTGAGGAATGACAATGAAACTTCACTAGAAATGTTTGGTCCTGAAGTGAGCGGTTGTCAGTGTGTGTGGGGGACACTGGAACACAGGAGGCCGCCCCGGGAGAAGGATGATGTTAGGCAGCTTCCTATTTTAAGTAATTATTCTAGAGAAGTGGAAGGTGCTAGGTCAGTGTTGGTTTTTCCACGTTTGGCATCTCAGAAACCTGTTAAATTGAGATTAGAGGAAGGTTGTCATCTTCATAGAAAATAGGTGCTTTGTAGGGCATTGAAAAAGGAGAACTTGAATTTCCCTTCATCCCCCCTACCCCTAAAAGAAAAAGCTCTTCTCAGTATCCTAACAGTGTTAGAACTCTTTAGAATATAGACTAGGGACTGGAACTGCAGTATTTTTGTTTGTAGCCTCCAGGGCCTGACACAGTGCCTGGCATCTAGTAGAATCTCAATAAAAGTTCAGGAACTGATGGATTTGACCTTGGGGATCATTTTACAGAGGAGGAAACTGAGACATTCTGCTCAAGGTCCCAGAGGAAACTCACATCGAGGAGGCGAATCTTCTGTTTTGGATGGTTAGAAGTGCTGAGTATTTTAGCTGTGATAGGAACCTTACCTTGTGTATACTGGGGTGGCTTTCCTATGAGGAGCCAGAGAGGACTTCCTAGGGACTTGAGATGAGGATTATACAAAGCCCATTCTGCAGTTGGGCCATCGTTTCCCTTTGCAATTGAGCACTTCCAGTGTCAATACTGTTTCTCTAGGGTGGGATGGAGATTGAATTTTATTTTTTCAATTAGGAGTTGTGTTCTGAAACTTATTCTAAGTTTTTACTATATTTTTTATGCAGAACAAAGCCTATTAGATTTTAATTATTTCTCTTGCCCCCTGCAATCTAGTTCTATAGATCAGTACTTGGCTCATTCAGACCAACTTTGGAGCATTACAGAATAGGTCTTCCTGCATTAGAAAGTCAAGCTTTGCACAAATATTTAAAGAAACAATCACTACTATCTCCCCCAGGAATACTGTCCTTAGCAGAACTGTAAATGGATGACATCTTTCCTATGTCAAGTGCAAGGTGGATGGGAAGAAAGATACTCTCTCTACATAACATTGGATTCACCAGGGAAAGCAACTTTGCTTATATGAAAAGGGAGTGTTGGAATACTATAGGAGTCAATACATGTATGTCTCTTGGTTTGATGTTATGGGTTTGTGGAAGTTGTTTCTTTCATCACTGGAAAATCCATTTTAGGGGGCTTGAAGGCTGCTGGGTCTTCTGCCATTCTAGTAACCTGAAGCCAATTAAGCTTCCTTGGTGATCACTTCTGAGTACCTCTGTAGGACTGGACCCTGAAACTCGAGTCAGATTTCTTAAGGTTTCTTGGTCCAAAAAGGCTCCATTTTTCAGATGACAGTTTGTCTCTATTTCCATTTCCAGAGTCCATGCTGCTGACATCTAGGCCAGGTAAGGAAGTAGAAGATATGAGTAAACTAGCATCTGGGCTTTTGCTTGGGAGAAGAATGGGGTATATTACTTTGAGAAGACTGGGTTGAAGCAATCTTTTGTCATTTCTCCTTTTGTAACTTCAGTTTATGGATTATCTCTGCCACACGGTGGTACTTGGTTTCTTCTGTGGTGAGACCTTTACAGAGAGTGTATCCCTCGTCTGTCAGCCCTGCCTGCTACTCAGAGTACTGGATGATCTCTTGTGTCTGTTATGTAATTGGAGAATTCATGACGATGTGCATAGCCTTGGCCTTCCCCACTGGGGCCTTGTTCATTTGGTCACTGGAAGCTGAGGGGATCACAGAGGAACTATTTTCTCCTTCCTCAACCTTGGAAAGCTGTTGGTACTTCCGATCTGGGATGATCAGCTTTTTCCACAGAAACTTACTGCACATGTCCAGTGAAGGCAGAGTCATCGATATGGAATCCTCCAGGACATCATCATAACTGACTGTCCGATGATGCATTCCTATTGAAAAATTCATGTTGCCAAGAAGCCCACCTGTACTGCGATCAATAATAGTCATGTCTAGCTCTCTGGATGATGCCATGAAAGACTGATTTAGGTGTTTCTCTAAATAGATATCCAGAACTCCTCGATTCCCATGGTGAAAGGCTATGGAAGTTATGCAGATAAGACAAGGATGTCAAAAGGGAACGTTCTGAAACTAGTGGTGAACCTAGCAAAGAGTCCCAAGCAGCAGTCATGCAGAGACTTACGGACAGCTGGGTTTCTGTGAAAAAGGGAGAAGGGGAAACCGTGTGCAGCCTGAAGCTCTTCAATGGACAGGAAGCTGAGAGTAACAAGGTTCCCTAAGCACAGAAGTATGGGGTGAACTGAGGCCATGACACAAGTAGCACAAAGACCCAAACGGACCTCAGCTAGCAGAAACAGAGTGAAACTTTTCACTGTATTTTATTTTACAAGAATGATGCATTACATTCCAGTCCTGAACTGGGCCTGCACTGAATACTTAGTTGGAGCAGATAGGCTGCAATGACATTTGGTTAATTTAATTGTTGAAATGGGGGAAGGGTGATGCAGAAGGAAGAAAGCCTTGGGTGACTGGATGACCAGATACCCTGGTTTCCTGTGACTGATCCATGTCAGGCACATCTGAGGAGCCCTCAATAGGAAGAAGAGGGATTCAACTGAAAATGGGTGTTTACAGGGAAAGTAAGCCAGGGCTCATTCCAGCTATCCATACTCCACTCAATCCTGTGCCTGAGCCCGCCCAGCAGGGCCTCCTGGCTTCCCACAACAGACAGATAGCTATTAGCTCACACCCCAAGCACTCTTCAGCCACTCAAACCCAATTGTCTAAACTAGAGCACTCCATTCCCACCCCTTTCTAGGCTGTGCCCTGTACCTGGAACTCTCTCCCTTCTCATCTCTGCCTCCTGGCTTCCCTGGCTTCAAACGTCCCACCTTCTTGAGGAAGCCCTTCCAAATCACATTTAATATTTCATTGATCCCATATATGTATCTTGTTTACACACTGTTGTACTGTTGTCTCCATTACACAGTAACCTCCTTGAGAGCTAGGTTGTTTGTCTTTTGCCTTTCATGTCTCCGAGCACTTAGCACAGTATCTGGCACGTAGTAGAAAATTGATTAAGTACTAGTTGACTGATTACCTGATGTTTTAGGAAAGCTAAATCTGAATAGGCAAACATAACAATTAGAGATAGATATGAGTGCACTTTTGTTTTTTAAGGATCAATCCTTGATCCTTCAAAAGTCAGAAGGCAGTTAATGAGTTTAGAAACAGTTAAAGTGAAAAGGGATATGTTGATGGGGTGTTAATGGGTGGGAAACAAAGGTTGAAGACCACCTGGATCGGTACAATAAAGGATGACGTGAGAGCAAGACTGAATATGAGAACTGATCATTATCACCAGGAGTAATAAAACCAGGGCTTATCTTATTACTGCCTTTCTACCACCCCTGTTCACCCACTCTGCCAAAATTAAACCAAATGCCTCTGATGTTTACTATCTATAACACTTTGGGCAAGTCATTTAACACCACTGAGCCTGGTTCCTCATCAGTAAAAGGACAGGATTGAACTAGATGGCCAATGAGCCCCCTCTCAAGTCTATATTTATGACCCAATGACGTTAGAGACCCACACTCTTCATGTTATAGAAGAAGAACTAGATCTATGGTTTCAGAGGAGGCAGTTGAACCCAGGTCTTTTCATTCCCGGTCCAGCACTGTTCCAGCCCGGTTCAATACAATTCAACAAACATTTTTAAAGGTCCTACCATGTGGAAGGAAGATGTCATTATCATTGATACCCTACCCCTCCCTGCAGGCTTGAGTCTCCATAATATGGGTAGCCCTGAATGGGAAGGATTCATGTCCTTCATAATTCTATTTCCACCAAGTATAAAGCTTACCTTTATTCATTCCCCCTTTTTAAAGAAATAACGAATTAAGGTAGTAAATCTAAAGAGACAGCACTGTCATGTATTGGAGAGAACATCTGCTGGGAGTTCAAGCTGATTCCTCATCTCCACAAGGTAGCTGCATGAGCCTGGGCATATCCTCTCACCTCCAGGCCTCAAGTTCTCATTGGCTGAATGACAGTAACTATTTCCCCATCTACATTTCACCAACAAGAGGATCAAATCGGAAGTTAGCTGTGTATGAAGGCACAAAAGCAAATCATCACTATTCATAACACCTCATTTGAAAGCCGCTTGTCAGCTATGCTGAGACAAAGAACGGTGTGGTGGGAAGGGTCACTTTTTTTTCTGGTGCTCAGTTTCCCCATCTGTCGGAATATGACATCGAATGTCCCTCCCAGATTGATGGTTGTACAAGTCAAACCATGTAGAACAAGGCTCAGTGAGTGTTTGGGTGGTTGATCTACTTGTCTGTCTCAGATGAGATATGAAGCAGGTGTGGTGTTAATGGAAATGGTGCAAAATTTGGAACGAGACTCTAGTATCAAATCCAGACTCTCCCAGTGTTTCTGATGTTGAGCAAGTCACTTAACCCTCCAGCCTGAGTTTCTCCAAGTTCTCTTACTAGTCTAAATCTATGATCTAGCTGCTTGTGTCCTCTCCCCTGGCCCTACCCACAGTTATCATATACCTCGGTGTCTAGCACAATGCCTGGAACATCTGATGTATTTAACAAATACTTGTTGATTTTTTTACTTGATCCTATATAATATATTCAATTAATCTATCTCCCTTAATCATAGTTAAAACAAACCTACCCCACCCCTTGCAAAGTGTTTGAGTCAACTGCAATAGAACTCTCTTTCTTGTTCAGATTCTTGAGGAATAAGGGTAGGCTATCCTAAGTTAAAGAATGAAAAGCTCTGAAACTTATTAAAAGTAAGAATCATCCTAAACTTGATAAAACCCAGCAAGACAGTACAGCATAATTCTGTTGTAAATGTTAATCACAAGAAGATAAAACTGTTTGAAACTTTCACCGATTTAGAGGGACTCCAAATAAAACTCCCTTGACCAATTGCAGATTGGGAACTGAAAGATTACATGATTTCCCCAGATTCACATAGATGACAAATATCAGAAGCAGGAGGCCAGTTCACCAGACCAAACACCAAAAAGCTGAGGCATCAAATGGCCATGATCTGAGGAGCCTGTGTACCCTAGCTCCTCTGACACAAACCAGTAAGCAGTCATGTGTATGGATGGGACTCTGATTATACTACCCATTAAAAAGTAATAATTTTTGTTAGATAATAATACTTCTTAATTGAAGAAATCAGAACTGAGTGTGAATAGGACCTGTATACCTCCTTGAATCAATCAAAGCCATTATGTAAGGGACTTGGTCATATCCTAAGACATTTTTATATAAAAGAGGAAGGACCTAGCTCCAAATCAGATAGTGATTACAAGGGTCTGGAAAGAGTCAGATCATACAGTATTGAGCATGTCCCTAGGCAATCAGTGAAAGAAGAAAGAAAAGGTAGAAGTGAACTGTGACAGAGAAAGGAGAAATCAAGGAAGATCATCAGCTCTATAGACATCTCCAAACAGAAAACCCTGCTGATGCCACCACTGTTCCCACCTCCTCAAGGAATAAAGGAAAGTCTGCTATTTCCCCAACTTCTCCTAATGTCTGTCATGTGTAGGTTAAGACAATATTATAAAAATTACAATACTACTACTATGTTCTTTTGGGAATTTGATTTGAATAAACATTTAATCAAATCAAACTCCCAAAAGAACATTTTAGAGATTCTTAAAAAGTATGAAAAAAACCAAAAGATCAAGAATAACAATGAAAAAGAAAAGTGGGAAGGAGCCTGTTAGTAGATTTAACATTGAATAAATTAATCAGGGTAGCACGTTCACTTATTTTCAGGAAATCTCGGACCTCCTGGGTCAAGTGAGTTATTACTTACTGGACTTACCTCCCGAGGCTACAATGGATTCTGCTATGGACAGCAGTTGCTGGGCTTCTGGTGGATCTTATGAAACTTTAACATGCATAAGGTCACAACTTGGTCCTTTCATCTCATACCCATGCATCTAAGGTTAGGAAAGAGCACAATCAACAGAGACGAAAATAACAGGCGCCATGGACTCATGGCCACATGGCAACTCACCTCTGGAGGCTCACAGCATCTATTCCTCCTCACTGTGTGCATGCTTGATTCTGGCTCAGCAGCCATTTCAAAGCATTTCCATCACCATGCAGTAAGATGTCACCAAACTGAGAGCCACTGTGAGTGCTCTTAATGAAGGAAAAAGCCCTCTCACACAAATGTAGACAGGCCTCAAAGGATGAGGCCCTTATCAGTCTTATTAGCCCCGCATTACCCTTAAAATACAACAAATGTAAACTGTTTTTTATGCATCCTCAAACCTCTCCTTTCCTTCTAGTGTTTTTTCTTTTGGTAGAATTTCCATGTCTATTCAGAATTTCAGGGGTTCATCTAATTCTGGTGCCTGTATAGCCTACCCCTATTTAGGTAAGCAAGTCAAGACATACTGAGATTTGTTTTCTTGTCTAACTTACAGTAATTGTAATTTTGGCATTTCAAATGTTGCTGGTTTAACTGGAATAGCTAAAGATTCGATTACTATTCAGTAGTTAATGCTTGAACTTGAGAACAATACACATACAAAGTCTGAATCTTTTTTTTTTCAAAGGGCTACTCAGTTGTTTAGGAATGGAATTCATTCTGTTCCAATTTATGGCCCTTCTCACTCTCATTTGAAGATGCCACTGAGCTTGGTCAGCTAGCCTGGGAGGGGCTGCCCCAAGAACCTTTAAGCTTCAGCTCTTAAATACTTAGGTCCACTTAGGAAGTCATAGTTAATTAGGGTTTGGGGAGAGTAAGTGGAGATGATATTCATCCTGTGTAGGAGAAACCTTAATCTGCTTTCTATTATGAGGATGTATGTTTCTTATTTTAGGCACTCAATCCTAGGGCAAAGTTAATTTCTCAGTTATTAATAAAAAGGAAGGCTACGTCCTTTATTTTTGACATTGTCACCAACATTAATCTTCAATCTCTCCCTGTCTGCCTTCTCTGCTGCCTAATAATATTGAGTTCTGGTCAGGAAGGATCATCTAGCTTGTTATCTGAGGGATGAAGGGGCAACAATGAGAACCAAACATGGATCAACTGATTGATTAAAGGTTGGGAAAGGAGTACAACAAGGCTGTCTATTGTCATTTTATTTATTTAGCTTGTATACCAAGCATATCATGTGAAATGACAGGCTAAATAAATCAAAAACCAGAATTAAAGTTGCTAGAAGCATCAATAATCTCAGATACGCAGGTGATACCACTCTGATGGCAGAAAGTGAAGAATTAAGAAGTTTCTTCATGAGGATGAAAGAAGAGAGTGTAAAAGCTGGCTTGAAGCTTATCGTCAAAAAAGCATACAAAAAACCTAATATCTTGGCAGCTGGCCCCATCTCCTCCTGGCAAATAAAGGGAAAAGAAGAGGAAGAAGTATCAGATTTTATATTTTTAGCTCAAAGATCATGACTGCAGCCATGAAATTGAGTTCTTCTCTTAATTGAAATTACTTCGCCAACCAAGGTCTGTATAGTCAAAGCCATAGTTTTTCCAGTAGAAATGTATGGCTGTCAGAGTTGAACTATGCTGAAAGCTGAGCACCATGGAACTGATGCTTTCAAATTGTACTGGAGATTTTTTCTTGAAGAAATCTTGTCTTTCCCATTCTATTGTTTTCTATTTCTTTACGTCACACATTAAGAAAATCCAAATGGAATTCTTATTTCATTCCTCATTAAAGTAAAAATGTTAACTTAAAAACAAAACAAACTCAAAATTGCCCCTAGAAAGATGGAGGGATCTTAAAAAAAAAAGAATTGCACACTGAGGATTTTGTTTGTTTGTTTAAGAAATGAGACAAACTTTGTCTTATGGCTCAGAAGTTCATAAGAATCTCAGGCTGTCTGGACTCGTCATAATAAATAAGTCAGTTGTAGATGTTGGAGTGACCAGAGCAGAAAGCCCAGCTCTGAAACAACTCCTCTATCAAGGATGAAGAACATTAGATCAAGTAATGATCAGAATCCAAGGAAACACCGCAGTACAATCAATTTTCAACCCAGGTCCATAAAAAGTGACTTTCACTTTCCACAAGGGAAGGTGCGATAGGACCAGGCTTTCCTCCTCCCAGGGAACTTCCTTCCTTTTTCTGATAACCCTCGCTTCCTTGAGCCAACGTCCTGGTACAGGGGCATTGAAAAGCCCTACCCAACCTCAAGGGCTATAAGATACTGCCTTCTAGGGAAGAACTTACCTCTTATTTCACTGAAACCTGAAGGCACTTGGCCAGACTTTCCTGTCCTCCCCTCCCTCTCATCTCACATCACTGATGCTTTCCACCACTAGCTCCAACGTCTCTTCTCACATGAAGTGGAAGCCCTTTTTCTCACCAAGGCAAAACTCTCAGCATGCACAGGTGATTCCATCTTCTCGGCAGATTGTTCCATTATCCCTATGCTTTCTGCCTATCTGAAGGATACTTAACAACTTCTCACAGATGTTTATTTCTCCTCCATCTTCAAAACACCTTCACTAGATCCAGCCATCTCCAGTAGCTTCCATGGCTAACTCTTTGAGAAGGCTGTCTACTATAGTTGTTTCAATTTCATTTCCTCTCTTCTAAATTGTCTGCAGCCTGGCTTCTGACTTCATCATCAACCAAAACTGCTTTCCCCAAAGATACCAGTGATCTCTTATTTGCCAAACCGAATCACCTTTTCTCAGTCCTCAACCTTATTGACCTCTCCTTCAGTCTTTACTATTGCTCACCCATTTTTCTGTGCTACTCTCTTCTGGGTTTTCCCGATACCCTTCTCTCCTAGTTCTCTTCCTGACTTCTCCAAATCCTTTGTAGGAACTTCATCTAGGTCATAGTAAGAAACACAGGTTTCCCTCAAGGCTGTTCTGGGCTCTCATCTCTTTTCCCTCTGTACCACTTGGTGATCTCCTAAGCTCCCATGAATCATCATTTCTGTTGTCACTTGGGCTTGCAACCTAGTTATCCCCTTCACTCCCCATTCCAATATATAAACAGCTGTCAAGTTTTTTTCTATCTATACAAATTGGTTGCCTATATATAACCTTTTCTCTTGTCTGATAATGCTACCACCCTGGTGAGGTCCTGGCCATCATGACCTAGACTACTGCAGTAGCCTGCATTCTGTTTCCCTACCCTCTCCTCTCGCAACTCCAGGTCATGCTCCCTTCAACAACCAAAGCTGAATATTACCATTTCACACTCCCCCCATCTCCCCAACCTTCCCATTTAATCAAGGTCGGTAGCTCCTCATCATTGAGGAATAATTAGGAAATCCTGTTTGGCTTCCAAGGCCCTCAATAACCTGGTTTCCTCCCCTCACCTCGCCCCCCCCCTTCTCTGCAGGTGGTTGATAGCGCGACTATCTTTTGAAATTGTCCGTATCCTCTGACCAAATGTCTGCAGTGGAATGGTTTATAGTCTTGGGACAGTTCCCTGTAATTTGGGATATCAGATTTCTGTGTGCCTTTGAGTGATTACTATTAGGTAATTTGGAGTGATTAACTTCTACCATGTTTTTTACATTCTCCCTCAAGTGCCTTATCAGACACGAGTAAGATTTGCAAATTGAAATAATTTTTCATAGTGCAGATATATGTATTAAGGCCATTTCTATCCAACTAAAAGGAGAAAATTACAAGAGTCTATAATAGAGTTTTAAATTTTATTTCTCCCTCAACCCAGCTTTAATAGACAATTTAGGCAACCAATTTGAACACACATAATAAACTGGCACCTGCATACAGTATCTACATTGTTTCTACATCTTCCGTTGAACAAGGTATGATGACATACTTGTAAAAAACGAAATGTAGGTGAGGAGAAACCAGCAATGGAAAAAGATATTTTTTTCCCTTCTATTGACTGCATTCTTAAATAGCAAATACTGTGGAATCACTAAGAGGAAATGTTTTCTGCCTTCCACAGATTAAAAAGTAAACCAGCAAATGTATGAACAGAAAGCAATCCCTATAATTGGCCATTATTATGACTGAAAAGGAAGGTCTTGTTCTTATCATCACAATTACTGTCTTAAATATTTCTTCACAGTGTAAATATAAAAATGATCACCTTGGGCAGGTTGCATTTGTTAAAATAGACTCTATTTTAAGATACATGCTATAAAATTACTCTAAAAAAAGGGAAATCTTTATAGCTCTGTTAAAATAAAAATGAGGACTGTTTTTACATATAGAATATACACCCAATTGAAGTCATATCTGTAACTCTAAAAGGCCATTATAGGTTTATATTTTATAATACATTTCATTGTTTACAATATAGTTACTTCTTTAGACTCTTATTTCATAATATCTAGCATTTAATGATCTCTCTTAGATTTTCCCCAAATTTAGATTTTTTCTATACAAATATGCACACGTATATGTATGAGACAACCAATTAAAACATACCTAATAAGTGTCCTGATACACATACATGCACATACATACATATATGTATATATATGTATATTTACTTTATAAAATCCACCACGTGTGCTTGTTTACATACATCCAAAGTGCTTTTATGATTTGCTATTAGTGATTGATGGGACAAAAAGAGAAAAACCAGATGGCAAGCAGCCTCATTCGGAAACTCATCTTGTTATCCAAGAATTTTCCAACGCCATTTCTAGATTGTTACTGAAAAGCGCAATGGAGTATGCTGATTGTACTCATTCATAATAACGTATAATAACCAAGGGAATGTAGGATGAAGATTGTAATTCTTAGCTCTCCATTCGACCATTTCTCTTATTTCTAGGCTATTTACAGAATACTTACACAGAGCCTAAGGCTAAAAGCAACTTCTCCCTTTGCATACTCAAAAGTGACTGGAATTTAATTCTGACAAAAATATCTACTGCTCTTGTTAGTGTAATATTCTTTACAAATACATGTTATTCCCCACATAGTTTTATACAGAAGCATTCTATTTCTTGTAGCATTCACTCCAATGAGAAAATTAAATCAAGAGGACAAGAATTTCTACAGCATCAGTAGTACGTTCAGATCCACTTATGAGAAATGTCATTCAGTGCAGGTCGCGGTACACCAAAGCAAAGGCCTGGCCTTCTTGGACTTTCTATTGTTGGTTGGAAAATTCCTCACTGAAGCTCAATGATTTACTCATTACTGAAGAACTTTAAATATGGATCATGATACAAGCAAACAGTGCAGAAACAGCAGCACCCTGGTGTCACAGTGTGGAGTTGGCATCTCTGCTAAGGTCAATACAGCCAAGGGAGAGAAATTGGAAAGGGCTTCAGTCTGAACACCTTACTGCAAATATTCTGCCAGCCTGTGACTGCTCTGAATCCATTTTGGGACAGTGGGTACCTCTGGCAGAATAGAATGCTTCTTATATTTTCCTTGAGTCTCACTGATTGTCCTAGAGAACATTGCACACAATTTAATCACAAAGAGTTAAATATTGGCCAATTGTCTGACAAGACATAGATTAGCCTCTTTATTTTACCCTCACTTTAAAGAACAACTTTTGCCTGACAAATGATTTTATTCTCCTCAGTTATACTAAATGTATTCATGTCTTAGTAACAAAGTTATCCTTGAGAAGATATTTTAGAATAAAATACAAGAATCTATCTGTCAAGTTGGTTTTCTACTATACTATAAAACCTTTAGCTAAAAGGGCTGTTTTGAATTGTATTGGCAAATACTTGGGCAAGGGAAATCTCTAGGACTTTAACATTTCTTTAGTTTATACATTTGAGAGCGTTCACTTTGAAACCCTGCAAATGAGTGGGATGTCTTGTCAATATGATACACTAGAAAAAATACAGGATGTTTTGCAAGCAATCTGTTACATATTTCATACTTGGATCAAATGTTTATTAAATATTCACAGTAATTTTAGAGAAGTTAACATTCATGTCTTTAAAAACCTCAATTTACTGTATATTAAATCATTTTTTCTAGATAGGTGCAAAATATATGTCAGTGCTTTTCTAGAGAATTGCTAAAAGTTCCTCATGGGTCCAGCTATAACTTCAGGGACGGCTGGAGGAGTCCTTTCTCGATGAGATGAGATTTCAGGGTTTTGTAGATATTCAACTGCTGCTCTGGCTGAAGCACTAACAGTTGCTGAAGTACTTTGCTGGGATTTGGACCCCTGTGGATAAAAAAGAAAAGGTACAATTTATATTATGTCAAGGTATTTTGGCTGAATGCAGCAGGACTCTGGAGCAAACCCAATTTCTATCCCCAGGCCCATGGGCCCCTGGCTATGGCCTGTTGTTATGAACTCTTCCCCTATCCACAGAGCTGATGGATTCTCCTGGTGTCCAAATCATGCGCCTGTTTGGAGTTTCTCCATCTGCACTGTTTTCTAGTTCTCCCATTTTTTTGTTGTTGTTGTTGAATGGTTGAGTTCTTGCTCCAATGGCTGGGATCTGGGGATTTATCAGCCTCAGGTGTATTGTGTTCATCTGCTTCTGTATATTGTGTGCCTAATATATTCCCTGATCAACCTCTTCTGTTTCTCGCTTTGCTCCAGAGTGTTTGGACAAATATGCCTTTGTAGTATAATGTGAAGTCCGGCACTGCCGGCTCTCTGCCTTTCCACTTGTCTTCCATTGATTCCTCCATCTTCTCGATGCATTATTATTGTTTTTTCCAGCTCTATAATGCAGTCCATCGGGCTAGGGCACTAAGGTCAGCTAATTCAGGGCCTATCACAAGTCTGATAATATTGGCTCAGCCTACCCATGAGCAACTATTTCTCTAATTATATAGATCTGCTTTTATTGTAAATAGTATTTTGTAACTGCGTTTGTAAAGTTCCTGGGTGTCTGTCAGCAGGTTAACTCTGAAGTATTTTATACTATCTATAGTTATTTTAAATGGAATTTCTCTTTCTACCTCTGTGACCGGTTTTGTTGGGAATATACACAAAGTGTAGGTGATTTATCTGGGTTAAATTTTATCCTGCAACTTTACTGAAAGTTGTTTATCATTTCAGTTAGGTTTTTAGTTGACTCTCTTAAGATTCTCATATCATCTGTAAAAAGTTACAAGTTTTGTTTATTCTTTGTCTATGCTTTTTCCTTTAATTTTCTTGTCTGTTAAACTTTTTATTTGTATTTTAATGTTTAAAAACTTTTTAATTGTTTACTAGTATTTCTAGTAAAATACTGATAGTGACCATGGCTGTTCTTGTTTCATTTGCTCTTATACAGGAAAGGCTCCTCGTCGTCCCTTCCCTCGACAGCTAATGTGTGCTCTTGCTTTTAGATACGTCTCATTTTAAGAAAAACTCAAATTGTCCCTGTGTTTTCTAGTGTTCTAAATAGGAATGAGATTGCATTTTGTCAAGTGTTTTTCTGCATTTACTTAAGTAATCATACAGTTTTTGTTGCTTTTATTATTAATGTGGCTAGTTATGTTTATAGTTTTCCTATAGTTTACAGGGTTAGGATGTGCATTTTAGGGTTAGAGTTATTGATTTGTTCTTTGACCCACCCATTCTGCAGGATTTTAGTTTTCAATTAGTTTTAAATCTAGGCTTCAAAAACACTTTACTGAATGTAATTTTCACTGCAATAATCATCAGATGCAATTGATATTTTTGCTTTTCTGTATTTGAGGTTTTTATGCCCTAATACATGGGCAATTTTGGTGAAGATGTGTTATACACAACTAAGAAATAGGTATATTTCCATTTTCATTCAATATTCTCCAGGTCTATCATATTTAACTTATCTAAAAAATTTTGTTTATTTTGTTAGAGGTCTGAGAGGGGTAAATTGAGGTCACTTACCAACTAGTGTAATTTTCCATGTATAAATCACTTAACTTTTCATTTAAGAATTATTTCACTGCAGGATCAGATGGCTAGGCTAGACTAGAACTGAGTTCCTATGGTTCTTCTTTGAGGCTCCAGGGCACCCATCTACACTTCCAGAGCTTGTTCCTTGCTCAGAACACAGCTAGGATGGGTCCACATTCCTTTGCAACCACTCAGGCTTGGATCCATGATCTAGAACTGGGCAAGCTGTGACAAAGATGGCACCTCTTCCCCCATTCAACACTAGTTCAGGGATCTCCTCAGATCTGCTGTCTCCTTCCCCTCTGTGCCAGGGTGTGGGAACACTTTTTATCAGCAGCTGCTGCTGCTGCGGCCCTGAGCGTCTGATCAACCCAGACTCCCAGGGTCAGCAAACCTCCCTCTCTGTCTTCCTCAGTGGCTCTCAGCTGTGACTTCTTCCTGGCTTTCCTCATCAGAATTTGGTCTGATGCATTTTCTAGATTGCTTTGGAGAAGTGTAGTGGGCAAGCTGGGCAAAAGTGCTTCTCTTCACTCCACCATCTTCACTCCACTGCCACCAGTTAATTTTTTTTTTGACAGATCCTATTATACTGTTTCTTAAGCCTCTTTTGTATGTGTCATGAACACTTGGGCAGTCTGGGGTGAAGCCGATAAATCCTTTGTCAGAATTATTTTTTTAAAGAATAAAGTAAAAACAGCCAATTACAAAGGAAACCAATAATATTAAAATAAAGTTGTCAAAATAATTTAAAAAAAAACCAAACAACCAAGTTCACAGATCCTGCCTAGGTCAAGTATCCCTATTGTAAAAGAACCAAAATCTGTCAACAATCTGTGTTAGATCATTGAGGATGGCAACATTCATAAAAGGGTTACCATATGTGAAGGGTGAATTTACATCAAGGATGTCAAGGATTCAAAGTATTCAAGAAAGTAAGAAATCCACAATATGATGTCCATACAAGCTACATTAGTTCCAACATAACGAAGCAAATAAAATGATCCAATGAGTATTCAAAGCCTCTAAAATGAGTCTTGATACTCAATATGAATATAATAAATGGATGCAACTACAATAAACAACAGCACTAGAAAAGTAAAACTGAAGGTACCTACAGGTATAATCCTTCCCTACTACACAATGCCCTACGTAGGAGCACATGAGCTGAGTGCTGACAGGGATAATGATGTTCTTTTTCCATCCCAAATAAATAACCAAAGTGGAGAAACTAGAACTCTTCAGATTGTTCCTATACACAGTACCATACTAATTGTACCCTTGTCCTGAGTCCATTAAAGACTGTGTCCAGAAGTTAAAGAATTTTAAAATATCTTTAAGACTATCACACACATAAAAGAAAATGATGTAATATAATACTATAAATAGACACAAGTTTGTACCTTATGAAACTGGTGATATATACATGCACAAAAGTTGCCATCAAATACTGACAGTCAAATCTGTCCATTATTCCGCCATGTCCAGGAATGGTGTTTGCAAAATCCTTCCAAACAAAAGAAATATGCAAATAAAAATTAGTCACATCCTTAAATATGTACCAGACTTTCATCCAGGATGAGAAAAAAATGGTATTGTGATTTTCTGTCAAATGTAAAACTAATTTTTTCAATACAGAAAGCCTACTTACTACCTTTTCAATTCCTGGAAAAGACTATACAAATAGTCCACAATCACAAATATTCAATTTTTTTCTGATATTTTAGAAAATTGACCAAAACCTCTTTCCAGTTACACAGTGCATCATCACTGTGGGGCAATGAAGTACAGACATACATTCAGATGGTATAGAAAATTCTGGAGCACTGAGGTAAAGGTGGGGGCGATTGATTTAAGTAAGTGATAAAATACCTGAGCTATCTATCTCAATCATAGACTAAATGTGAAAAGGTTCCAGAGGAAAAGGGTTCAGTTCAAGAAACTCAGTCATACCTTAGGGGATGTATCTATAAATTAAGCTAGATCAGAACCAGGTATTCTAGAGGCAGGGACAAGTGTAGCATTTTAGCTCACCTCCTAAGAAGGGGCTGCTTGATGAGAAGGGGAGGGAACAGAGAACAGGTTCTCTGCCTCCCCCCTCAAAACATACACACACACACACACACACACAGACACGCATGCACGCACGCACCAGGGGAAGATCTTAAGACATGCAGCTTAGTGTTTCTGGAGGAATGTGAATTTCCCTTCTGCCCACTAGTGTATCAGCAGCACCCCAGCCCTTCACTGGGATCCTGGAAAAGAATCTGCCCCACATCTAAGGGAAACTTCTTGAGCCCTTGATTGGGAGAACAGCGCTTCCCACAGTGAGGAGCTGTGAGCCACTGACATGCCACCTGTGCTCTCTAAGCTCTGGCTTCTTTCCCTGCAGGCACTAGGGAGAGTGAGGGTCACCGAGGCTACAGTGATATCTCATAGAAACTAGTAAATCCCTGTTTCTAAAAGCCATTCAAGGCCGGCCAACAACAGTGACTCTTAGCTGATGCTCCAGTTCCACTGGGCTACTACTAGAACCCTGTGAGAAGGACTGAACTGGGACTGGAGACTTACCTGGGACAGTAGGAGGTAGGACAATGACGCTCAGGGCTCACAGGAGCTACACAAAGGTCGATTTAGTGACTGCAGAATTTTGTGAAGACCTTCCATGTACCGTTGAGCTCTTGTAAGCACAAAATAACTTCTCTCTGGTCACAACCACATGGTGCCAAAGAGCCCTCTCCCCACTCTGAGGGCTTGTAGCATTTTGCCTGCACCATTCACCTGGTACATAGCTTGTGACCGTATCCAGGTCTGGTCTCCTCTCCTATAGTCCTTAAGGGCACACAGCCAATTTCCAGCAAACTCCCAGCACATCACAAGGTCAATCAGCTGGGTTCCCACCCTCTCCTTTGGTTCAGTCACAGGGAACAGTTATGCAGTCACCATTTTCCAGCCTCCTACATCCAATCCCGCCGAACTCAAGGTAGCAAACCACAAACCCATTATCATCAAACTCTACCAGCTATACCAAACATTACATGCCAGGTGCACATTAGCCCTAAGCAGAAGGACACATATAAAGCAAATAAATGCCTCAGTGATGTGGGGGCTCGATATATGTGCAGGCCTTGGGTTAGGGATCTGAGGAAGAATTCCAAGAATATGTGAAAAGCTCCCAGTGAAGGTTATAACAGATGCCCAGAATGAGGCTACTGAAGGCAGCAGAAGAGACATAGGAGCCTTTTCAACTTCTAAATTAGACAGAAGAAACCTATACTAATTAAATGAAGGCCTACCTTTTATGACATAAAGAGCCTCATATAAGTTGGTTCTAAACAGGGAGTACAGCTCTTTAGACCTGAAGAATTACTCACTAGCAAGGGCTTTTGTTGATACCAACTTGGGTATCTGGAGAACTGTGCTTGATGATATATTTCATAAGCTTATTACATATCTGCAAATATCTTTGCTGTTTTCTAGTAAAAGGCATTTCTGCTTTTTCCTACTTGGTTGACCTTGTGATGACCCAGCAGGTGGCATCCAGTCCTAACCATAATCTAAATCTGTTCCAAGAACTATAAACAATTAGAGATGAAGCCTAGTAGTAAGGCTACCGGACTGCAACAGAGATGACTTCTGGTATCATATTACCTTATCTCACTCAACTCTGGCCCAGCCTTCAACCCTTTCCTTCAAATGGGGCTGGAAGAGCATACCTGGTCACCACGAAAATTTTTAAAGGAATACTGGCATGGCAGAGATGAATCATGCCGACACACTCCCTGTACCTATGCTACTCTTATGGAATAATTTCATTGATATAGAAAGCATTTAATACTGTAAAATGACACATGGAGTAATGAAATCAGTGTTTAAATGACACAGATTATTGAACCTGTCTGTGAGGAAAAAACAAGACTGTGCCTTTCTTCCAAGAGGTTTAGGGCATACAACCGAAAGGGAAGCAGTAATTCCAGTTACAGGCACAATCACAGATTCTGCTCTGATATAAAATGCACATAACTCACCTTAATTTTAAAAGCCCTTTTGAACCCACTAGCAAAGAAGCCTCCAAATGGGCCAATTAAAGATGCAAACGTTGAAAGTGCAATGCTGTGTATCTGGAACGGGTACAAGCTCACTGTATCCTGAAGGAAAAGAAATAGAAGCTGTTTCACTCACACCTTTACTTAATCCCATGCAACACTTGGGTTGTAAAGAAAAGCAAAGTACAGCCCCAGACATTCATCTCCGCTTCTGTTCTGAGGGGGCATGTGGTATCCAAACGTGATGATGTTTTCAGTGGAGGGGGAATCCGCCACCTACGCTAAGACTAAGAGATCAGGGTCACCCGACCACCAGGTGTCAGAAGCAGAATGTGAACCCTGACCTCTCTAACTCCAAGGTGACTTCCTCATCCTCTGTGTCATGGTGACTCTTTTTCTTTTATAACCTTAAAATAAAGGCACAGAGGACAAGATGTAGAACTGATCATATGTGATGTTGCCCCTGAGGATTTTTTAATATGGCAGCAAAAAATATTCAAAGAGAAAACTATTGGAGAAATATCAGCAGTTTTTGCTGTATTCCATACCTGTAACTAACCAACTTCGACCTGATGAATTAATATGCTGAATTTGTCATTTATAATTTAACTTTTTAATTGTCATAACCTGCTCCTGCTTCAATTCCTCCCATCTGGAAAAACAAAGGGTAACTAAATATTTCTAACACAAATATATTTGAGCTAAATGGAATTTATACCTTAAACCCAAGACAATTCTCTAAGTAACTAATTCCTCAGATTTAGTCGGCTTACTATTCAGTTCACTATTCACTCAATTATCAGGGTGGGAAAGGTGATGCTCTCGGAGGTTTTCTACATAATTCAGTTCATTAGAATACTAACTTTACTAAAATGGACTCTATATATTTAGCTCTCTCTTACCCATCGCAACAATCCTTTCAATACAGGAGGAACAGCGTAAGTCTGAAGCTGAAAAAGTTCTGATGGTTCACACTCCGTTACAAATGAATTGCTTTCACTTCTGTATTCTACTGGACAAACAAAGTACTGGTACTTTGCTAAAAAGTAGGCAACCTGGAAAACAAAATATGTATCTATCAATGTCAAGTGTTATCAAAAAACCTACCTTCAGTTTTGTGTTAGAGAGACTAGAGTTAGAGCATTTACACTTTTATATGTCAATGCTGGCTCCCAATTCAAATTCAAACAATCATTTTCAGACATACTACGTACAAGGGACTGCCCTGGGTGATACTACTCTGAAAATCAATAGTCCACAAGAAAATAAATGGAAAAAAAATACCTTTGAACTACAATTAATTCGGTTACAGAATCTGGGTGTGAATTAGAGTTGAGAAAATGTGCCTTCTTGCCCATTTGACTAAAGGGACAACGATGGGTGTGGACCATGTACTTCTACTGTGAGACACGGCTGATGTGCTGAATGGTTTTGCTACGCTTTTTCCCTTCCTCCTCAGTCTTTGTTATGAGGGATGACTCACAGGGTAGGAAAAGGCAAGGGACACAATTTGGCCAAGGAGGTGTACTCCGGGTAAACTCCTAGGCTCTATCCTGACCCCTCTCTCTTCTGTCACCTCATCACTCCCATGAGTCCAGTTCTCATCTCTCTGCCGCTGACTCACAGACACACATTTCCCTTGTTCTTTTGCATGAGAAGTGTTAGTGATTTCCAACTGCATGTCCTCTGGGCATCTCACTATCTTCATCTCCAAAACAGAACTCACTATCTCCACCCACACATCTTTCCGAAGTCCTGCATTTACTGTCAAAGGCATGGCCATCTTCCCAGCCATCCAGGCTCAGTCCCTTACACTCACTACTCCCACATGTAGTCAATCTTTTACCGAGTCTTAACATTACCCCCTCCCACACCTCTCCTAAGGCCCCTCCTCATCACAGACTTTACTGTTAATCCTCCTTCTTGCCGCTCCCCAGCTCTTTTCAGGGCTGCCTCCCCCAGTTAGAACACAAAAGCTTGTTGAGGGCAGAAGCGATCTTTATTTTTTACTATATTTGTATTCTCAGGGCTTAGCACAGGAGCTGGCTCACAGTAAGTGCTTAATAAATTCTTGTTGACTCGATTCCCTATTGCCGCTAGGATAAAATATAAACTCCAACATTTACATCCTTTTACAATCTGGTACCTTTCCATCTTTCCGTCTTTTTATACTTGATTGCCCTCCTTGGATATTCAGAGATACAACCATACTGTCCTATCTGCACACATAACGCTCTATGTCCTGTCTGTGTGCCCTTCGTGGCCTCCTTCCCATGCCTCAATGTCCTTTCTTCCCACCTCCACGTCTTGGAATCCTTGGCGTGGGAGAAGCAACCACGGAGGGTCAGGCAAATTGTTTCCTAAAAGTCAGCTGGTCCGCAGTACTAAGGCAAAACCACGGCCATCGCTCCCTGCTATGTCAACAGCAATCTGAGATTCCTTAGGCTGACCAGGTATCCTACCTTGGCAAATGCAGAGAATCAGGAGGAACCGTGGTCACTTGAACCAATGTGCTAACCTTGATGAATATCCTCTCCATGTTATCATTAAGTAAACCTTTTGATAAAGGTGAGATTGTCTATGAGTATCATTAGTTATTTTGTTTATGTTTTGTAAAATATGTATATATATATATATGTATTTGTGTGTGTATATAAAATAGTTTATAGTCTGCATTCTGTATATGTACATATTGTCTTGTTCAGTAGAATATCAGAGGGACCATTTCGTTTTGTATCACCAGCACAGTGCCTGGCACACCGCAGATATCGAATACACAGATGATTGATCAAAAGGAATCAAAACAAAGATAAGGGGGAAAAACAAAAAAAAAAATCATTAATTTACACCATCCCAATTATAAACTTTGTAACTTTGAAGTCAAGTATAAAAATTATAAACAGATATTACAGGTTGGTTTCACAATGAATGAGAAACAAGCCTCTCTAAGCCCCGAAACCAAACCAAACCAATGAAAATTATTAAAAATCTTGTTTTGCAGTGGTGTAAATGAAAGATCACTTCAGTGTTCTCAACTCCAAATAAACTTCAATTAATTATCCCCCTTTTATCCTTGCCTATGAAACTACAAGAGATTTACTTGGCTAGCATTGTTTTAAAAATGCTCTATCAAATATTTTATTTGGTGAAATACACCCTTTCTTCTCTTCAGTCCTTCCTTCATCATCTCACTCACATTTCTTAAGCCAGCCTGGGCTAGGGGGGAGAATTAAAACAAAACAAAAGATAAACGGGATATTAAATCCCACTCCTAGCCTCCAAAGATTCATCCTGATGCAAACCTTCGGCTAAACTAGAAATCAACAGAAATAGCCTCTTCAAGGGCTAGGTAAGTATTCTTAAACAAGTGGTGGGCTCTCAGACACAGTGAAGAAGCCAATTTCTACACACTACACATAAACACTCATCCCAATGAGAATCAGCAAAAGAGGGTCTTAAAAATAAGCTATCTTCTAACATGAATATAAAATTATCAGTGAGAAGTCTCATTTCTACTCCTCTAAACTTAAACCTGATACCAAGAAATAACATCCAGAAATGTTGAGGCTAGTGATGCAGCTAGAACTAATTTTCAACACCCTCCTTACACTAAAAAAAAGGGCTCCTTGGCATACAAAGTCTATAGAAATTTATATAAAGAGTGGCTCAAAAGCAATTATAAAATTTTCACCTATAATACTTAAAATATCCATTTCTTGAGCATTTTTTTACCCAAAGCTGACAATTGTAGAAATGAAATATTTTAAAATCATCTACAATGTTCAACCATTCATGGCTCAGAGTGTACATTAATTATATAATCAACAGAATATTTCTGCACCTTTGCTGATTGTAACAGCATACATGGCCACAAGTCAATTGGTCACTATATTAAGAGAATGTGCAGCTATTTCTGTCCTACCCGAATTTAGCACAATACGCACCGCTTCCGCGTATGTGCTTTCAGACTTTTGGTTTTTATCCAGATATGGTACACAGAGTAGTGCTGGAATTCAATAACCTCATCAGCATTTTCTAATTTAATTTATCCTGATTCAGAACAGATAGCCAAACCTACTATCACTTTGCAAAAGTAAGAAAGGATGTCAAGAAACAAAATACTCACAGTGAATCCAAAAACAACTGTGGAAAAGAATCCTCCGATGAATCCTTCCCAAGTCTTTTTAGGAGACAGCTAACAGAGGCGCCCCCACCAAACAAACATACAGATAAATAAGGGAAGGGAAGCTGTTAGACAGTTAAAAGACGTACCCCTATAAATCCTGTTCCAGGCTCTGAGCAGTTTGAACATTTGTTAGCTTATCCCCCCCTGGCTTCACTATTCATATTACTCTGCTAACCCCATGTTCCACCCTTGTAATTTACTACTACTACTTTTATTGAATTGCTTATATGAGATACTCAAACAATTACTGGTTTATATGTTTTTATGCTCCTGTAACTTAGGTTTCTCATGTCCTTGAATCCTAACCTCCCTAACAAAAGGACCTGCCTCTTCTTTTCTCATACTTATATTAACACATTTTTCACATACTTCTTACACATATGCAATATATGTAGTATGTGTATGTACTGAGTATGTATGTATATGTACTGAGTGTATACTCAATACATATGTATACATAGTATGTATATGTATTGAGTGAATACTCAACAAATATGGAATATTGTTCAACATACTGAATTTTTTTAATGCTGGGTTTATAATACCATAATTTCCTAAAAGGGCAAAATACTTTCTTAGCTTTATAAATGTGTTTTCTCCAAGAGTTTTAGTCTATGAGACCAGGAGTTTTATGTTCAACATTGAACAAATGATAATATGCTGCCAATCATTTGGTAATTCTACTTAAGATCCATCACAAATCGATAATTAATTTTAAAGACTGAAGTTATCTCTTTTATAATAAAGGGGGGAAAGACATTTTCTTTGTAATCAAAGTCCTAATGACTGAAAGACTGGTTAGTAGCATACATTAAAGAACTAAGTTGAACCTCTATGCACAAGGCATATACATTATGTATTGTGGAACATAACATCCTTTTCTTTGATGGTCTCACTACCCATTAGGGAAAAGAAGATGTACAGAAATAACAATAATATGAAGTTCAAAAGATAATGACATCACTTTCAGCAGAAGTTTCCATGAAGACCCCGACCAGTCAGTCAAGGAGCACTTAACATTACGGGCCAGCCAATGGGCTAAGACATTGTCTCTGTCCTCAAAGAACTCACATCCTAATAGGGGACAAACATATAAAAATAGTCACAAAGAACATAAAGATGGGAGAGAAGGGAATGTTAGAGGGGAAAGTTCTGGCAATTAAAGGGAACCAGGAAAGGTCTCCAAAGACAGTGGGCATATGAAGTACATCTTGAAGGAAGCCAGGGATCCTAAGGAATAAATAAGGAAGGGCAGCGAGCAGGATGTGAGCTTTGGGAGGGCGGGCAGGCAATGTCAGTATGTGCATATTGTGTAGCATACAGCGAATGTTTAATAAATGTCAACTGAAGGAGTGATGTGCATCTTTCAAGATGTTAGTCAGCTAAGACAATCTTAGACGTAGGTCCACTAATATATTCATGAGATACACAATGCAGTCAACAGTAAACATCGGTGTTGTAGATCACGGCTACATTTTACATTTCTAATTTACTTTCTGAATTCTATTTCTTATTGGTTTTAGGTCTGTGCCAAGCCTTGTAGTAACGTGATTACGTCACACGTGCAGCACTTTTGTCTTGGCATGTTTTTACCTTGGAAGGTCCCAAGCACACTCACTGCCAGACCAAGGAGATTCAAGGAGAACACTTACTCCTGTGACTCAAAGGTACGAGGCCTTCACACACCTCTTCCAAACAACTACACAAAAGGTGTTTTCCACAACAGGAAGATAGGAGAGATGTGAGGAGTCTCTTGGAGAAATGGACAAGGATAATGCAGCATTTCATGGGAGTCAAATAAACCAATGCTCCCATTTCCTAAATCTCCAATGCCTCCTCAATCACTTCCAAACTGCCTTTCACCCAGGAGTTCCCAGAAACTACTCTCCCAACCATCAACGAGGTCAACTTATTTGTCAAATCCAAAGGCTTCCATGCTATCCCAAACTGCTCCTGGGTTTCATCTGCCTTATTCTTTCTGAGGGAAGCTATGGGGTTCAGTGGATAGAGCTCTGGTCCTGGAACCAGGAAGATCTGAGTTCAAATCCAGTCTCGGACACTTAATAGCTGTGTGATCCTGGGCAAGTCACTTATCCCTGTGTACCTCCATTTCCTCATCTGTAAAATGAGCTGGAGAAGGAAATGGCAAACCGCTCCAGCATTTTTGCCAACAAAATCCCAAATGGGGTCACAAAGAGTTGAACATGACTGAGACAACAGTCTTTCCAAAGGATTGACGCTGTTGGCCTGGATCCTTTCTTCTCAGAGAGCCCAGAATATTTTGGGTCTCTTCCTGATGCCTATGGTGTCCTTTGTCAATGGAGGTCAAGATAGGTCAAGAAAGGAAGTTATGTCACTCCCCAAAGCTTCAACTATTAAAACATCAATGTAAAAAGTTACCGCATCTATCTGTTTAGTCCTGCCTGACCTTTTTCTAAGCTTTAGATCCACTACTCCTACATGAAACCACTATTTGAATGTCCCATCAGCAGAACAAGTGCAACATATGAAAATATGAACTGATAATTATGCTCTCATAAATCTGATTTTCCTCCTAATTTCATTTTTTTTTTTGCTGTGGCCATTCAAACTCTCACATTTAAAACTTGTCCTTGGCTTTCAGGACTTCCTTTTCCTTTACCTCTTGACACTTTGTTACTAAGAACACTCTTAGAAGCACATCTTTCTTTGTCCTTTTTTCTCCAGGTCTAACCACTACCCCACTCGTAAAGCTTCCAGCTCTCTTCTCACTGTCCCTCTCTTTCCCCTCTCCACCAAATCCCTCCTGCACACACAGGCCAGAATAATTTATCTTACATACAAATCTGGTCACATCACTCAAGACCCTCTACTGTCCGGTAACCCTCTACTTTCCCAGTATTATTTCATAACATTCTTACGCTGTGATGACTTCTGAGCCAAGATCTTCCCTTTGCACTCTCTCCCTCCATGAATCCCATTCCAACATTTTATAAGTCTGGAGTTTTTGTTCCTTTTCTCTTTTAAAACAAATGTATGGTAACTGTCTGGCCATGTTTTTAACATTACCTTAATTAAGGGAGTTCTCCCAAAGAAGAATCCAAAAAGGTAGGCTGTAATGTCATTGCAGATAACACTTGAGATTGGAACAAGAAACCTTAAAAAAAGTCAGCAGAAAAAAAAAACAGGTGACTTGATCCAATGCTTCTACCAAAATATGACACACAACCAATGGCAACAAAACTGGGGTTTACATCCCTGCCTAGAGCACTAGGCAAGCAGGTATCAATTAATTTTTTTTCACAGAGCAATTTAAACATAATCTGAAATTAAACTTTAAAAAAATCTCTCTGAAGGATAATACTAAATATTAGAATCTCTTTAACATAAAAATCATATCATAACATAGAAAGATGCCAAAGTCATGAGGATAAGTTATAAAACAGGGAAATCAAGTTGCAGGTTAGATTTATTTTACAAAAACTGGCTAAAATGGAAAAAAAACCTATTGCCTATATAAAAGACAGGTTGAAAAACCCATGCTATATTATGAATAATTTTCTTTTGAAGAGACTGTAGATAACATAAGATTGTCAATTCCCTTATGCTTTGCCAATAGAGCTGAGACTACAGCACAGATTGACTACAAGGGCAGAAACAAGGCACAGCCCTAAAGACAGGCCTGACAAAGTACAAGTTCATAATCAAATTGTCTACAAGGCGACAAATTTTCTGGGTACAAGGCTCATCAAGACCATCTAATGAGGGCACTATAAGAATGGAAAGAGTATTGATTTATACAGAATTATAACTTTAAAATCTTTTAGGTCTCATATTAGTGAGACTTAACTGGTTCTATATCTGTGAAGCTGCTGGGTTACTTAAATAATTTACTAACTTCATTTAGTCCTTAATTTAAAATGTTTTAGAAAACCCTTCATAGATTTTATTCCAACTGTTGTTGATTCAATTAGAAATTTTTTTCCAAAACTGGTTCTAAAGTAAGCCTTTTTTTAGTTAATTAAATACTCGTCAGTTAATAAAATTCTTTACCTATAAACTATTTTAAAGTGAGTTTAAAAATTTGTTGAGATTGAATTTCTGAACATTTTTCCCATGCCTAACAATAATCAATACTTACAAAATGCTTTGTAACTTAAACACAAATGAAAATTTATTTCCATTATACTTTTTTTTTTACAAATCTGTTACAGACTGTGACCCATTAAATCAGAACCCCAGAATTCCAATCTGATACTGAAGCACATATACCATAAACATGAATGAACACACACAAATATTCCGTCCAAGAAATGAACAAGTCCTTCTCAGTTCACCACACATGACCAAATGTTTTGTATAGGAACCATAACTTTCCACATTCAACTGGAAGTGTATGAAGTGATAAGATACTTGGAAAAAATGCAATGTTAATTACTGTTGAATTCTTCATCCCTTTAAGGATCCATGATTTTCTCAGTATAAATGCAAGTAAGAGCCCTTCAACATCTTGCAAGGCAGAGAAGAAACTGTTGTGACCCTCTCCCTTGTGAGCAAGCTTAGTTGGGTCATTAGGTAGACATGCTGTTATGTTACTCTACAAATCCAGGCACAAAAATGCTCGTCACGGTAGTATCTGCCACAGCCTATTTTGTTGGCATTTCCTTAAGGAACCTTAGGGTCTCCTCCCCCACTAGAGCTTTAAAGAGGCCTGCTTCTTTTTGTCATTAAGAACACTCAGCTCATTTTTTGGTTGCCCTTTCAGGAAATTTCTGAGTTTTATTTAGAATCTGAATAAGAAGAGTTTAAATAAGAGGTCTTTAAGAAGGCACTCTAATATAATGCTCTAAGTGATTAGAAGCATAGCCGCTAAGAATCTGGTCCTTCATTGTCAACACTCAAATAGAAATACATTTTAGTTAAGAGTTGAACTAAATATTAGCAAACTGGAATGAGCAAGGTTTTTGAATGTGAAAATGTTTGACAAACCCTCAGAAAGCCATTCATACTTGGTCCCTTACCATATCATGCCTTCGAACAGATTCTGGATGACAAGATGAGACTGAGTTACGGTTATCAGCAGAGTGACGTGAGTCCATGCGAACTGTTAATAGTGCGACAAGACAACAATTAGTGAATGCTGAGCAGGTCAAGATGCCGAAAGCTGAGGAAATAAGAGGCAACTGCTTTAAGCACATTCACATTTCTGACGTCAGGTTTAGTACTTCATTAAGTGGAGTTTGGGCTGGAACTGACTGGTGTGTGTCGATGGACGTCGGAGTGCACTGAGTTGAAGGTCAGTGAGGCTGCTGACCTGGAACCATAGCAATGACCAACTGGGTGACTTAGCTGGATCATAAGATCATAGATTTAGAACTGGAAGGAGCTTCAGACACCATCCAGTCCTCAGCATGATGAGGCCCAGAAATGCAGTGATGTGCCCAAGGCCACACAAGTATTAAATATAAAAGGTATTAAGCATTAAGTATGAAGTAATAAAAGAATTACACATTAAGTTAAAAAGACTTCTGACTACAAATCCGATATTCTTTTCAACTGTACCATGTAGTGATAAAAATAAATGAGGAAATATAATCAAAATCTGCTCTTGAAAAATGTACATTCTTTAAGAGTACACATACTCACAAAACCAAATATTAGATTTTCATGTTAAATAACTGCATATTAACTTCATAATTTAAAAAGGAAAGTCAATTCCGTAAAAAGATTGTTAGTTCAGAATACATGTAGCTTAAAGGTGCATAAAACCAAGACTTAGATACACTAATATGAGGGCAGCATAGACCACTGGGAAGAGCACTGACCCTGATGTCAGAGGACTTGAGCCATTAACACTTCCTGAGCCTCAATTTCCCCACCTGTAAAATGAATGGACTGAACTAGATGGCCTCTTAGGGTCCTTGTAAGCTCTAAATCTATAATCAAATGATGGTATCTTAATAGTGTGAGAACTCCCTGCACTGACGAAGAGTGAAGCCTTTCTGCTCAGCAGGTTAGTCTTAGGGAGCTTCCTAAGAGTCAGAGGGGCTAAGTGATTCAAGCCACAGCAACAGCCAGCAAAGGTCAAAGCCGGGGGTGCAGGGGTGAAGGTTCTGAATCCATGTCTTACTGACTCCACATCCAGCACTCAATCCACCAAGCCACGTTGTCTCTAATAGGATTGGAAATCTATGTTCTAGAAAGGTTGACTGCTCTGGTAACAAACTGTACTAATGATACATACATACACTCTCTGCTATCCTCTACATAATTTATGTGAAAATATATCTCCTAAACTTTTCTCAACTTTAACTGACTAAAGAGTTATAGAGGTAAAATCTTTAAAATTACGAATAATAATGCCCATTAATTTTAAAGAACAAAAGAATGTTATTTTTTAATTTACAAGATTATTTTTAACTCAAATTAAAGGGCCTGAAACAAGTTTCCTATCTCAAACGGGTATTTCATCTTTAAAAATTAAGTTGGACCTTTTCTAATTTCAATTATTATCCCTTATGCTGAAGGGTATATGTACCTGCTTGAAACGGCGTAATTTCAAATGTTCTCAAGAGTACAGCCAAGAAAACTTAAAATATGATTTCTTTAACAAATCAGTGACCATGAAAAATGGTTAATACACACCATGTAAAACTGAAGACGATAATGTTTCTTCACTAAGCTCAGTACAAACATGCAGAAACCTGTACGATAAAGAACAAAAAGAAATGAAACATGCAATTTTCTATCATCTAAATGCATACGATTCACAAGAGCTTAAATAGACAGGAATAGTGGTTGTTATGAAATGACCTCTTGTTACATCTATCTAGATCATATTCACTTACATACTGTGATTATTTTCTTTTGGTATCTTGTCCTACCATTGACTTTCAGAATTATGGACTACTAGAACTGTTAAAAGGCATGGGAGAAGTCACGTGATCCAGTCTACTGCTACCTCCATACCAAGAATCCCACCAACTGTATCGGAGGGTGCCACCTAAAGATCAGTAGCATGGGGCCTCAGGCCCTGGTGTCAGCCTCGGTTTTGTTCTTAGGACCTAGCTGCATGACTCTAAACAGGTCAGTGTATCTTCCTGAGCCCTCGTTTCTTCCAGCTCAGACCCTCTTCCATGTCTAAATGCTCAAATCCAACTGAGTGGTCCTCTAGAGTTGGTGCTCAAGTTCTGCCTCCTAAACAAGATTGGGTATTTGAAAGGGCAGTGAATGCCTTTTTTTTGATCCCCCACAGAGCCTACAAAATGAGAGCTCAATAAATCCATTAGATGAGTTTAATAAATAAAACTCCATGTATGTGTAAATGTGGTGATACCTTTTATTATTCAATTAAATGGATTCCATTTTATGTATTAAGGGTTTTAAATGCAGATGCATGCAACTTTAAAAACTAATCTCCTGTAACACATCATGCTCCTTGCCCCATCCTTTTGTCAAGGGCAAAGTAGAAAGGAACTAGAATCCCTTATTTCTTAAAGAAACATAATCTTGATAAAAAGTAAAATTATAATAGCTTTCACATTTCCTAAAATACATGAGCAAATATTTTAACACCTTAATGATTTAAAATAAAAGCTTTTGAATGAAACCCATATTAGATATAATAAATCACTATTTGCTAAAACAATGAAAGGCAATGCATTAACTTTTTTCAAAAAATTGCAACATGCTGATGCTGATAAAGCATGTTTATTTAAAACTGAAATTTCATATTAATATTCTGCTACCTTCTGAGGATGGAAGATTACTCATGGATCAGCACACTTTCACTCACACAAAACTAATTCACTCATTTTTGGCTTACACAGGCATTATGTTCTCAGGCCACTCTTCCTGTAAATGCTCTTACGCTGCTCACAAAAAGGACTCAAGAACAGCCACCCTCAGCGAATTGACAATTTGAAACCCCTACGTTAAAGGAGGAAAAGGAACGAGAAGGAAGGGAGACATATACATGGGGTCCTTGGTCATTGCCTTCATGTAACGTCCAACCCTCCTAATATGGCACACAATTAAACTGAATAAAAATATAGTTTGCTTAATATGAAGTCAGCATCTCAAAATATAATGTATACAAACAGATCCAGAAATAAAGCCGGGGAGCATTTTTAAAAATCTGCCTGACTACTGTACTGAATTTAATCCAAAGTAATTCTATAGCTAGAATCTTCTTATTTCTGTTTGACCCGTTCACCATAAACAAACAGATTGGTCTTGCTGTTCAAGGAACTTCAGGAACAGAATTTCCTTTTCTTAAACTATTTTGATTCATTGCTTTTGCTTTGGTTACATAATCAAAGTCTGAAAATCTGGTGCAAAAAACAAATGGTAACAGTAAGTGTAGGCAGATTTTGTACTGGCACAGAGCAATGAGAAACAGTGGAATGGCAGCTTTCAATTAGAGGACAGATCTTTCCTTCTGTTTCCTTTTTCTCTCTGATTGTGTCCAGAGCTGGACACTGAGTAACTGCTCAATAAATACACGTAGGATGGCCCTGAACATGGACATCATGGCTTCTCTTAGACAAAGAACATCTCATCACGAGGGGGACTCCCTTCGTTTTAGAGATGAGGAAACTGAGGGTCTGAGAAACTGGGAGGCATGGAATGGAACATCTTGAAGGACACTAAGCAAATGTTGGCATCTGCTGAAAGGTCTGGTCCTTCTCAGCCAGACATATCCAGCATTCTTCTAGAACCTGATGTCTCTCCTTCTGTCTACTCCAACACACAGGACTCTAACTCGGAGGCAGACTTACACAAGACAGCTGTGTGTGAAGAATTAGGAAACAAGAATTCCTTTTCCCTCCAAGTTATAGAGCTTAGCCTTTTGTCTCCTTGAAGCCAATCCTGGTTCCTTCTGCACCACAAAAGGAAACAGTACTACTCAGAAAAGTTTTCATCAACTACTTGGCTACTTCCTTCTCATAGTAATGGAATGTTAGAATTTCAAAGGACTTTTGTCCAATCCTCTTTATTTTACAGAAAAGGAAACTGAGACCTAAAGGTATCACCACTGTAAGCCACAGCAATCACAGGGTCAGAGCTGAGACTAGGTTTTACTAATTAAGTTTCTTCCTTAAATCAAGCACTAACATAACTCTAGATTCTAGTAAGAACAGAGTGCTGTGACAACAGATACTGTAAGGGCATAAAATTAGCTGATTTGTTATGGTACAAAGTTTTTCTTCCTGTAGTGATACAAGATTTTTAAAAAAGCTAAATAAAAATACTAAAAATCTTATTAAAATCACATTTTCATAAAACCAAATACTATGTAAATAGTTAATTGTATATATTTTATTCATCAATATACATTCCCCATAATTACTGACAACGAAGGGTTTGCTTTCTCCAGTTACTTCTTTACTCAATTTCCACTAAATGCTAAAGATTTTCTTAATATATTTATGTTGTATTGATAACTTAAAAGTAACAGTACTTCTGACTGAAGCAGTCCCTGTCAGATACTTGCATCAGCGACTTATAACAGTGACCAGGATAGGGGGCTCCTAAACGCAGCTCAGAAATACAGCTCTATTGCTATTAAACCTGCAAAGCCAGTAGTGGTCTGCTGACACTGCGGTCAGAGGCAAGCCCATAGATGTGGGGTCCAGGAGCTGGCAAAGGTCAGGTCAGAGGGGCAGCAAGCAGACTGCCCTGTGCGAGAGTGCTTAGAAGGCACCACAATTTGGCAGATTTTTGGCCTGAACCAACCCTGAGATATTTGAAGGACAAAGTATCCCAGCTAACCAAAGAAAGCAGCGGCAGATCCTCCAAGAATACAGAACGAAATAAGACATTCCTTCCTGAAGTGCTTGGAACCTGGGACTAACACGAAGGACCCCTTTGGGAAGGAAGGTCAGAAGAACGAACAAACATCATCCCACGATAAAGACTTGTTTTGGTACTCCGAAAGCCCTACGACCAAAGCCTCAAACCAGAACAGAGCGGGCTTACAAAGTGAACTAGAATTCTCCAAAGAAATGAAGCAAGAACTAGATTAGCCCATCATCTTACGAAATTACAAAAGAAAAACTTCCTGAAAATCAGTGTCAACCAAAAGAAGTTAATGACTCTATCAGAAAACGAACCAAGTTAAAACAAAGTCAAAAGTCTGGGAAAATGTAAGAAAATATAAGGTGTTATACAATAAACAACTGATTTCAAAAAGAATTCAGCGAGAGACAAGAATCGCTGGTCTGCCACTGCAGGGCCAGTGCCAGTAAACAATGACACTTCAAAAAAGGGCCTGAATATCATATTTCAAGAAACCGTGAAAGAAAATTGCCAAGATGTATTAGAAAGATATTAAATGGAAACAGCTGGAATTCCTAAAATACAACTCTGAGGAACACGAAAGTTAAAATCCAGAGCTTTCAGGTCAAAGAAAAAAAAATACTAGGATCAGATGGGGACAAAACTGTTCAAGGACCAAGAAGCCAGTTAGCTACTATATAAGGGAATTGAGTACTTAGAATTTAGAATATAGTATTCCAAAAGGTGAAAAAAAAAAAAAGAAATAGGATGACAAAACTTGGCCTGCAAAAGATTATAATTCTACAATGGAAAAAACAGACCTGAATGAATTAGGCTTTCAAGCATTCTTGATGAAAACGCAAGAACTGAGGAGAAACATAAAAAGGTAAATGCAAGTAATCGGAAGGGACCACGTGAGGGGAAGCTGATACAAGACAGAGGCCCTGAGAGTGGCTTCATTATGTTCTGATGAGCACCAAAGAAGGAAGCAAAAGGAGAGAGAACGGAACACACTACGGAAGAAAAGGGGAGGTACAGTGGACCTCTTTTCTCCCTGTATACTGTAAGTTGACGATCTCATCACCACCAGCTCAAATCTAACTTCTCTGATTCCCTATAGCCTTGCATCTCCAATTGCCTGCTGGTGCTGAAAATGGACATTATCTTTTGCCACAAACCCTTTTCCAAACTTCTCTATCCTAGTCACGCAGGCTCTCAACCTCAGGGCCACTCTTGACCTGCTTCTTTTGTGCCCACCTGCCCCATAGCAAATCTGTTGCCATCCTGCTGATTTTTCCTTCATGACATCTCTTGCATGTGTTCCCTTCTCCTAACACTGCTAGCACTCTGATGAAGGCACTCATCCCCTTACACCTAGACAACTCCAAGAGCCTGTTGGTGTGGACTCTCCACCCAGTCTGTCCTCCACTCAGCTGTCAAAGGGATTTTGCTCAAGAGCAGGTCTGACCGTATCTTACACCTTCCCCCTTTTCTATAAGACTTTTGTGATTTCCCTTAACAATAGGGCTTTCCCTCTGATGATTATCTATAATTTATCCTTAATCTGTTTTGTCTGTACATAGTTGTATGCAATTTGTCTTCCCTATTAGACTGCGAGGTCCTTCAGAGCAGGTGCTGTCTTCGTATGCCGGGAAGATAGTACACACTTGATAAATACTTACTGACCTAGAAAACATATAATTAAGGTGAAGTAGAAGATAAAACAAATTAGAAGGGACAGGGGAGAGGAAGCAAGCAATACATATCTCACTTTCACGTGAACTCACCAAAGAAGGGCAGAAAACACACACATATATGCACACGTACACACAGGCATCCATGCACCATAAAGACACACAGAGCTGGGTTCAGAAATAACTTCAGCTCAGAAGCGAACAGGCAGAGGGAGCTGCTGGGGGGAGAAAGGGTGGGCAGAGGAACAGAGCAGATTCAGGGAGAGGTTAGTGAAAAACGAAACAAAACAAACTTTTTAAACACCCACAAAACTGAAATGGATAGCAGAAAGGACTGGGAATCGGAATTTAACAATCCATAGTTTACAAGAAGCTCACTTGAAACATAAAGACATATGTTGAAAACGAGACACTCAAACAATGGGGTTAGCAAGGATGACCTCAGTTAAGACAACAAAAGGGATAATAATGGAGGAATTTCAGTGTACCCCTCTTAGACTGAGATAAATTTAAATGAAAATAAATAAAAATTAAGAACGTAAGTTCTATTTAGATAGAAGTTTAGAAAAGTTAGATATGATCGTTCTCTGGCAACTTCTGAATGGTAATACCAAGGAGTACACATATTGTCTATGCAAAGGATGGCACCTTAAAAAAAAGGACCATGTTCATGAGAGGCATAAACCCTTCAGAAACAAATGCAGAAAAGCAGAAGTATTTTAAAAATTTTAATGACATAAAATAAAAATTTTATTCAATAAAAGGTCATGGAAGAAAAGTTCAAAATTAATACAAAAGAATTGGTGGGTCAAAGAACAAATTATAAAGTAATAGATAATTTCATGAAAAAGAATGCCAATGAGACAAACTTTGAAAATTTTGGTCATGGAGCCATGGCAATTTCTGGGAATAAGTTTATTTCTGTAAACATCTTTACTGATAAAAGAACAGACCAATGAGTTGGGCATGAATCCAAACATAAAAAAATAAATTTTAAAAAGCACCAAAATATAAATCCTAAAAATACAATAAAACAAAACTGAAAGCACTTGAGAATTAAAGAAAAACAAAACAAAACTAGGGGCTGTTTTTTCCCCCACAAGACCCACAAAATAGATAAATCATTAATAGATAAATAAAATAGATAAATCATGAGCTACTTTGATTTTTTTCTTTTAAAATTTTGAGTTCTTTTTATTTATTTATTTATTTAGCTTTTTATATTCATTTTCACAAAATTTTGGGTTCCAAATTTTCTCCCCTTTTATCCCCTCCCCCCATCCCAATACACCAAGCAATCTAATTTTCCCTACCTCCAATCTGCCCTCTCTTCTGTCATCCCTCCCTTCTCTTGTCTCCATTTTCTCTTTTCTCCTGTAGGGCCAGATGACTTTCTATTCTCCATTAACTGTATTTCTTATTTCCTAGTAGCAAGAACAATACTCAACAGTTGTTCCTAAAGCTTTGAGTTCCAAATTCTCCCCATCCCTCCTTCCCCACCCATTCCCTTTGGGAAGGCAGGCAATTCAATATAGGCCATATCTGTGTAATTTTGCAAATGACTTCCCTGATAGTCATGTTGTGTAAAACTAACTGAATTACCCTCCATCCTGCCCTACCCCTCATTGTTTCTCTTCTGTCTTATGATCCTGTCCCTCCCCAAGTGTTGACTTCAAATTGCTCCCTCCTCCCTTTGCCCTCCCTTCCATCATCCGCACCCTTGCTTATCTCCTTCTCCCCCACTTTCCTATACTGTAAGATAGGTTTTCATACCAAAATGAGTGTGCATTTTATTCCTTCCTTTAGTCAAATGTGATGAGGGTAAACTTCTTGTTTTTTTTTTTTTCCCTCAGCTCTCCTCTTTTTCCCTCCACTAAAAAGTCTCCTACTTGCCTCTTAAATGACATATAATTACCCCATTCCATTTCACCCTCTTTCCTCCCACTACATTTCTCTCTCACCATTTACCTTAATTTCTTTTAACATATGGACCCATCCTATTCATTTCACTCTGTGCTCTCTGTCTCTGTATGTGTGTGCATGTGTGTATGTGTGCGTGCGTGCATGCGTGTACATGTGTGTGTGTGGTCCCACCAACCACCCAGATACTGAAAAGTTTTAAGAGTTAGAAATATTGTCTTTCCCTGTATGAATGTAAACAGTTCACTTCTGGTAAGTCCCTTAAGACTTCTCTTTGCTGTTTACTTTTTCATGCTTCTTCTCATTCTTGTGTCTGAAAGTCAAATTTTCTTTTCAGCTCTGGTCTTTTCATCAAGAATGATTGAAAGTCCTCTGTTTCATTGAAAGACCATATTTTCCCCTGAAGTATTATACTCAGTTTAGCTGGGTAGGTGATTCTTGGTTTGAGTCCTAGTTCCTTTGACTTCTGGAATATCCTATTCCACGCCCTTCGATCCCTTAATGTAGAAGCTGCTAGATCTTGAGTTATCCTGATTGTATTTCCACAATACTGGAATTGTTTCTTTCTAGCTGCTTGTAATATTTTCTCCTTGAGCTGGGAGTTCTGGAATTTGGCCACAATGTTCCTAGGAGTTTCTCTTTTTGGATCTCTTTCAGGTGGTGATTGATGGATTCTTTCAATACTTATTTTGCCCTCTGGTTCTAGAATGTCAGGGCAGTTTTCCTTGATAATTTCATGGAAGATGATATCTAGGCTCTTTTTTTGATCATGACTTTCAGGTAGTCCCATAATTTTTAAATTGTCTCTCCTGGATCTATTTTCCAGGTCAGTTGTTTTTCCCATGAGATATTTCACATTCTCTTCCATTTTTTCATTCTTTTGGTTTTGTTTGGTGATTTCTTGGTTTCTCGTAAAGTCATTAGACTCCATCTGTTCCATTCTAATTTTGAGAGAACTATTAAATTCAGTGAGCTTTTGAACCTCTTTTTCCATTTGGCTAATTCTGCTTTTGAAAGCATTCTTCTCCTCATTGGCTTTTTGAACCTCTTTTGCCAATTGAGTGAGCCTATTCTTCAAGGTGTTATTTTCTTCAGCATTTTTTGGGTCTCCTTTACCAAGGTATTGACCCGTTTTTCATACTTTTCTTGCATCTCTCCATTTCTCTTCCCAGTTTTTCCTCCACCTGTCTAACTTGCTTTTCCAAATCCTTTTTGAGCTCTTCCAAGGCCTGAGCCCACCCGACATCCTCCTGGGGTGTCTGGGGTACTGAGGCCCCGCCCTCCACATCTTTCCCTGATGGCAAGAATATGTCCTCCTCGTCAGATCTGAAAGTCGGGATCATTTGCATTTGTTGGAAAAAACTCTCTATAATCTTATTTTTCTTCCCTTTTCTAGGCATTTTCCTAGCCAGTTACTTGACTTCTGAGATTCCTGTCCACCCCCGCCTAGATCCACCCAGCTAGTGCTTGGGGTCTGAGATTCAAATGTGCTTTCCGCGCCGCCCGGCTGCCAATCAATGTGACCTTTAGTTCTGGTGCTGGGGTGGGGGGGGGGCCACCTCCCAGGCTCAGTTCCCTCAGGGGCTTTATGCAGAGGCCTTCAGTAATGGAGCGGGTGGGGCAGGGCCTCTCCCAGGCTCAGCTCCCTCAGGGGCTTTACGCAGAGACTTTCAGTAATGAAGATCCTGCCTGCTGCTTGGGGTGTCCCGGGCCGCAGCCGTGGCTGCCTCTGCCTGCTGCCTCCACCGCCGCCCCCGCCTCTGCCGCCATCGCTTCCTCCCGAGGAGGCCCGAGTCACGGAGACACTCCGCTCCCCTCCTCCAGCCTAGGCGTCTCTCTCACTGACCTGTAGCTTCTGTGGGCAGAGGGACTTTCCCAGCTGCCGGAGCTTCCGTCCCTGAAGCCTGCTTGGGTCAGCTTCTCTGGGGCCGTGGCCAGGGCAGCGCTGGGGTGGGGTCCGCTTTCCAGGGCGCGACGGACCCTGGGGACGGGTCTCCAGGGCTCTCTGGAACGGAAATCTCTTCCACTCTGTTTCTGTACACCTTTCAGTGGTCCAGAAGTTATGGGGGTCTCTTTTTACATTAATTCTATGGGCTGTGGTTTCGGAGCTCGTAAACTTGCGTCCTTCTACTCCGCCATCTTGGCTCCGCCCCTCTACTTTGATTTTTTAAAAAAGGATAAAACAAAATTAGCAGAAAAAATGAAAAATTGATAATAAATGAAGAGATAAGCAAATGACAAATGAGCTTACACATGACTGTTGCAACGGATGTAGAATAATTGATACAATGCTCTTCCCTATTTCCATGAAAAACCTTAGAAAAAAGTAGGAGTAAATGGTATTTCCTTAAAATGTTAGTATCTGTCTAAAAACCAAGTAAGCAAAATACATAATATGAATACACCAGACGCCTAAAGATAGGTATAACGCAAGAATGGACATTATTATACTTCTTTTAGATACAGTGCTAAGAGTATTAGCTATAGTAATAAGACAAGAAAAAATTAAAATGGATAAGCACACCTTAGGAGGAAAAAGAGCGATCACTTTTTCAAGATATGACTTATTTAGAAAACCCTCAAAACAGTTACATTAACTGAAATGACAATTTCACTAAAGCAGTAGGTTACACCACAAAACTCCCATAAACCATCAGTTTATGTGTAGAGTTACCAATAAAAATCCACCAGGAAGAGATAGAGTAATTTCATTCTAAATAATTGCAGAATATATAAAATACATCCTAACACAAACATAAAAAGCATACAAAACCAAAACACTTTATGGAAATACAGACCTAAAGAACTAAAGAAATAGTAACTGTGCATTGATATGAAAATGATCATATTATAATTATCATATTATCATAAACTTATTCAGTATCATACCAATCAAATTCCCAAATGATTAATTTATATAGACTTTAGAAAAAATAATAATAAAACTCATTTGGAAGAACAAAAAGTCAAGAATCTCAAAGGAAATAATATTTTTAAAAAAGTGGGCAAGTCGGAGGGACTAGCTCTGCCAGATTGTAAACCATGCTGCCAAGTCGTAATGGTTAAATGGTTAAAAGTGAAGAATTCAATTCCTAAAACAGACTGGTACACAAAATACTGCAGCAGAGGAGCTTGGCAGCTTAGTACTTGATAAGCCTGTAGACCAACAGCCCCTAAAGTTAAGACCTTATTTTTTAACTGCTTGGAAAATTAGACAAAGGTCTGACAGAAATGAGGCGTAGGGCAACACCTTATACTACATGCCAAGAGAAAGTTCTGAACGATGCACGCCACAAATATAAATGGCTGCATAACAAACACACAGGATAAAAAAGAAACGACATTTTAGATCCATGGCTAAGAGAAGAGTTCACCATCAAACAAAGAGCAGAGATGAATGAGGATGATAAAATGGATAACTCTCATGGCAAAGTTTTGGCACAAATCCAGATCAGCTAAAACGAGAAAGGAAACAGTAACTGGAAAAAAAAATCTTTTCAGCAAGTTTTTCTGTTAAAGCTCTCATTTCTAAGATATACAGGGAGTTGATTCAAATGTCTAAGAGCCATTTCTCAATAGATCAACAGATATAAATAGGTTGTTAGAAATGAACAGGACATTCTAAAAAGATGAAATCAAAGCTACTGTTATTCATGAAAGTAACTGGAAGATCCCCATCAATTGTGGAACCGTTGAACAAATGATGGCATATAAATGTATTAGATTAGTATTGTGCCAGAAGAAATTATGCAAGAGACTATTGCAGAGAAACCTGGGAAGACCCATAGGAACTGATGCAAAGTGAAGCCAGCAGACCCAGGAGAACAATTTACGTGACAACACTGTAAAGACAAAAAGCTACGAAAGAGTTAAGAATTCTAATCCTCAAAACTGGAAGTTTCTATTATGTATGGAGTTTTTTTAAAGTGCATACTCAATTTCTGCAGCTTTAAGAAAACCACTGTACTTCGTTTCCCTATCTGAACTTTCTTCTCTGTTCCTTCCTACCTTATTCATTCATACCTTTTTTCATTATTGTCTTCTTTTTATTTATAAAATCTGAGTACAAATCCAGCCTTAAACACTTATTAACTGCATCACCCTGGGTAAGTCACTTAACATCTCTCTGCCTAACTTTCCTCATTTGTAAAATAGGAATCACAACACCTACCTACCAGAGTGGTGCTTATTACCTATCCACATCATATTCCCAATGTAAACATCCTTTCTAATAAATGAATACAGCCCAACAAAACAAGCATATGGCCATGTCTGAAAATGTGTTTCATTCTGTACCTCTCTGGCAAGAAGTGGTAAAACTTCCTTCAGTTTCTGATTGGTTCACTTGTAAGTGGGTGAGGCACTCATGACATCTGGCCATTGATTAGAATGCTTACTTCATTTTTATCAACTCATATGTCTTGTCTTTCTTCCTGACATTATGGTCCTTTTAAAGAATAGTAATATTAATGTACCACCCTTTACTTAATCATTCCCAACAGATACAGCATATAAGTTGTTTTCCTTGATTTTATTCTGATGTGTCATTTCTCCTTCCTTGTTTAAGGTATGACAGATTGCTGCAGAAACCTCTCACAGATTCTTCAGATTTCAGGATGATCTTCTGCAGGTCAATCTGTCACTCTACTGCAAGTTACTGTTCCATACGGCAATATTCCTTGCAATCTGCCAACATTGTGTTCCATAATATTTTACAAGTGTATTTGTAATTCCAAGATGGCACTGCTGTAGGTTTCCATGTCTTTTATTTGGCAAGAAGATCAAGGCAGCTGAGGATGCTTTTGGACTCTTTTGGTCTCATTGTGGTAGCTGTTTTATATCAGATAAATTTCCTTAGGAAAATACTAACCATCAGAGCCAACCTCTTTACTTTTGTCATCTCATGTTTTAAAGCCAAATTATTGAAACAGGTCAGGTTTGCACATGGTGTCTTTATCTGCAGCAGGACAGAAATGCCTGGAGGTAAGGTATCACTTTGTCATTTTATTTTTGACCTTAGATCTTCAACACTAAACACAGTGAATTTGGTTATGTAATTTTTATTGTGACGACTGTTTCTTTTGTTGTAGGCTTGTTTCTGTACTGTCATAAGCTGGTTACATCCATATGACTAATTTTTTAATTAGAAAATCAAAGACAAAAAAAGACTGCTGTGGAATTAAATTTCAATTATAGATTTAAGGTATATATTAATTGTGAGACAGTAATGAGTTTCCGGGTCCCAGTCCGAATTTTTTATGCAAATTGTTTTTATTGTTGTGGTTAATATTCTTGTTTACACAACTGAAGTCAGACTTTAAATGATTGTTTGGGTTCAGTTTCTTTTGATTTGTAGCACTCCACATCACCCCATAGTTCTCAGTATTTTTATATATGATATTTCTTATGGCACAATAATATTCTATTGCATTTCTAAAGCAGTCTGTTGTGCCCTTCTGTGTTAATTTGACTTGGAGGTTATATTTTTGATGTTATTAAAATGTTATTATCAATATTTTATGCCAACAGGTCTTTTGATTCCTTTAGAGAGCTGGTTCTGAAATGACTAATTTTAGTGGCCATTTCCTGTAAGACACTATATTTTTTCCTCCATGATGATGTCTAGTGCTTCCATGTCAAAAGCCTCTGACTTACTAGAGGTATAAATAGAAAGAAATATAGCCATATTTTCTTGATGTATTAAAAAAAATCACTTTCCAATGAACTTTGCCTCACAATGTAAGTCTCTCTTGAAATAGAAATACAGTTAAGCAAAATAAACCAATGAAACGTGGCTACTTTTGAAAATTAGCACCTCACTGGCACCCATAGCCCACCGTTTCCCTGCCAAGAGGAAGGAGGTGGACTTCACCCCCTACTGGTTATTTTCATGAGAGATTCAGGATATGACAAGGCTTCTAAGTACTCTAGAAAGCCTTTGGTCTCTTTAATCTTTTTTACTATAAAACATATTTTCCTGCTTATTTTTCACTACTTTCCCCATATATACTTTGCAAATGCAATAACTGAGTAATCAAGGTAGGAGGTTTAAGGTGGGGAGTACTAGAAGAGCCATTATCTTTTTCCTCTTTCTCTAACATCATCCAATTCCTGTTTTCTGGGACCTCCAACTACGACTATAGTAGATGTTCCAAAAGCCTCAATGCAGTCTTAAGGTATGACTTTTAGGACAGCCCAGAAACCTGGCCAGTATCAACCATGTTTAAATGGGAAAGCAGTGATCAACTCACCGTGCACTTAAGCAAAAGCATTACTGTGAAGGTAACTGCTACACACTTAGCAACCTCTGTTGCACAAGATGAATGAGAAGACTTCTATTAAAGAACATTCTATTAAAGAATCATATCAATCAAACCTCTCTTATCCACACAGAACATTAATTCAGAATAACAGACATACTGTTCTTTCAGGTGACCTAAGGCCACATGTGGTCCTCTAGCTCCTCAAATGCAGCCCTTTGGCTGAATCTACACTTCACAGGACAATTCATTTTGGTCTGCACTTGAGGACCTAGAGGACTACACTCCTAGTATTACTAAAGCACTGAGTAATTTCTGAATTGTTATTCACCCCTCTTCAACTCTTCGTGACCACATTTGGGGTCTTCTTGGCAGAGATATTGGTTTGTCATTTCCTTCCCTAGCTCATTTTACAGAGGAGGAAACTGAGGCAAACAGAGTTAAGTGACTTATCCAGGGTCACACAGCTAGTAAGTATCCAAGGTCAGATCTGAACTCAGGAAGATGAGTCTTCCTAACTCCCGATCAGGCACTCTATCTGCTGCACCACCCAGCAGTCCCAATTTCTGAATTACCCAGCCTCATTTAGTTATGTGCCCAACAGCAAGACCATAAATCCTCACTTCCATACAACTCTCTAAGAATATTGCAAGAATTGACTGAAAGGAAACACATCATGACAGGTCATCATTTAATCATTTAAGTTAGTGAAAAGTAGAAAGGTCTAAAACAACCAAGAAGTCCCTGCAGATGAGCAAAAGAACTTAATGTTTTAAAAAATAGTTAATGACCAATGTGGCCAAATGGATCCACTAGGGTTAAGACAAACGTGGGGTACCTGCAGCCTCAAGGTTACAATGTGATCTCCTAGGTCCTTGGGTGTGGCCTTTTGACAAAGTCAAAATTCTTTTATTAAGGGCATTTGTTCTGTGAAATTTGGATTCAGTCAAAGGGCTGCACTTGAGGACCAAGAGGGCCACACATGCCCTCAAGGCCACAGGTTCGCCATCCCTGGTTTAAGATGTTACCACCATTGAAACTTGATCAAAAGTCTTGATCAGAAAAAACTGCAAACAAATACAGATGCACTCTGGTAAACAGAAAGTGAACATGACTACTCTCAAAGGCTCTGTTTTCCAAGTTCTTTAAACAAAATTTCAAGTCATCTAGCAGCACAAACTCAATACTCTCAGCGACTGCCATTCAGTCTTATCTTTATTCTGCTAAACTGATTATAATTTCACATGAACTTCTTACTTTAAAATAGGTTCCATCCTTTTGGAAAGAAGCAGCAGAACTGCTTTTCCAAAACCTAGACCAAAGAACTGTCCTCTCCAAATGTTAGGGGGATACCTCAGAAAGGAAGCAATGAAGCAAGAAGAGAATGAACAGAAAATGTGGATGAAAACGAGTGGGCAAGTCCTCTGAGAAGCATCACAGAGTGAGAGAGCCAGGATCAATGGACGCAGACATTCACTGGTGGGAAGCCGTAGGACCATCCTTCTACCTCTCCCAGTTTCAATTTCTTTGTGGATAAAAATGGAATAGCAACGTACTTTATCTGATTATTGTGAAATTTAAGTAACTGAAATATGCAGTAAAAGTACTATGTGTTTATTGTCATTAACTGGAAACTTAGGAGAGACATCTGATACCTATCATTAGTGCTTATTTGAGCTTACTCTGCCTCCTAACTATTCTATTATGTGTCTATCAACTTCAGAGAAGTAGAAGTCTGGGTATAGAAATATAGGCATTTTTGCATTCCTTTGTATATATTTCTAAAAATTAAGTTGTCAATAGAAAGTGCATTCTAAAGTCTTTTCTTTAAAGTTTGAATTAATATGGTAGTAATATAACCATTCATTTCTTGAGTAATTGCTAAAGTCCAGAGTTCAAATAGGGACCTCCCCCATAAAAACCCACTTAATCTGTGTGTGTAAATGCAAATTTTAAAAAATTATTCCCCAAAGAGGTTTTCTCAAAACTGATTACATAACTTAGTAAAAAAAAAAAAAAAAGAATTCCAACTACTTGTAGCTTCTAATCTTAAAATATACGTTATAGCATATTTTGAAATGTTTCTAACGATCTTGGGGAAAGCATTTAATGACTCCATGTTGACAGTATGTAAATCATACTTTCTACCTCCTTAATTTCTTGATACTGCTTCCATGTGGCATGACCTAGTTACCATAGAAACAATTCCTCTCATCCAACTTCCACTAGGAATTCCCCTTATTTTAGACCATGAACACAGACCAGCTGACTATCCATGGAATGAGAAATTGGAATGAAGTGGAAAGATGACATAAAGGTAAAGATTTATTACAAGATACATTTGATATGAATACACCAATCACAGTCTGAAAAAGGAAGTCACTCTTTGCTTACCTGCCAGATAGAGCGCAAATGATATAAACCGATGGTAGCGAATAAGGAACTGAAGTTGCTCTTCTCTTTGAACAAATGTAGCAAAATAATCTGCTACAGTCTCTCCATAGAAAAAGTAGTTCACACACAGTAAAAAATACCTGTAATATAAGAACTATCAGCCTATTTTTCTTTGATGAGTAAGATCATCAGACACCTCCATAAAGCTATCTTATACATAGAACATACAAAAGAAATCAAAATAAACACAATGGTGAATGAACTCGATCTCAGGGCTAGCGCAAACATTTTATGTTTTAATTTCAAGGTATCCCTTAAAAACTACCTATTATAATTAACATCTAATCAGTAGCAGTTAGCATGTGTTTTTAAAAACAAGTTACAATTTCAGGAATTTCGTTTAGCTCTATTTTAGTGAAATTCCTTAACAGGCAACAAGAAGAGATGAAGGTTACTCATTCCTTTTTTCCATTGCCTTTTAAAATATGAAGCTTATCTCTCCAACGGCCCAACTCAGTTTAGAGTCTGGTAGGTCCAGCAAAGCAGTGGGAGAAAGCAAGGTAAGTGGCTTGTTTCTGACATCACCCAGCCCACTTTCTCTGCCAAGAGCCCCTGCTCCAAACTAACCCATTCAGTGGCACTACTGGTTTCCTAGACTACAAACTGCTGAATTCTCTTCCCCTTTTCTTTATCCTCACATGTAATCAACAATCCTATTATTTCTTCCCTTCTCAAATCTATCTTTTTCATGTGTACTACCACTTTCCATTTAGTTCCTCATCACCTGTTTCTTTATTATTACAACTGTCTTCTAGCCCGCCTGCATTCACAAAACATGCATGATTGTGTGAGACGTATCTTCATTTAACACCCTAATTACCATGCTGCTCAAAAACCTACACTGACCCCTAGTACCCAGTGTAACAAGTCTAAACTCTGGCCTTCAAGGCTCCCAGTAATCTGACCTTCACACTCCCCCACCAAGATATGCAGTGTTGTTTTTTAATACCTACACTGCTTGGTTGGTCTCGCACACACCATGTCCACTGCTGCCTTCCCACCTGGAGATGTCCTACGCCTATGGAAATCCTGCCCACCTCTCAAAACCCAGCTCAAGTCCTGTGATATTCTTGAGCTCCTAACTAGTCAGGCCCATATTGCTCTCTATGCAATTCTACTGTGCTTAGATATAGGAGCACACAGTTCAACAGCTAATCTTTTTCCTCCCTATACATGCCCACATGTTCTCTATTAACTTAATCAGGGATCCATGGGAAGGGGCTGTGTCATATGCTTCCCACATCGCACTATGCCAGACACAGAGCAGATTCCACAAACATCTGATGACTGACATAGCAATTCCTCACTTATTCAGGACTTATTCAGAAGCTTTTGGGACTGGGATTGAAGTTTACTCAGACTTAGGGCATTAAGATGGATGGGCTCCAGATACTGCCTCTTTAATACCCTTTCTCACATCAGTGGGCACAGAAAAGGGCACTGCATTGTCCCAGCTAGCACAGCTTTCTTCAAGGATTGGAGGGAAGTGGGTAGACTTAATGAAGTCAATATAGAAGCTACCTCACTACTGTGGTGATGATAGCTCCCCATTCTTTCCATACACTTCCTTTCCACACGTGAGGAAACATAGCATAGTCAATGGGAGTCACTTCCACTGGTGGTGTCAGCGGCTCGGCTATGCTAACAGTCTGCACCCTTTACAGTTCTACTACATCAGCACTCACCCCATGATCTGACCATGCTACTTTATATAATTCTGTGAAACAGTTTTGATTTGGCACAAAAGTTCAATTAAGGCTTATTTATCTAGCAAATATCCTTCTCTAAGTTTCATGAATGTCATGTGAAATAACAGAGTCATAGCTCTGATTTAAAATGGATATGGAGTACTGAAACTCACTTTCTAATCAAGCTAACATCTTAAAATAGTTTAAAGGAAGGGAAATATCTTTGCACATAGACTTAATATTAATAGAAAATCTAAAATGTCACTTATGACCACACACAACGTATGACTACACATAAAGTGCATAATGTTAAAAGCTGGCAAATTTTAGAAATTTTGCTGTCTCTCAATTAAATTAAAGAAAAAAGGGAAGTGAGAAAGAAACTACAAAGACAATGTCACTGACAAGATCATTGTCTTCAGATGAAAAATGGACTATAAAAAGGTTTCTGTGAGTTAAATTTGAGTTGGAATCATGGGACTCATAAGGAGTATTAACAAATACTCTTTCAATAGAAGAGTAGCACAGAGAAATTAAAAGGCTGAAGGGGGTGGAAGGAGAAGGCTAACAGAGACAGGAATAAGAAAACAGAATTGGAGCAGCGAGAGAAAGAACCAGGCCACGATGAGGTAGGGTAGGGTGTGGGAAAGACGGAGGGCACAGAAAAGGGTAACGAGACTAACACAGCTGAGAGTCCACTCATAATCAGTCAGGAAAGGACTTTACTTGAGAAAAGAAAATTCTCCCATCAATCTCTTACTGTGTTGGTAACTCCCCTTCAACAGATCCTGACTCATCCATACATCTGTCCATCCTGAGCAATTCTTTGCCATCTGTGCCTCTCCTTTGCTCCACAAGGATACCGGTGGAGTTATCAACTACTTCTTGTTCTTGCCTCAAATGACCTATTTTCTGTTTCTCTCGTATGTGTTTGGATGGTGTCCACGGCACCAATTCTCCTTTTTGATGTCTTGTCTGTAAGGTAATACAGCCTATTCACACCTTCCATGTTTCATCACTGCCCTCTGGGGTAATACTCACATATCTAGTTCTTAGAAGACTACTACAGAACAGCTATAAAGCATTAGGAAAACACAGGTAATGAAAGGCTGGGTCTTTGTTTCACAGAAGTGTGAACAGGAGCAGGATGAAATTATGAAGTACCTTTCTACTATCTATCCATATATATGTAAAAAATGTATCTATACACACACATGTATGTCCTTGTGTGAACTTATGTATGTGTATGCACACGTCTATCCATCCAAATATATATCATGGCCTAAAGAAAGAGCAATCTTCATTCATTTGAGTTTCCTGGGTGAATAGTTTTATCAAAGTTGTAAGTAGTTTTCTGATCTCAGTTAGAAGGGCCTTCACTGTTTGATGTGTAGTGTCTTTTGTAAATGGGAACACCTGAAGGATGTCACCAACTAAATGGAATCCCTGTTCATCTTGAACTCTCAACTGGATTTCCTCCATGAAAGTAAACACCTGTTTATTCTTCCTCTTATCTGTTACTGATAATCAGAAAGCTGAACAATTTTCTATCATTTTATCTTTCAACAAATCTTGTAAAAATCTGACCTATACCTAAGACACATCTTAATGGAGAGGAACCTTAATGTGGCATTTTGCTCTACAATCAAATGTTCTCTTACAGTAAAAACCAATCAGCACAATGGGATCTCATATCCTCTTCATCTTTCAGCCAATTCTGTGATTATAAAGGTTTGATTTCCTGTAGAATATCACTTTCAAAGCCTGCTGATTATCCTCTTTTCTAATACCCTCAATGGGTGTTTACTTATTATTCTCACTAAAATTTTACATAGATGGGAAAGCGGGCATATATATTAGTGGTTACTGGTGCTCCTTACGTGGCCGATGTTGGTTGGTAATGAGATGTCTACCCCTTTGGTAGCCTCTTCCTTCTCTCTTAAGAACTAATCGCTAATGACCTAACGATTGTGTTGCCTCAAGAATCCATCTCCTCTGTGTACATTTGGTAGAATATAGTTGCCTTTTCTGTCTTGTTCCTTTCCACTGTACTTTTGTATCTTCTATAAGCACATCTGGGAATGGAATTTTAGAGTCAAGTATAGGGGTTCCAACTGTCCTTGAGAGTGAAAATGGATTATGTTTATTGGTTTTCTTTACAGTGATACTATATTTTTCTATAAGATTTTGTCTTTTTCCTTGGCTGCTGTATCTCTCTATTTAGCAAGTCATTCAAGTATTTGATTTTAGTTTTTAAGCACTTGTGGTTATTTTTACGGCACTGATTTACATTAAACTTCTGTATGAAATCACCTTAATTGGTATCAATTCTTATCCTATTCTTAAAGTGTATTAACTCAACTAAATAGGTCAGGTTGCAGTTGCTTTATTTGTATGTCCTATCTTTATTTATGTTTTCTAACTTGTATTCATTTTAATCTTTGTTCTAAGAAGCTGTTCTCTATACAATTCATTTTGGAGTGATTCCCCTACTGTTAAGTTGTATCCTGTTAAAATATGATTAATTAATCTTAGCTTATTTTTGCTTGACAAAACCTCAATTTTTCTCAAAGAAAGTATTCATGATGTAGATGCTTGTGAATTCTGACTGTCCTATAAGTATTTGACATCTGTTACTCCTTACTCCTGGTTGTGCATTTTCCAACACTTTTCATTGTTCTCACTTATTTCCACTTTGGTACTGAAGTCAATGAGTATTAATGCATCTACTGTCTCAATTTGGAGGGCTCCACTGGATCCTTCACCTTTCCATTTTCCGTAATTCATTTGTGAGTAAGCTGTAATTATTGTCATGTATTCTTTTTTGTTGCTGTTGCAAATACTTATCATAAGCAGTGAAATATAAGATTAACCCAATGTCCTATGAAATGGTGTTTCTTGTTGCCTTTTGAGGCAAATGATAAAACCAACTCTGCCTGCTCGTCTGTTCCACAAGAATCTTTGAGCCTTCCTTCTCTTTAACTGCAGCTTCCTTTTATTTCATGGTTCTGTTTATGGTGACATTATCAGGTCTCGTCAGATCCAGATCCTTCAGTCTTTTCACTGATTGTTAGACAAGGATCTCCCATGGACAGTATGGTAGTACTCTACCCTTGCCCCCTTTCCCATCACTGTCCCTCTAGAAGGAGAAGTGGGCCACAAAGGATTGAAAGCCATTTGGCATTTTTCTTTCTTTCGTGGGCTACCATGGCCCAAGAACTCATGCCCACATGATCGGCAGGCCAGCCTACTGAGGATGAGCCTTTCTGTGGTTAGCTAAGTTAGCCCTCAGAGTACAGTCTATTGTTGGAGCCACACCTGAATTTTTTCCAGCATGACAGGACCTGCCAGGGGTTGCATTATGTAAGCACAGACTTCATGAACTTAAGGAAGAGACAAGAAAAAAAGAAAAAATACCAAGGAAAGAGAGGTGGAAGGAACGGCATCAAACATCTTTCCTAGCTGTAATAGGCTAGTGTTACTAAAGCAAAAGGGGCATTATACCAGACTGACTTTGCTTTTTGTTCGCCAGTGATATTTGCTTAAAAGAAGATAAGCTGGGATTAAGTGAAATCAACTTAGAAGACAGACTTCAAGTTTATCTTTTTTTTTTTTTTGAGCTTGTCCTTCCACTATGCCTGACTGTTTTAAGAGAAGATCAGATATTTAAAGGTGCTAGGTTATCAACTGGTCAAAGTCCAAAGACTACTTTTTGATTTCCACATTCCAAGGTTACAATTAATCACTTTAAATTTGCTATTTGCTCCGCTACCATTTTATGACTGATCAAACTATTCTTTCTTGTATAAAACGTTTTCAACAAGGAAAATGGGAACGTCAAGAACAACTATGCTTTTGAGCCAGGTGAACGATGATAATATAATATCAGTAATATCAGTAATAAACAATCCTTGTGTGTTATCTTATGAGAATACTTAATTTAGTGAAGACTGTATACAACATTTTGGTATCAGCACATCATTCTGAATTACAGGAATTGCTTCACATCTGCACTTCAACAACATTTCAAAGATTTATGATTTTGGCAGTATGGGTAATTCCCTTAATCAGTGTAAATTATAATCCACTTCATTCCTTAAATAGACTATCTTTGTCATTTGTTGTGATAACGTTTGCCATGTGATGGTCAATCATCTGGTTATACATGTCTCTAAACTCAGCTAAGCTGCTCCTTGGGCAACAAAGTACATGTCTAGACCCGCAATGGAAACATTTCCAACCTCGTACGCCCTGCCACAATTTGTGTTGTTGGCATAGCTTTGGGGAATCAGAGCCTGAGTAAGCTCTTAGGCTTATTATCCAGGAAAAATTCAAACATCATTAGTATTTAGTAAATACTAAGGAATTAGGGTTTGGCCTAGTGATCTTTTCACATCTTCCAAACCACAGACTATCCTTTGCCACAACCCAAATATATGTATATTAAATGATAACGTCAGTTTCTAGATTCTGGATTTATTCTGGATATATTCAGTTTTTCAAATAAAAAAAACCAAAACTTTAGACTTACCAGCTTAGTGTTCTAAACCATGGTAACTCGTAAGAACGGTAGACTCTATAGCCTATGGTAATAATTTCATGGAAGCATTTCACCTGGATGCCCAATACCTGCAATTAAGAGAAAGACGTTTTAGTTAACTGTGCAATCTAATACTTAAAGAGTGTGAGATTAGAAACACCACCCAAAATTAAATATTTTAAAATTCTTCCCCATATTAGAAGCAAAGGTTTTTTACAGTGATTACAGTAATAGGGCTAATAGTACAACCTAGTGTTTACATAGCACTTTAAGGATTAAAAAGCATTTTACCTATTTATTTCATTTTCATCTCAGAACAGCAACCCTGAGGGTGAGGTACTATTATCACCCTCATTTAAAGATGAAGAAACTTAGGCTGAGAGAAATTTAGTGACGTGTGCAGGACTGCACAAGTATGAAGAGTCTGAGGCAGAATTTGAATTCACGTCTTTCTAACTCTAAGGTTGGCACCGTACCCACTGTTGGAAACTATTACTGAAAACTTGCAGTTTCACAAAATTCCAATAATTTGATATGAAATTCCAGGACATGATTACTTCATATGGAGTAAACAGACCATTCTCTGGGCTTAAAGAGGAAGACGGTCCTAAGTCAGGTTGATAGTATAGCTAGTGTTGAAGAAACTTACCTTTACTCAAGGAAAGAAATGCTATTTTCTACGGCTAATGAGAACAGACCAGACTATGATCACGACAGCTATGAGACAGCTATTGTGATTAAAATTTCTCAGCCTGTTCTGAGAATAGAAGACTTCTTCACCTTTGTAAACCTGGTAAACTTCATACATAATGGTTTTATTTCACTTAAGTTATATTTTTTCCTTATTTTTATTTCCGCAGTAAAGTTGTTTTTAAATTCTGTGTCTCAACTAAATTGAAGGAATAAGAATTTCTGTCCGCATGTGGACTATGAGTTTTCTAATATCCTGGAGATCAAGCATAGGCTTTGAAAGACTAATAACCTGAAAAAAATAGTTAGGAACAACTGTTTAAATCTCTCTCTCTCTCAGCAACTTAGGTAATCTATTATTTTTACCCTAGGCTAATATAACCTATTTCTATAATCAAACAGGATCAGCACAGAACAGGATAGATATTATTCTCCACCACCTAGTTGCCCAAATCTGCAGCAAAAGCTAATTTCCAAAACCATTCAGTGCTCAATAACAGTGATCGAGGGTGGGTCTTCTTTAGAAAAATTTCAAACTCTATGCTAAGCTCAAAAAATACAACTTTTTCCCTCTTCCTGTTTTGACTTAATGGGCATGCTAAAAAAAACCGTTGAGTGATGCATGTGGTACGGAAATGCTATGAAGGGTTAACTGCATCGCTGCTATCAAGCAGAATGAAGCAGGAAGTGCCAAGTACTGTCTTCGTTGCAACCATTCCACTCTGCCCTTGTAAAGTGAAAGCCATTAACAGCTCGTAAATGAACAAGCATTGCTGCATTCCAATAAAACTTCATTTAGAAATGTAAAAACCATTCTTGGTTCTTGGGACATAGAAAACAGGTGGTAGGTTGGATCATGTACTAAAACGTAATCTCCATGTGGGCAAACACCACGTCACAGTTAAACTTTGAAATTTCCTCAACTGTCTATTATACTGTTCTGCATACAGCACCTGATTAATAAATGCTCGCTGAATCAACATTATTTGAGTGCCATATAACATCTATCACAACTTTTATGGATCTTACTCTCTTTACTTGTAAAATAAAGATGCTGGACTACACAATCTTTTTCAGCTTTAAAAGTCTATGATATATCTTTATTTGACATTAAACATAATGAATACATGCAATACAAAGAAGGCCCAAACAAACTTTAAATAAGAATATGATTATCCTAAAAGCCTCTACACAATTGCGCACTAATACAACTTACTAACACAGGTACACAACTGCACTTATAACTATGGTGGCTGGTCTTCACCTCCAAACATTTCACTATTTTTCGACACAGATACAATAAAGTGTCCAACTTACAAAACAGGTTCTTCATCAAAATCAGTTTGTACATCAGATATTAACATTCTGAATGCATCTTTCCCCCACAGAAAAGAAGCTAACGTTACATTTAACACCTAACATACTACATTTGCAATAAACAATTTAAAAATGCTGTCATGACAGTAGAAATTTAAAACAATAAAACAAGAAACATTTTAATCAATTTTTGTTCTCTTCTGGCGCAACAGAGACAGTCTGTGATATTCATTGCCATATGAGTGGCACAGTCAAACAGGATGAGAAGGTGTGCGCAGAGACTGACCTAGGCCATTGACAGGGATATCACATCAGCGAGATCACAGATCTGACAAAGTCTCAAAATACAGGACGATAGTAATGACTGCATAAAATTATAACAAAATTATAAAAATGTTGCAACAAGGAAGATACCTATTCTCCCTGCCAGCACTACAGGCCTTTAACACAAATTAGCATCCAGCTGATATTTAATTTCCCAACAGGATGACTTCAAGTTTAGGTCCTAAGAATCCTGCAAACAAGAGTATGAACTCAGCATATTTCATAAAAATACTGTAACACACAATGGTTTAATACTTTGCTCAAACAAATACTAGAATTACCTTTCTTGAAGGTCTTGCCTACCATGACTTTAACGATTTCCATGTGCTGAAAAGTAAAGTCAGATGACACATAAAATCTATCGAGTGGACTTACAAGAAGCATCAGCATAAAGGACCCCATGTAGATGATCAGGAAAAATAAGGAAATCATTGTCAGAGTAAGAATTCCACGAATCCACCAATTCTTCCACCTATAAAGAAAATATCAACAGTTACCATTTAATATGTTCTCAAAGACATTACTTTGGTTTTCTAAGCTTTAAATTCTGCAAGAGCAGGATTCTGATCTAAGCTTTTCTTCATAATTCCCCATAGTACTTACTGAATTCATTATTCTCACTCACAGTAATCCACACCTAATAGCAACAGGAAAAGCAAGGAACCATGAGATTAGGAAGTGAAACTGTTGTTCATATTGATAATTAAGATGCTGGGTAAAATTACTGATTACCTTTCTCATGCCCCACACAATCTACTCAACATTTTTCCTCTCGGTAAACCCCCAAATAAATTCCATATTTACAGCAGATGCAGAATCCGACTTCCTCCAAACTGAGGCCATGACAAGTCCTTAACTCCTCTCTCTCCAGCACGTCACCCCACATGCTTTGCCCCCGTCCTTCTCCCAGAGGAAGAGGTACCACTAGTCTTACCTGAATCCCCACTTCTTTCCTGCCTCTCCCTGGAGCTTGCTCCAGCATTCATCTCCTCTCTATCATGCATCTCCAATCCTTCTGGTCTTTGTTCTTTGCTTCTCACTTCCTTCCTTACTCCTTAATATGTTTTCAGATTTCCACAGTCCTTAAAAAGCCCTCACACCGAGCCTTCCACACACCACAAACTGACGTTCTCCTTCAACCTCCTCCTCCTCTTCATACTCAAAGCATTTCTCCCCCGACTCCTCCCTCTCTTGCAATCTAACTTCCGTCCCCACTCTTTATCCCCACATTTTTGGGGGGGAGGGAGAGAGAGAAATATGACTTCTTAATCACCAAAGCATCTTCTTTGTTCCTTTATCAGAAACACTGAACTTCCCTTTCTCCTCCCTTTTCTGGTTCCTCACTTACTTGTCTAATCTCCGAATCCTTAGCTGGCTCTCGGCCTTCTCCCTTCCACACCTGCAAGCCCAGATGTGGGTACGTCCCTCACGTCTGTCCGCTGGCCCTCCTCCCCCTCTGCACGTGTTCCCTTAATCATATTCATTTCCAAACTCAATCCCCTTCACGGAGGTAATTCTGTTCCCAAGTGCCAGCAGGTCTCCTGCCTCACCACCAGCACCTCCAATCCATCATTTCCTAAAGCTCCTTCCAAACTCACCGTTTCTATCACAGCAATACTCATTCACTCACTATCCCACTTGAAACCCTTTGCTTTCCTTGTACAGCTCTTCCTTGTACTTTCCTTTTTCCCCTCACGTATCCTATCAGTTACAATAACAGGATACATCCTTTTTCTTCAGTGGCTCACATCCCTTTCATCTCATTTCTTCTGCGGCCTAAATTCCTTCTGCTTCCACTTTCCCTTCTCCAATGAGCTGTACTTTGTACCAGTCAAACAGCTTTCTTCTCGCTCCTCTAGTCAAATTTCAATGGCTCCCTGCTCCTTTATCTAGAAGTCATGTTCTTCTACCTTCTGACATTAGTCTTATACTGTTGTCTGTCCAGTCTGTTCTCCATCAGATCAGAAGATTTAACCATCAGTCACAGACACCTCACACTTTTTTTCCCCGAATACCTTGGAGTATGCTGCTCTCTCTGGGCTCATCCTTTAAAGTCCATTTCAAAGGCCATCTCATTTATCTTAATAAGCTTCTTTGATCCACCACACTCCCAGTCATTAATAACCTTCCCTCCCCCAGTGCCCATAAAGTACTCAGCTTTATGCTGTTATTTAAGATTTCAGCTCTTAAGATCATTCCAGGAAAGGCAAGAAGTCTAGGTAGATAGGAGTACAGGCTATGTGAAAAAAGGGTATGTGAAAGATAGTGCAAAGACAGGACAGCCTGTGTAAGGTCGTCCCCACCATGAATTGAAATGTCACTTGGTAGGCAACAGTTTTGAACAACAAAGGAATGTGAACATCTGGACACATCAGTCCTAGTGACTTGAGGGTACATAAAGCATAAACGGCCTGTTGTGGCCGTATCAGATGAGCTGGAAATCAGATCTTTCTGATTCTAAGGCTAGCGCTTTATCTTGAATAGCTGGCTATAATGATCTCTCAATAAAAAGAAAAGACCTGAACCCTGAAGCCACCCCTGTTAGTCACTGCAGGAGATAAGACTCACGAGCTGCACTACCCATAGGTAGTCACTGTCCCTCAGGGAAACCCAAACAATCTGTAATTAAACCCTAAATCAGGACACCCTATTGGCAGAGACCTATTGCTGTCAGGAACCTTAAGCCTTGCTTCAATGCTGTTAAAAAAAGCCAAGCTCAGGGGATCTACTGAGAACTGAATTTACCAAGTTGAGACTCGGTGCATATCTTAGAAGACCACAAGTGTGGATTCTAAGATGGCAGGACCAGTAGTTTCCTTACACAGCTTCCTTCTCCCACCCATACCCTGGCTGCCCTGAGGCAGCTTCCAGGTCAGGGGCACGAAGGGTCTGTGCTGTGCACAGCTAGTGCCCCTCAGACATGACGGCCACCTGAGACCATGAGACACACCCTTGGACCCACTATTAGGCCTATACCCCAAAGAAATCAAATAAAAAGGAAAAACTTCCATATCTACAAAAAATTTTAGCAGCTCTTTTTGTAATAGTTCTCAACAAGAAATTAATTGGGTGTGTCATATATGACTGTGATGGAATACTACTGTGCTACAAGAAATGGAGAGCAGGATGACTTCAGAAAAACCTGGGAAGAATCATATGAACTGATACAAAGTGAAGTGAGCAGAGCCAGAAGATACATAGTAACAGCTCCACTGGATGACGATCAATATTATTAGCAATGATAATTTGCTGCTTGCTGTCCTTTGTTCTTGAAGAGGACCAAAATGCCATCACCATGACTGAGAGAGACCTTGAGAGGGTCCTTGTATCGCTCCTTCTAACCACCATGTCAGATGACCTGCCCCATGTGAGTTCTCCATACAATAGTTTTTTTGGCAAGCATACATTTGGCATTCAAACAACGTGGCCAGCCCATCAGAATTGTGCTCTCTGAAGCATGGTTTGAATGCTTGGCAGTTTAGCTCGAGCAAGGACTTCAGTGTCTGGCACCTTATCCTGCCAGGTGATCTTCAGAATCTTCCTCAGACAGTTCAAATGGAAGTGATTCAGTTTCCTGGCATGGCGCTGGTAGACTGTCCATGTTTCACAAACATATAACAATGAGGTCAGCACAAGGGCTCTGTAGACCTTGGTAGTCAGTCTAATACCTCTTCTCTCCCAAATGTTTCTTCAGAGCCTCCCAAACACTGAGCTAGCTCTGGCAATGCTTGTGTTCACCTCATTGTCAATGTGTACATCCCTGGAAAGTGCGCTGCCAAGGTAAGCAAACTTACCCACAGCATTCAAAGCTTCTCCATTTGCTGTAACCAATGGTTCCACATATGGATGGTGTGGTGGTGGCGGATGGAGCACCTGTATTTTCTCTTGCTGTTAAGTATTAGGCCAAAATTAGCTGAGATGCAACAGAGTATAAGAAATGACAGATAGGATGAATACAGAAGCACAGACTTACATGAACATGAGACAAGAAAACTGCACATAATGATTACAATAACGTACGTGAAAAACCCCCCACAAACAAATGAAAATGAATGTTATAACATAACAAAGACAAAGTACATCCCCAAAGAGAAACTCTGAAGATATCTCCTCCTCATTCCTTTGCAGAGTTCTACAGAGGTGCACAAGTGTGGAACATCATGCATGGAAGTATTTAAGATGGATTTTCAAGAATTTTGCCTTTAACAAAAGTTAATTAACAAAAGTTAAGTAGCACGTTTTTTTTTAAAGGAGATATTACTTTAATAAATGGACTAAAGCTGATGACTTAAGTGGCTAATCAAAAGGCTAAGTGAAAGCCAGGGGGAAAAGAAAGCCCATGGCTCCCTATGAGCCCTAGCTTCCTGTTACAAAAAGCAGGAAGAAACAAGTTCAGCTTTCCTTCCCCACTGTCCCTCTCTCTGTCCTTTGACAAGTGGTGGTTCTCCCAATAATCAGTATTCTGACACAACAGAAATATAAATATTTCTCCAGCGGTGTGGGCTTTTCCCCCTTAATGAGAGTATTACCTTAAAGAGTAAAATGTAAAGTAAAAAAAGACATTTTAAAAAGTAAATGCCCTTCACCCTGACATAATTCAGGCACTTACTATTTCAATGATATTTTATCCATGTCAAGGAACTGAGAAATGACAGCAGCATGCTTAGAAATTGTTCTGCTTCTTTACCCTCAAGCTCCCTGATCACTTGCCACTTGTTTGACAGGCAGTTTTGACAATAATACTTATTTAAATACCAGAAGCATATGGGAAAATTATGAAAAGAACAAGATGGAAATTTAACATATGAGTTTCACATATGAATTTACTTGAAAGAGAGAAGGCAATTGACAGTAGGCCTTAGGGAAAAAATATAAAACAATAAGTATACACAGGGACATTCAAATACTTGACCAGACAATTTCTTGGACCCAAAATGAAAGAGTAATTGAGCTGGAATTCACTGGTAAATTTAGAAGGACTAAAGTGGCATAAGTTATAAAAGGAAGCAGTAAAAAAAATTCATTTTTATTTAATGCACTGCAAGTGAGTGAAGATATATGAGAGCTTCAGTTAAGTGATAAAGACAATTAGCAAAATTTGGGAGGGAGCTGGGAAATGGTCTACCATTCTGAAAAATAATTTGAAGTTAGATTAGAATAGTCCCTAAACCTATAAGTGCCTTCTGATAACCCCTAAGCATATACTCTCATGGAGGTCAAAAATCAAATCAAAGGCGCCTCACATGCAAAGAAGTGGAGGCAGAGTAGAGCCTCATCATTTAGCATATGGCCATAGAAATCATGGCATGTGAATGTAGTGGACTACTGCTTTGCCATAGAAATGTTTATTGTTTCATATTTATGTATGAAGGCTTTAGAGAAACTTGGGAAGACTTGAGTAACCTGATGCAGAATAAAGACATTTATGTAAAATCCACAACAATGTGAAGGAAAATAACCTTAAAAGACAGTATAACTCCAACCAACGTGTGGTCAATTTTGAACCTAGAGAGATGACAATGAAGCAGACACATGACAACCCCTCCTGGCTGGGAGCACAGACCTCTGCTGCAAAGTGAGGCATCCAAGGGCAGGTCCAAAGAGGGCCGGTTAGTTTCTTTAGCTGTGCTTTCTTTTTTTTTCTAAATACTAGTGAGGATTTGGGGCAAAGAGACAAGAAGATGATGATGATGATGATGACGATGACGAGGACGATGATGATGAAGAAGAAGATCTTTTTTAAAACAGCACTGGTCTTCAAATTTAAAAGCATATACACAATATGGATTTTGGCCATCAATCTCTGTTCCTGTGACCTTGGGCAAAACAGCTGAATCTGTCTGAAGTTCAGTTTGCTCTTAAAATGGAGAAGGGCAGAAAGAAAGAAGAGAGGACAAAGAAGATGGAAAGAATATTTTAATAGTCAACACAGTGTTCTGAAGTGTAATGCAAATGGATTGATTCTGTTCAGAAGAGGAATCATATTAAAGTTATGATCACAACCATAAGCAAACTCTTTTTTCAGAAACAAGCCTATATGAACCAAAGAGTCAAAGAAGGGCACTAGTATTGAACATTTCTTCAATCATACCTTGCAGATAAGCCAGACAGAGCTTTCTTAAGCACTTCAGGGGTTCTGTCTGAGGACAGTGGAACTTCTGGAATGTCAGAATCAATTCTGGAATCCAAATCTCCATATTTATCATCAATATCAGTTTCCTAAAAGAAAAATTTAAGTATATATTAGAAAATTGGAAAAATTGGAACTACAAAAATGAGCATTTAGTTACTTATATAACCTTAACAAAAATAGCTAAGAAGCTTATCTTAAACAACTAGAAAATAGTTATGTTATGAAAATTTGATTAGCACCCACGAGATGGAGGACTAGACATTTTCTCCAATATAAATGACCTTTTAAATCTCTCCAAAGTACAATTTTCTGCAAGAAGTAAAGCAAATGCACTGTCTCCATGGTCTAAGACGGCACCAAGAAACCTAGTTAGGTAACAACCCAGTGAACTAACAGTAGATAAGGTTAATCCCAAATTTCAAATACATTCATTCCCTCAGCATCCCACCTCCCATGTTCTGGCAGGACTACACAAACCAAACCACGGATGTGCATCAGAACTCAATTCTTCCCTGGACCCCTCAATTCTGTGCGGGAGAGGTGTATAAAACATAACACAACACAACACAACATAACATAGCAGGAGCTTTCTCTGCATGGAACAGGTGTGTTCTTGCAGTAGCACAGCAGTGCTCAGGTCAGAGAACCAAAGAATAAAGGGCCAGGGAAGCAGTATGTGTGTGGAGATGAGCATCCAGCTGTGGACAGTTCCGTCTACCCAAAAGCCACTTGAGATTGTAAGAAGTAAATCACCCACCCAGTATGTGAAGAGGTCTCAAAGAAAAAAGCTCTAAAAAAAAAGAAGATCTCTATACAAACACAACATATTCTCTAAAACAAGATGTACAGAGAAAACTTATGGGTTATAAGTGTTCCAGAAGAACACAAATTTAAAAAAAAAAATGAATTCCGAAAGGCATGAAATAAAAAAAAATACTCAGAATTTCCGAATGCAGAAAACAAAAGTGACCCCTCAAAAGACTCTACAGATAATCTCTTCAGAAAAAAAAAACAAAACCACATTACAAGCTCAAGACACATAGTGGTTATACTTAACAATTTCAATGATGACAAAAGTTGCAATCTACCAAGAGAAAGACATTCAAATACAAAGGAAATCTGAATTGTATACAAGATTATTTTGCCCCTACCAGAAATTACACAAGAAAATGGAATACGTTCTGAGGAAAGGAGCTCAAGACGACATACCCAACAAACATAAATCTATTTATCAATGAACAAAAGGTGTTCAATAAAAGAGAATTATTTGAAGCATCACTATAAATCGAACTAGATATGAATAAATTATTTGCTTTGTAAACACCCAAGACAACAGAAATGCAAGTAAGGCACACAAACACAACAACCACATAAGGCACAAGCAAAATTAAATAAATTATCACGGGGTGAGAGAGACTGGAAAGAGAAAGACACAAACCTATGGTGTTAAAAACCCGCCACCAACAAAATAACAGCAGATTTCATTCTAAACGTACACAAGGAGAAAAGAAAGAAAGCAGACTTAGATGGAAGAACTAATGGTGGCAGAAGAGGCTTTGTGAAACACCATGAACTACCACACCTCACAACACGTACCTGCAAATGAATCTTAAGGCTTTTCTAAGACTAAACTGAAGAGTGAGAAGGGAGGAAGAAGTTAGATGGTGTGTAAATGGAAGGAGGTATATACTGGGGAGAAAAAGTCCGAGAAATGACATTAATTGGCAAAGTCCACGGCTCCTCAGGAGGAGAGATTCGCGAAGGTTTTTATGGCACAATCACTGCGACCACTTTGTAGAGGGCCCCCATCACCTCACACCTAGATCACTGCAGTGGGCTGCTCAAGGGCTAACCCGCCTCAAGGCTCTTCCAACCCAAATTCTTCCTCCATTTCATTACCTAAGTAACTTTTCTAAAGAACAGGGGTGAGGTCATGTCATCCCCCCATTCAATAAACTGCAACAGCTTGCTACTGGATCCAGGGTCAAATACAAAAGCTTCCCATTCTTCTTACATGTTACTCTCCACCACATATTCTTCCATTCAATGATCCGGTCTCTTTCCTGGATGTTCCAGAAATGAGACCCTCCATCTCTCTTCTCCAGGCATCTTCCCTGGCACTCCCCCATGCCAGGAATGCGCTCCCTACTCATCTCTCCCCCTTACCCCCTTTAAGTCCCAATTAAAATCTCATGTTCCAAAGGAAGCCTTCCCCAACCCCCCATTCCAGGGCCTTCCCTTCCTTCATTATTTCCACTTTATTCTGTGTATAGCTTTTTTTGTACACACTTGTTTGCTCACTTTCTTCCCCCATTCAATCTGGAGCTCCTTGAGAGCAGTGATTGATCTTTTGCCTGTTTTTGTATCCCCAGAAATTAGCACAGTACCTTGCAAATAGTAGGCGCTTAACAAATGTTTACCAACTGAATGGCGTCTCAAAAATGAAATTCTAAATGAGGCCAATGGAGAAATCAAAAAATAATAATTATGTAGACATGAATGATGACAACATAACATACCAAAATTTCTATGAAGCAGCTAAAACAGTCCTTGAGGGAAAATTACATCCCTATAAACACACATCAACAAATAAGAATTAATGAACTGAGTGTACATTTTAAAAATTTAGAAATGCAACAAATAAACCTAATTTAAGCACAAAAGGCCTATTAAAATTTAGATGAAAGAGATAAACTGGAAAACAAAATCTACAAAAATGATTAAGAAAGCTGAAATCTGGTTCTCTGAAAACTAACAAAACGGATAAATCTGTAGTCAATCTGATTTTAAAAAGCAAAAAATCCAATTAACAAAATAGAAAAGGAACAAAGTCGAAATCACAAAACCTGAAACATTAAACAAAAACACCCAGAGTTTCTCTGCATGATCACATATGAACAAAAGTGAAAACACAAGCAAAACAGAGACATACCTTCAAAAACTAAAAATAAGACCAATTAGAGAGCTCAAGTAATTCCATCTCAGGAAAAAAAGTAATCATAAAGGCACTGGAGACAGCTAGATGATTCAGTAAACAGAGAAGTAGGCCTGGAGTCAGGAAGACCTGAGTTCAAATTCAACCTCAGACACTAACTAGTTGTATGACTGGACAAGTCACTTAACCTGAACTGAACGGCTTAATGACAACATAAAGAAGGTGGATTCATAGGAGAGTCCAATCATACTACATTATTATATTAATCAGTGTAGGAAAAGACTTTGACAAAAGTACAATATTCATTTATGCTAAGCAAACAAACAAACCCTACAAAAGTACAGGCACAGGGAGAACTTTTTAAAAAAATCTCCCAATTATCTACCTAAAATCAAAAGCAAGCACCATGTGCAATGAAGATACACTAGAAGCTTTCTCAGTAAAAATGTGAGTAAAGCAAGGGTGGCTACTCTTTCCAGTACTACTTGATACAATTTTAGAAATCATGTTCATCCTTCATTGCTGAAGAAGACCATGCCATCTGAGAAATTATGACATGATTTGCACCTGACTTTGAGTGAGGGAGGGCTGTGCAGGTCCCCAGCCTCACTTCTCCTCCAGAGCCATCTGAATTCAATGACCTGATGTTCCTCAGGATGACTGGAGATGGCCCAGGATGCACTGGGAGACCTTGGGCCCTTTAGGCCAAGGTCTTTGCAGGTACTCACTTTAGAAATACTATCAATAACAGTAAAGATATTCACTCTTTCATCCCCTCTCTTTCCAGGCTCTACTCCAGACTCCCAGACTTGTTCCTTCAACAGTAGCCTTCTCACCCTGAAAGGTGCTTAGGCCTCTGCAGGCTTCTCATGCCTCTGCATCCCCTTTCTCTGACTGGCCAATTCCTCCTGGCACTGAATGCCAGGAGCATTCTCTCCTTCCACCAACCACTTTTCAGCTTTCTTTTATGTAGGATGTTATGTTCCCCCATTAAAATAGAAGTTTCTTGAGGGCAGGGACTAATCCGTATTCTCCACACTTGGCACAGTACCTAGCACACAGTAAGCTCTTAATAAATGCTTGACTTTTTTACTTAATATATTAAGGACAGCAAAAGAGGGCATAAAATTTTCCCTATTTACTGATAAAATGATGATTTACATAAACATTCTCTAGAATAAGCAAAGTTACTAATTGAGATGATGTTTATAGCAATATTATAGACTATAAAATAAGCTTTAAAAAATCAGTGCTATTTCTCTATGAGCCAAAAAGAAGTAAATATGATTCAAAATAAATACAAAATGCATAAAATATTTGGGAATCAATCTACCAAAGCACACAAAAAACACTCATGTAGATTCAATTACAACACAGTCCTTAAAGATATAAAGAAATAATATAGTTGGAGAAATATTCAATGCCCATGATGAGTTCATGCCAATGTAATAAAACTGGTAACACTAACAAAGTTAATTTATGGTTTTAATGCTATATTAAACTACCAAAGGGACACTTTACAGAAATAGATAAAATAACAAACCACCTAAACTATCACAGGAAATAATGAAAAAGAAGGTGGGATGAAGGAGAAATCGTACTTGTAGGTCTCACACTCTATCATGAAGCAGCAGTTACCAAAACCATTGGTCTAAAATAAAGAGGTATATGTAGGGGGCACGCTGGTAAATGTTTAACAGCCAGCTCTCCAAAACTACTCAGGACATAGTTAAATTTAATCTGCATTAAGTCTAAACAAGTAACAAAACAATAAATCACGTCCCAACTTGTAGCATTTGCTGATCTGTATGGTGCAAATGCTCACACTGAAAATTTAATAACTGGGATCCCCCAAAGCAGTGCTGGATCCAATATATAGAACCAGGTAGACTAGAAAAAGGAGAATTGGAAACAATGGAACTTACTCCAGCATTTGATATACCATTAGATATATGTTACTTAGACGAGAATTCCCTATTTGACAAAAAATGCTAGAGAAAACTAAAGGCTAAAACCAGGCTTAGACCAACACTACATGCCATATTTCAAAACAAATTCTAAATAAAAATGTGATCCAAGGCCAGATGACGAAAACAATTAGAAAAGAAGTAGATCATGTATCTTTCACAGCTATGAATGGGGGGGAGGGTAATTTTTTTTTTTTACCAAAATAGACAATTCCAAAAGATAAAATGGACATATAAAACTGAAAAGCTTCTGTATAAAATTAACATGTCATCTATGGTAAGATATTTAAGGTCAAAAGCCATTCCTGTACAGATAAGTGTTGTCACAGGACATGAACAAACAGTTCTCAAAGGAGAATTACAAACTATTCACAAGTATATGAAAGAATTCTCCAAATCACTGCCAAGCAAAATACAAATCAACACAACTGCGAGGCTGTGCTCCATGCCCTATATATTGGCAAAGATGTCAAACGATGGAAACCCTGTTGTGGGGGCTGAAGATGAGCACAATCGCACATCCTTGATGGAAGTAGTGAATCAGAGCAATCATTTTGGAAAGCAATTTATAATTATGCAAGTAAAGAGCCTCAAATGAATTTCTAAGCCTCTTGACCCAAAGATCCCATTACTAGCTTGTCCCGAAGAGGTCACTGATAAGAAAGTCCCCTTCCCCTCCCACACCAAAATATTTATAGTAACACTTTGGGATGGCAAAGAATCACAGAGAAACCATTTGGGTAATGGTTAAACACACTGTGGTACATGAATGTAAATAAATTTTATTGCATTGTAAGAAAGAGCAAAAAGATGAATACCGAGAGGCATGAAAAAAATATATATGATCTGATAAAGTGAAATAACCTAAGCCAAGAACACAATATACATAATGGCAACAATGTAAATGGAACCAAAAATGAAATTAAAAGTGAATGTTCCAAAAATAAACATAACTCCAAAGGGAAGAATATGCATTCTCACTCTACCTCTTTGCAGAGGTGGGAGGTCAATAGGTGAGATAGAATGCAAATATTTTCACTTTTTAAATACATTTGCCAGTCTTGCAAAATGCTCTTTTTTCCCTTAAAACCATTATTTGTTGTACAGGAAGACTTTCTGAAAAGCAGGGAAGGAACATGAGAAAAATTTCTGTGATGTTAAAAAAAAAACCCTAAAAGATGCATTTTTTAAAGTTTATTTTTACCAAGGTGTATCTAAACCATAAAAATGAAGTAAAGTAAAATTCATCACTTTGTCAGCTAGTAATTCCTCCACCGCAATAAACATGATTTTTGTTTTTATAACCTTAGCTCTCTAAGAGCAGACAGTTAATGACTCAATTGTAGTAGACATAAAACTGGTCTTGGACTCCAGAGATCTGCGTTCAAAAAAAAGCTCTGATACTTACTAGATGTGTGACTTTGGTGACTAATTTCCTAAAGTCTCACTTGCCCCATCTGTAAAATGGAGAGAGATACCTGGAGTGTACTTCAGAAAGGGCTGAGGATCAGATCTGTAAAACACTAGCTGGTTGGCTGGCTGGGGGGTTGTTGTCCTTTGTTTTCCAGGAGAACCAAAATGACATCACCATGATAAAGTGAAGTTTCAGTGTGTCCAACTGTGGCTGATCAGACCAATAAGGGCTCAGAATGCTCTGCCACAGGTTGGGCCCAGATAGTCCACATGAATATTTGGGGTGGATACTGCAAATCTGTGCACCCTACGTTTACTCTGTGCTGTCTCAATTCTGCTTTGCTGACAGAGCACAGCGCCCTTTCTGATGTGGGCACGCTATGCTGAGAGGTCCTGTGCCAGTGTCTCCCATGCTGCAAAGTTCTTGAGAGAGACCTATATCCAACCTCAATGGCCATCTAGTTTAATCTAAAATAAAAGAAGAATCTATTTATAACCTTTCTGAAAAGTCTTCATCCAAGACTTTTGAACTTTCTCTCCCTCTCTACCACCTCCTTCCCCTAATGAGAGAAAGTCACTATACTTCAGTTTTTTAGTTGTTTTCAGTTATGTCTGACTCCTTATGACTCTTTTGGGGGTTTCTTGGCAAAGGCACTGAAGTGGTTTGTAATCCACTGCATTTCTGAATGCTCTAATTACTGAGAAGTTTCTTCTTAACCCAAGTCCAAATCAGCCTCCTTGTAACTTCTAGCCAAGGCTTTTGCTTCTGATCTCTGCGGTCAAATAGAGTAAATCTTTTCCCTCTTCATAGATATATGAACAGGCTACATACAGGATAAATATACAGAGATAATTTCATAGGGAAGGCACTAGCATGAAGAGGGAATTGGGAAAAGTCACTTCTAGACCTAAATCTATGATAATTCTTTAAAAGGTGATGAAGTACACTCAGTTTCTTTCGTAAAATTCTCAGTGCATCAGCTATTTCACTCAAAGTTTTTAAAAGTAAAAAAATTCTAAGTATGATAAAAAATTAACAAGTTCAAGGCATTATTGGTGGAAATCTGACCTACGCTATATGTTTTAGGAGCAGTATTTTTGAGAGTCTCTGTCACAGGTGAGTCATTTTTTCCTTTCAAAAACACGGAAGACTTGATTAGCATTAGAGTCACTGACTCAGCTCCTCAGTCATGGAGGGCATAAAAAGGTCCAGCCCATGTCAGGGCCTCTCAGACATGACAGCTGTTTCAATGATATCTGAGTCAACAGACTCTTCTGACTAGATTAATTTCTATATGGAGAGGAGGGATGCTGCATCTACCTGAACCACTGGTGTATCCCTGCTGAATAACAGCCTTTCTTTACAATTAAATAAATTATTTTTTGTTCAGTATTAGATGGTCTACAATAAATGCCTCATTTCATTCCAATATGTAGCCTTACCCACTGGCTAGGATTGAGGTCAAGCCCAGAACACTAAATTATGGAGTTAAAAAAAGGTGACTTATTTGACTGACTGAATGAAAAAGAATTTATCAGTTCCCTATTCTATGCCAGGCATTGGAGATAAAATACCAAAGTAGGGAGTTCCTGTGATGTGGATAACTTATACTGGACAATGGTTACTAGGGAAGGGTATATTTGGCCAAGGAATCAATGGAGCCACAGACCATGCTTGTTCTAGAAGTGATTTAACTACCATTCCCAGAGCAAGAAACAGGGAAGGGAAAGTGACAAGATGTCCAACATGAACGGATCACAGGATTTTTGTTCAGAAATGTGGTGATTAATGAATTACTTTTAGCCTGCTAAAAACATGCTTGATGTTTTAGAACTATGGATTCCAGTTATGGGGACCTTTTGAGGACTTGGGGGTCCTGGATTTACTTTAAGAGATATGTGAGCTTATATGCTCCTTAAAATTAAAAGAAATGACAATTTGCTCTCTCCTTAGTACACTGTATAATTTTTGTCCATGTTCTCTCATAAATATTCAAAAGAAGTTTTAGGTGGAGCAGTAGTTACAGCCCTAGACTTAGAATCAGGAAGACCTGAGTTCAAATCTAGCTTAAGACACTGGCTTTAACTTCTGCCTTTTCTCAACTGGAAAACAGGGATAATAATAGTACTCATCTCATAGGGTTGTTGTGAGGATAAAATGAGGTAATACTTGTAAGGCATTTCACAAAACCTTCATACTTTTTGAAAGGAATCACACCTGTGAATCATTGGTATAGGACTGTTTCTGATAGCCCTTCACAGCAATGAAAAGATATAAAACATTCCCAAAGGACTTGAGGCAAAATGACTTCCACATCCAGAGAAAGAACTATGGAATGGGAATGCAGAATAAAGCAGACTATTTTCTCTTATGTTACATTTTGTTTTTTCTCACTCGTTTTCATTCTTCTATGCAGTAAGACTAATGTGAAGATGTGTTTAAAAAGGATGTACATGTAGGAGCCCATATAAGATTGCATGCCATCTCGGGGAGGGAAGGGGAAAAATGTAAAACTTATGGAAGTGATTGTTGAAAACTGAAAACAAATAAATTAATTTTTTTTAAAAAAGGTTAAGTGACTTGTTCAGGGTCACACAGCTAGCCCTTGTGTCTGAGGCCACATTTGAACTCAGGGCTTCCTGACTCTGGGACCAGAGCTCTGCTCAGTGTGCCATCAGTTACCTGAAGTTCACATCCTGTTTTAGCTGCTTCCTTCTGGTCAATATTGCTTTCAGGATGAGAGTCAAGCTACTCATGTCTCATACAGTAACTGCAACAAAATCATGAAGTTCACATCATATCGAATAACAATCAAGAAATCCAAGGCCAAATCCAATGTCATTAGACAACAGAGAGATCCCTGAAGATCCAACACTGCAAAGTCTGTCCGAGAAAAACAGGAGCACACAGGGCTAAGTGACTTACCCAAGGTCTTACAGCAAGTAAGCTTCTGAGGTCAAGTGTGAATACAAGTCTTCATGACTACAGGGTTGGCACTCCATTGCACCAATATAATCATGTTTTTTTATATATATATATATATATATATATATATATATATATATATATATATGTATATATATGTGTATATATATATATATGTATATATATATATACACACACATATATATATACACACACATATATATATACACATTGTTATATGTTTTTCCCATTCTGCATCAGTAAAGCTGATCATTTCAATCCAAGTATAAATCTTTACATTTACATCTATTAAACTACTTCTTAGTAAATCAGCCAATAAATCTGTACTGTTCCAGCATGTTAGCTATGCCTCCCGGCTACACGTCTTGTTGAATAGCACAAGGACAAAGACATATATGTAAAGGAATTTGATAACATTTAAATTCCCAGTCTTTTTGGATTTGGTCATTCAACTAGTTCCGAGGCAAGCTACTTATACATGCATTTAGCCTATGTCTTACTGTTTTGTCCATAAGAAAAGCATGAGGATTTACCAGATGGAGAGTAGTGAGTATTCTGGAAGCAGGAATCATCTGTACACGTATTACACATGTGTAATCTGTCAAGCTACTAAAAGTAAGTTACAGACAGGTAGAGGGAGGAAACAACCTTAGAACTTTGTCCACTGAAGGAACCAGAAAGATTGGGTGACGTCAGGTTTCAGCGAATAGGAGAATTTAAATAAAGAACAACCAGAAATTACCAAAAGGCTAGGGTCAACTTTCTTCATTTTCCTGCATAATGTTTGAAACCAAGAACTCCAAATGTGATGGTTACATGAACTGAGTACAAAGAAATATTTATTCATTGTAATAAATTAGAAAAGAGCTTTCTGTAGGCCAACTGAACACGGAGGAGGGATGCTAAGAGAGTTGATCAGTAAAAAAAAAAAAAAAAAAAAAAGCAAAGGGAAGATGAAAGATCTTTTCATTAAAGTATAAGAAAACGGGGAAGTATGGGCTTGGAGGCTTGAAAAGAAGTTTATTACAGGCACTGTAGGCAGAGTGCTATGAAATCACTAAGATCAATGATACTGGATCTGGGCTGTGACTTAGCAGACCATTTGGAACAGTTGCAAAGGCAGAAAAATTCAGCTCACCATGGCAAATAAGCCTCTCGACATTTGGGGAGAGAGACGGAGAGAGAGAGAGGGAGAAACTCGAGAGGGGGAGAGGAGGGGAGAGGGAGAGAGAGAGAGAGAGAGAGAGAGAGAGAGAGAGAGAGAGAAAGGGGGAGAGAGGGAGAGGGAAAGAGAGAGAGGGAGAAAAAAGGGGGAGGGCGGAAGAGGGAGAGAGAGAGGGAGCGTGTGTGTGCGTGTGTGCGTGTGTGTGTGTGTGTGTGTATGTGTGAGATCACCTCAATACCACAATGAGGAATCAGAGGAAGACTTCAATAGAGAAGTCACAATTACATAGCATAAGTTTTCAGTGGACCAAATTTTGAATTTCTTTCATATTCTCCAAAAAATAATTTGGATCCTTTAAAAATGGAGAAGAGAACGACATGGTATAGAAGATGGGATAGTGGACATGTAATCAGGTAGACAGGTTCACAGCCTTTGTCAGATGCTATGAGCTATGTGACCCTGAGCCAGTGACTTAAGATCTCTGGGCCTCCTTTTACTTATCTATAATTTAAGGAGGTGGGATTCAATGGCCTTAATGTCCTCTAAATCTATGATCTTGCGGAAATGGTTGAATTAATATTGTCTGAGGATTAACACAATGAAAAGTTAAGTTGAAAAATCTAGTTTCTCAGTACAAGGAATACTGAAGTGGTTAAACTGTTCAGACTGGGGACACCAATCAAGTATACACCAGTCAAGTACAGGTAGAACAACAAATAGATTAGATAAATTGAGAGGTCAACCAGATGATGTCAAGATAGAGAACAAGTTTGTTTTATGGAGGACAGGCAGATTATATATATAGGCAGTGAGATCTTAGAGGTGGAATAGTATTATTGTGAAAAAGTGTCAAATGAGTTGCTAAATCTAAGATCTACAACCAGACATCTAGCAGAAATGGTTCACAGCCTAACAGAATTTAGAGTTAAAAAGGAATAAAAATTCCAAAATAACCCTGAAAAATTTCACTTTGTAAATAAATAAAGGAAAAATTAATTGGATATTATAAAACCTTCTTCCAAATGACTTTAAAAAACCCAACTAAATCAAGTATTGTAAACCAATACATAGTGAAGGAATGAAAACAGCAATTATAACTTCAATATACAAACCAAAGTTTTTATGTCAAATTCTATTATCTAAAATCACACTGTGATTTTAATGCTCCTTCTTTAGTCAAGCAGGGTCACCTCTGGCTGCTTAAAAAGGCAGTAGTTTCTATCTTCCGAATTCTATGATGCACTGGTTCTAAAAATCAAATAATCACTGTTTTTAGTCTTCAAGGTCATCTTTTGTGTACATTAACTTTTCTTCATTGTCTTTACTGCAGTCCATAACTTTTACCTTTAGTATGTGGTTTGGCTTTTATTTATGTCTCAGCCTTGACTAGGCTAAACACTGCTATAGAGGCAAGTAAAAAAATGGTCTGCAACTTCACTCATTCTTCAAGTTTTCTCTCCTAAGAATATTCCTACATACAAAGAGTGATTATGCTTCCATACAGGTAAAGTAAAATCAAAAAGTAATTTTGGGGGGAAAGCGGCGAAGGTAGACACTGTAAACCAAATCAAAAGTAAGTCCAAAGGACAAAATGGAGCTTTCTAACATGAAATGGCATGGGAAAACTGAAATCCATTTTTAAATTTGTCCTCTCTTTTCCTCACATTATACAAATCCAATGGACAAAAGAATCTATGATTCTACACTCATCATTTTCATGTCTGTCAAAATCCCCAGACTAGTGGCTCACTCTGCCAAGTCAGGGCCCTATCTGTTGGCTGGTCTGTAATAACATGGCACCCAGTCTTCCAGAGATCAATTGCCCTTACTCTCTGATTTGCCTTTTCAAACGGTAACTTCCAATCCATGTCTCCCACAATATTCTGCTCCATTCTTCATTTTTTCTTCAGTTTAACAGAGGATTTGCACATCTTTCTTTCCATGACACTTTGGGTGACCTGCAAGCTTCTGCACTTTTGTCAACAACCAAAATGCTCCTTCAGAAATCACTTCAAATAGGAAAGTGGTGAGGAATTAAGCATTTCTATCCTGACCTTTATGAGCGCCTCTTAATCATGGATAACAAGTAAAAAAAAAAATTCCTTGTACCATACAACACAATGAACTCCAAAGGGATGAAATATTACAAACAAAATGAAAAACAAAACAAAATTTATCAGAAGTATAGTTTTTCTCTACTGTTTTGATAGTTGAGAATTTATTGGTGATAAAGTACTTAAGTCTGATTATATTTATTTAAAAATTAGATTATCAGAACAACTAAATAAAGATAAAAAAGAAAATCGACAGGGTACAGAAAATATCCACAACACAAGGAAGCTTCTTTGCACTCAAGAATTGCAGTCATATTTACCCTTTGAGATCCCTTTAATCGTCCATAAGGTAATGCATTATCTTTTAAACAACTGTAGCTGAGAAGGGCTTCAGGTCTCTTTAAAAGGAATGGGTAAAGATGGTTGCTATGGAAACAAATGAATGTAATTTTTATTTTTCACCACATCCAAGGAGCTATTGATCTAAAGAGGCCTCCAGCTGCAGAAAAAAAAAAAACCCCACCAAAAAAAGTATTTTTTAAAAAGCTTTACTGGCAGGAAAACTTACAGTTATGGGGGAAAAGGGATGGGAAATCCTTCAGTAAGGACTCCATACATAAGTGTGATTATTTTAGAATGCATATCTTTCTTCTGTTTCACCACAAGGCAAAAGAGGACATAGACAAGTTAGCAAAAACCTTCTAAATGATCACAAATGGCCAAGTAAGACTATTCCTCTCCTAGCCCAAGGAAAAAGGAATACATGGTTTACAACTATGATTTTAGAATGTGCTCAGTTAACTACTGCTTGCTTATACTGTGAGTCACATGGGAAATGAAAAGCTAATTGATGTCTCCTATCTCACATTCACTCCAAGGATATAGTCTTTAAGTGGAAAGGGGGGCAGAAATTACCTGTCATTAAACTGTATTAAACTGTTTTTTTTCCTTCCCTTTTTAAAATTATTTTGTTCAGGCAAGGTGCTGGTATAATTGAAGGGACAAATTAAACACAGAATGACATGAATGTATTTTAAGTGTCAAATAAAAGTGTGACACATAACATACAGATTATTGAGTAGCTTTATGAGAACAACGCCCAATCTCCAAGGATAATCAAAAGCTATGGACGATTCACAAGCTTCAAAACACACTTAAATACCTAAAAATGTGCAGATTCATTTGTAAAGGAATGTTAAAACAATTATGTAGTGTTTTCCTTATAATAAATGGATGAATTCAGACTGTTTCTCTTGAGAGTTCATGTATGTATGTATAGACACACACACACACACACACACACACACACACACACACACAAAACCTGCCAAAGCTTGTGTTCCAGGGACATAGCCTTTAAGAAACCACACACACTTCCCTACCAGGGTAGGAAAACAGAAAAACATTAAATGTCCCTTCTCCCAGCAAATTCTGGCAAAATGTCAACTTCTATTAAAGTGACAAAATTAGTTAAGTTTGTAAAATGTTGTGTTGTTTGGCCCACGTATATAAAATAGTGCTGTCGGCAACATAAAACATTTTCCAGGAAAAAAAAGCATTAACCTGGCAACATACTGCAGCAGGGATCATAAAATTGGTCCTTTTTTGATAATATATCCTTTATGACTGTTAAGGAATATGTTCTAATGACATAACTGAAAAAAATTTCCACAAAGATGTTTATCATTTGATTATATATTAATAGTGAACCCTTAAGAGAGGTGTAAACAGACTGTTAAACACTAATGCATTTGATGTAATTTTGCCTCTAAGAAGCCCTGGGCTCAGCTTAGATACCTCTCACAAGATACATTTCCTAATTCCCTCCATTAATTTCCCTCAAACTACTCTATTTTGTAAATACTTCATATTGGTTTGTGTACATATTACTGCCCAGTTCTGGAGGACAAGGAAAGTTTAGGAAAGTGTGTGGGTGTCTGCAGCGTAGGAAGCACTTTATAGTGAGTTATGCAATTGTATAAAATAACAAACATTAAAACTATACAATTCTATGGAAAAGTCTATCTATTCAGTGTAAAAAAAACTAAAGCTTGGCTAAACAATTTTAAATTGATAACTAAATTTTATTTAAAACATAATAAAATTTAAAATTAGAGGCAACATCCTATATATATTATGCATATATGAGGATATGTGTGTGTGTGTTTTACAGGTGTGCCTGGGCACTCTATTCAGGCCTACATATAAGTGATAGTGTTACTGGTAAGTTGTCACTTACACTTCCCATTATAAGTCTGCAAAACTTTACATTATCTCATCTGAACATCACAACGGACCTGTGGAGTGGATCTCTTACTGTGTTTTGAAATTACATTTAAACTTGACTGAAAGGAAAATAGTTTCAAAAAGAATGACAATGCTAAATCTACTCAAGCGCAAAAAACCCGGAAATTTTATAAAGAAAATCCCTGCAGTTCACCTGTCAGGTTACACACAATCTGCGGCCCCGGGAAAGTCAGTTGCAGAAATTGACGAGGAGCTGGAAAATTACAAGGGCGTCACGTGGGACACTTTGAAACCCGCAAAATCTGGCCCTGAGAGGGACAAGAGGAGAAGGACACAAGTCCGGCAGGAGTGGTCACTCCCGCTTACGGAGCGGAGCTCCGGGGGCCCCCGGGGCTCGCCATGGTCCCCGCAGGGGGACCCCCCGACGCTTCCCGCGGCCCCAGACAGAGGGGTCACAGCCGAACTCGGCCGAAGTCACGCCTCCGGACCTAACCCCCTTCCCGGGCAGTCGGAGGCACAGCAGTATTCCTGCAAAATAAGCACGAGGCTGCAGGAGAGTGGGGGGTAAAGGCAGGAAAAGGCAGGTGGGGAGACGGGGAGGGGGGTCAGGGAGATCAGAGAGAAATGCAGGTGGTGGCCAGGCAGACAGGGAGGTAAGAAGGTAGGCCGGCAAGGAGACTGACAGGGAGGCCAGGTAGGTAAGGAGAGAGGAAGGAAGGTCAGAGTGGCCAGGTAGGGCGGATACGGAGGTAAGCAGGGAGGCAGGCAAGGAGACAGGTAGTGAGCAGGCAGGTGAGCTGGCAGGGGCGCGGAGGCAGGCCCGGTACCGGGCCAGGCGCGCGGGGCCGAGGGTCCCGGCCCGCCTCCCCTGCGCCCCAGGTGGGTGCGCCCCGCCCCACCCCGCCCAGGCCCTACCTTGTCGCTGGTGCTCTCGGCTTCGTGGTCGCCGCCTGCGCCGTCGCCCGGGCGGGCCGCCGAGCCCACCGCTCCCGGCCCGAGGCCGCCGGCCGCCCGGTGCCTCAGCTCCAACATCTTCCTCTCCCTCTCGCCCATGCCGCCGCCCCCGGACACCCGGCTGCCGCTGCTCCGCTCGCCGCCGCCCCCGGATGCCCGCGCCTAGAGCCCCCGCGCCATGGAGTCCGGCCCGCCGCCGCCCCGGCCGGGGATGGAGCCGCTGCTGCCGCCGCCGGGGTCACCCCCGAAACGGCATCAACGAGCGGGGGAGAGCGCGCGCCACCGCCCCCGGCCTCCGCGAGTGACAGCCCCACGCGAGGGGGGCGAGGAGCCGGCTTCGGCGGGTGGACGCGGGAGACGCGACGCGGGAGATGGGGGAGACGCGGGAGGGCGCGGGAGGACGCGGGAGGACGCGGGAGGCGCGGGAGGACGCGGGAGGACGCGAGCCGGCGGCGCCCGTTGCCAGGTGCGCGTCTACACGTAGAGGCCCAGGTCCGAGGGGAAGAAGGAGAGGGGCGGGGCGAGGAGGAGGAGGAGTGGGGGGGGGCCTCGGCCTCCACCCCCGGAGGCCCCGCCCCCTCCGCACAACGTCAGCTCCCCCCCTCGCCTCCCCGCGCTGCACTGCAGCTCCGAGAGCACCGCCCACCGCGCCGAGGGGCGTGCCCAGGAGGAGGCCCCGCCCCCTCTCCCCTTTCGGGGGAAGATGGCAGAGGGGAAGGTGCCCTACGCGGGCAGTGCGAGGGCGAGAGGCTCCGGGGGGCTCAGCGGGCACTTGGGAAAGGCTCAACCTCCCGGAGCTCGGTCTCCCGCGGGCGCCAGGGCACGGACCCACCCCCCAGCGCCCGGGACGCGTCGGGGAGCCCAGGGCTAGGGTTCTTGTCCGGAACCCGTTGAGCAGGAATGACTTGAAAGGCTCCGTGCCCTTGAACGTGCGGAGGGGAGGGTGCAGCCTCGGCTGGGCAGTGCAGAGTCACCGCCAAAGTGGGGTAGAGGTACCTGCGCCGGCCCCTCGGAGGGGAGGCAGGGTCGTGCAGAATAGCCGGGCTCCAGTCGGACCGGGTCAAGCTAGGCACTTCTCTGAGCCTCAGTTGTTTCATCTGTAAAACGCAGACACCGCCACTTCACTAGCCGGCTTTGAAGGAATATATATATTTATATGTGTGCATGCATTTCTACAGGTGTATAGAAGAATACATATGTCTGTGGATAGACAGACAGATAGATGGATAGACAGACAGGTAGACAGATGAACTCTTCCTGCCTTAAGGTACTATGCATCCTCTACAAAACTGCAGAAGTGATAGAGCTAAAGCTGAGGTCTCTCTCCAGTTCAGTAAACTCCATGGCTCCCTAGTACTTCTAAAATCAAGTATAAATTATGTCATTTAATGCCATTTAAAACCTTATACCTTACCCTCCTTTATAGACACCTTAGTGCATACAGACTCTGTTGTTTTCCCACACAGTGAACATTGCACCTCCCCCACGTGTTGCCACGGGCAATCTAACATTTCTAAAATACGTTTCTTCCCCACCTGAACGTCTTAGCACCCGGTTTGTTTCAAAGGTCACCTCCAGTATGAGACCTTTGTCTGATGCTCCCCAGCTACCAGTATGTCTTTCCTCTCCCCACTATCCAAAAATGCCTCCTATTTAGGGTTAAGGACTAAATTTCTTTGTTATGAGAGATCTCAGTGATCTCATTTCTCACCTGGCTGCACTGACTTGAGATTTCTCTGAGTGATTTCCCTAATCCCCCATGCCCCAGGAAATTCATTCTTGGAATAACCTTATCATCCTATATGATCTCATCAGCTTTTATACTCCACCCTCATCACTACCCTCTGCCTCTCTGCCATGAACTCCAGGCTTCCATTTAAAAAGAGCTCAGCTCAGACACTTTTCTTACCTAGCTGCATTACTAGGGGTGTTATCAGTGTCCAAGGAGTACTAGCAATTCTGGTATGAGGGCTTGTGAAACCCCCTGCAGGATTGCTCATCCACCTTTGGTGTCTACCTGGCACACAACCCTCACCGGTGGCTCCCAGAAGCCATAGCATGCACAGCGGCCACACCCCAATAAACCGTGTTGGCAAATGGGCTAAAGCAAGGCAAGGGTAATCAACAGGGCACAAACTGTCAGTGAGCTAGGGGAATGTGAAGCTTTCTCCTTCAGGTAGAACGGGCACATGAAAACAGTTGATTCCACTAGCCGTGACGGAGTCTGAAGCATGTGACATCCTGACTTTGTTGTCCTGCCACTGGACTTCCATGACCCAGGAAGAGAAAGTGAGGGACTTTATGCACCTCTGCCTAATTTAAATCCAATTCAGCAAAACATATGCTATGAGTTGCTGGGGAGGGAGGAGGGCAGGGTGGCTGCCAGATACCCTAGGCATTTGAGCACATTGTGTCTTTCTTTTTTTAGCGTTTACTCTTGATCTTAGGAGTGAAAGGAGTGCCCAGGGAATCTGTTGATTTTAAGAAATCCTTTTGTTCCCATCAGAAACACCAGAGATCCCTGGCAACCAGAGTCAGTAGCAGAGTCCACAGAAACAGTAGCAACAGTCCCTATAATGATGAGAGAGGAAGCACCTGCAGGCAGATGTGCAAAGATGGTCAGTCATCCGAGTATAGTGGTAGCTTTAGAGATTCTGACCCTTCATGATGGAGAGAATGTTGACTAATGGACATTGCTCCTCAGAACCTGGCACCGAAGAGTAACTCCATGAGACTGCAAGAAGGGAGAAAAGGACTTCTGAAGCTGGATCATCTCCATTTTACTTTCAGCTTGAGCCCACTCTCCTCAGGGACCTTGTGTGTATAGTGCACCCTGAGTCCAGCAGGGGCTTGTTTTATACCAACTGCTGTTGCTATACCACTCTAGTAAATTCCCTTTTCTTAAAACCAGTTGATGCCAACTGGCTAATTGATATCAGAGGGCACTCAGAATAGGGAACTCATGAACTGAAGCCCCAGCTTCTCAGTTACCCCAAAATCATGAAGGGTATATGAGCCATCTACCCTCTGGGGTCCCAACCTCTAAATATAGGTTGGGAGAGAGTGTTCTGAAAGTAGAGTGCCACACATCCACGGCATTTAAATCTCATAAACATATTGTCAGATATTAAGGTATTATTACTTTAAAGGAGGAATTTGGGGCCCAAATGGGTTAAATGACTTGCTTGAGGTCAAGGACTCCAACCCAGGTCTTCTAACTCCAAATCCAGTATTCTTTCCCATACAATTACCATCAATATCTCTAGGATGCAAGTTGTTCAAAGCTGACACTAACAATGTGTCCAATTAAGCCCATCTAATGAAAAAAAGTTAGTAACTGTGATTGAACAAAACTTACATTATTACTTTTCTTCCAAATGCTGTCATAGGATGGTGAGAATATATTAATCTGTAACTCCAAGGTCATTACTGACTTGACATGGACATATTGGAAAGGACAAACAGGAAAGAAGCCCTATCTAGAAGGAAGAAATATCAGGGTCATGGCTAGAAGTAAAATGATGAATCAGTAGTTTATTACTGTGAAAGAAATCAACAACGGGAAGAGATAATGGAAGGACATGCCGCTCAAAGGTCAGGAAATACTCTTTCCATGTCAGTCAGAGACATTCAAATCTGGTGTTGAGTTTGGATCACCAATGTTTTACAAGGAGGTGGAGAAATTGGGCAAAGTACAGAAAGGAGAAACAAATTAAGAAATGGTAAATAGTTCCTATTATGGTACAAGAAAATTTCATCTTTAAAGCTTTTTAAAAATAAATACAATGGAACCATTACATTATTTTAAAAATAAATTTCATTTATATCTTTTGTTTTTACATCATGTATATTTTAACATTTAATTTTATCCTCCACCCTGTCCATACACTTATAGACAAAGAATTTTTAAAAAAAGAAAAAACAATTTTGCCATTCTAATATATCAAAAAGAAGGACTGATGGGATAGTAAAAATCAGTGACAGAATGTCCGTGTGTACACTCCCCCAACAGATCATCATACTTGTCCTTGAAGCAATCTGTAGATGGCCTTTGTAAGCTTTGGGAAAATCTCACACTTCCTGCCTGAGCTCAACAGCCAAGCCCATCCCATCCTATACTTTTCCAAGGCCCCAGTCTTTAGCAAAGCGATTTTGAGGCGGTCTGGGTAGGTCCAACTGCTGGACTTCAGCATGATTGCCAGCTGAAGCACCTGAGTCCAGTCTACTCTAAGCCCATGTTGGATACTTTAACCCATCTCAAGAGAAAGCAGTTCTTGTATGTTTGGGTGGGTCTAGCATAGCACTTTTAATCTGAGCCAAACAGAAGCTGAAGCTAGCCCAGTCCCAAACAGTGCCTCAAACAAGTATAGCATTAAAGAAGGTATACTTGAACCTTTTCAGGCAAGGTCTTATAAAAACTAATACCCAGAACCTGTTGTTTGTCCTTTCTGGAAGAGGATCAATGACCTCAAGAGGGTAATGTCTTGACTTGCCAGTGAATTGGATTTTATCGAGGCAGAGCTGTTCAAAGTCATAAACGTCACTCTCTCCTCCAGGATCATCACAGTCTAGTGAAAGGACATAGGTCTGGATGACTGGCAGAGTGGGAGATCTTGGCTTTTTTAAGCTAAGGTCTTTCCCAGGTCTCAGTTTGTCATAGGCAAAGTCCGGGCCCAGCAACAGGTGAGAAGAAACCTAAGCAGAGTCTACAGCAAAGAGAAATCCTGTAGCCCAATGACAAGAAGGAGCCCCAATTGAGGACCCACAAGAGGAGCAGCCACAGAACTAACTAGTTCCCTATACTTAGAACCAGGCAGCCTTTGCCCATAACATTCAATTATTGATTTTGACCCAAGCTCAGGTCTTTCAATGAGCAAACCAAAGAAAACTGAACAGCATGAGGAAATACCTTGGTGGGAGATGCTCAGGTTATAAGCCATAAAGAGGATAGTGATCCTATGAAAAGTCTGTTTTAAATAGAGAGAAAAATGGTCTCAAAGACTGTAGGAAAATGGTCCTGGAGGAAAAGAAACAGATACAGAACAGAAAACATAGAGAGGAAAAATTGGCAAGGAAAATTGACACCCTAGGACAGACCATGAAAATCCTCACTCAAGAAGTAAATTGCCCCCAAATTAAAACAGGCCAACCCCCTTGCCTCAACAAAACAAAAAAAATGACAAATAAGAAATATCACTAGAAAAGATGGAAAAAATGAGATGGTGAATAAAGCAGGAAATTACCTGACTGTCCCAAATTCTCATCCAAATGACTTAAAATAATGCCTCAAACTGAATTTTAGAGCAGCAGAAATAACAAAAGTCCAAGAAAAGTCATTGTTTAGCCTAAGACAACTTGAGAGGAATTTAGGAAAGATGTGATCTACTGGGGTGGTGGTCTGGCCAGAAGTGAAGCACAGATACTGCTGAATCAACAAGCGAATCATACTGCTGTTCAATTTTCCCAACATTTTCTTGTCAAAAAATGAGTTCTTATCCTAATATCTGGAGCCTTTGTGCTTATCCGGTATTAGTAAACTAGGCTCATTTGTTTCTCTATGTTCTGTAACTAATCTGTTCTAATAAAAGATTTTTATTTTTTTACCAGTATAAAATCATTTTGAAAATTACTACTTTATAGAATAATTTGGAATCTGAAAGTGTCAGGATTCTTTTATTCTCATTTTTTTTTTATTTCTCTTTGACATTTTCCCCTTCCACATGAATTTTGTTATAGTATTATTTCTTTCTAATTTTGTAAACTAATCCTTTGAAAATTTGTCTGATAGGGCATTGAATAAATGAATTAATTTAGGTAGTATTATTTTTTATAACACTGACATCTCACCCATAAGCAATAAGTATGTTTCCAACTATTTGGGTTTGTATTTTTGTAAATAGTGCTTTATATTTATATAGTTCTTCTATGTATCTTGGTAAGTAAAACCCTGAATATTTTATGTATTCTATAATTATTCTAAATGAAAATTCTCTTTCTAGATTTTGTTGATATTATATAGAAATTGTGATGATTTGTATATATTTATTTTATATCTTGTGATTTTGTTAGTTGTTATTTGCTTCAAGTTTTTTTAGTTGACTATCTAGGGTTGTTTAAGTACGCTATCATATTATCTGCAAAAAAAAAAGAGAGATAATTTTATTTCTTCTTTACCTATGGTAATTTGCTTAATTTCTTTTTCTAAATTTATTTCTTGAGCCAGAATTTCTAATACTGTGTTAAATAGAAGTGGTGACAAGGGACATCCTTTTTTCACTCCTAATTTTCTTGGAAAGGATTCTAGTTTTCCCTATTAAATATAATGCTAGCTTTTGGCTTTAGATACATACTTATAATTTTGAGAAAAGGTCCATTTACTCATATATTTTCTAGTTAAAAGAAACAAAAATAAATATATCATGGTGTCAAAACCCTCTTCACCAATATAATCAGAATTTTTTGTTTTTGTTATTAATATATTTAAGTTTATAGTTTTCCTAATATTAAATAGACCTAAGATTACCGATATAAATACAAATTGGTCATAATGTATGTGTTGCTTTAATTTCTTAGCCAATATTTTAAGTTTTAACATTCATTAGGCATATTGATTTTTCCTTTTCCATTTTCATTCTCCTTGGCTTATATACCAAGACCATATCTGTATTATATCATATCTTCTGGGGTTTTTTTGTGCAAACTGTCTATAACATTGAAATTAATTATTTCTTAAATGTTGGTTAGAATAATTTGTGAATCCATGTGTTCCTTGAGCTCTTTCTTTGGGACTTCATCATGAATCATTCAATTTCTTTCTCTGAGATTGGGTTCTTTAAATTCTCTATTTGTCGTTCTGTTATTGTTGTTGTTTTATATTTTTGTAAATATTGGTTTATTTCATTTAAGTTAGCAGCTATGCTAAGCATTTTGCAAATATCCCACTTAATTCTCACAACAACCCTGTATAGTAAGTGCTATTATTATTTCCATTTTACATTTAAGGAAATTGTGGCAAATAGGAATGTAAAGATTTGCCCAGGGTCACACAACTAATTAGTGTCTGACATTCAGTTCCTGACTTGAGATCTAGTACTCTATCTGCTGTACCACCTCGTTGCCTTAAAGACCTCCAGGGAGGTCCTTGGCTTCCAGAGCACCCCATTTCACTTTTGGACAACTGCAATCGTTACGAAGATTTTCCTGGCAGCAAGCCTAAATTTTCCAACTGGCAACTTCCAGACCTTGTCATCTGGACCAAATAGATCCAATATAATTCCTCTTGTATATCACTGTCCTTCAAACACTGGAGCATTACTATCTTCTCTTTTCACTATCTATTATTACCATCACCATTATTTTCTCCGGGCTAAATATCCCTAGTTCTATCAATTTATTGTTACATCACACGTATGCAAGTCCCTTCACTTCCCAGAACTAAATACCATGTGTTCTGACCAAGACCACTACTCCTGAAAACTCTAATTCCATTTAAGATTACATTAGCTTTTCTTTTCTTGCTTCAAAATTACATTGCTGATTCATATTAAGGTTCAGTTCAGTGAAGTCCCAAATCTTTTTCAGATGAACTCATGGTTAACCATGACTTTTTCATCTTAAACTTTGAAATAGATTTTTTTGAACATAAGCATAAGATTTAATCTTATGCTTATGTTCAAAAAAAATCTATTTCTTACTGAATAGATTTACTATCCTTACTGAATTTTCACCTGATATTCACATTCATCTTATTAGATTAACTTTAATATCCCAGTCTGTCAAGGTGTTTTTGGATCTGATTCTGTCATTCAGTCTGTTATTTATTCCTTCTAGGTCAGTGCTCTGAAGACCTTCTGTCAAGATGACCCTGAGCCATCAAATATTAAATTTATCTAACTAGCTTTTTTGAGTCAGGGACCTCTTTCATAGTCTGTTAAAGCCTTTGGATCCTTTCTCAAAATAAATGTATAAAATTTTATATTTTAATACATTAATTTTTAATACATTAATTTCATTTTAAAATGCTTCAAATGCATGAAATAAAATGCACAGGATTAAAAAGGAAATCAATTGCATTGAAATATGATTATGAAATTAAAAAAAAATTTCACAAACCCCACTTTAAGAACTCCTTACTAATGCTATTGTCTTCTATGCTAGAAGATATCTTCTGTATCTATATCTTCTCCACAAGAATGTATGTGATATTTTACCAAGTGCCCTGCTAAAATCTAGGTCAGCTACATTTACAGAATTCCCCTGGTCCTACTAACTTAGTAACCCTGTCAAAAAAGGAAACAAGTTTAGTTTGATATGACCTGTCCTTGATGAATCTATGCTAACTCTTTTTCATAACTATTTCCTTTTCTAGATGTTCAGACTATCATAGGTTTATAGCTGACAGGAATCTTAGATGTCATCTAGTCCAACAGACTCATTTTATAGATCCAGAGAAGTTAAGTACTTTGCCCAAGGTTATTGGGATAATGAGTGGCAGTACCAGGATTTAAACTCAGGAGTTTTGAGGTTAAAGACTCATAGGCTCAGAGGAGAGCTGGAAGGGAGCTTAAAGGTCATATAGTGCCCCCGGCTTACAGATGTGGCAAGATCCAGAAGGAGAAGGGACTTGTCCAGTGGAACAAAAATAGCAAATATTAGAGCCAATTCAAACACAGGTATTCTGATTCCAAACATAGCATATTTTCATTTTAGAGAGAAGATAATTTATTTCCATGAATATTATTACCTATCTTGGTTTTTTCTAGGGGATGGAGGTGGGAAATTTCTTCCTAAATTTGGCTACAAAAACAATGAGTATTAGTTTAAGGGCAAATTCCCAATGAACCCCTTTCCCTACAATTTTAGAGTACTTACAAAAGCACAAATCATTAAAATCTTTACAGTTCAGACTCCAGATTGTAACCCAAATCTCATCACTAAGGATGGGTTTAAATTCCCTAACCCAATTTTTAGTTCTGTGTAATTCTAGCAAGCCACTGATTTCTACCATTTCTTATTTCCCATTCTGAATACATGTAGCACAAAGAATTTACAACTGAAAATGAATTTTATGTGAATCAAAAAAAAATAAAATAAAATCAGGGTAAAGAAACAATTTAAAGGAATATCCAGAACATCCTATAAGGGAACTTGTTAAGAAAGCAGGCATAAAAAGTAAGGAAATCAAAGACCATAAAAATCTTTCTTTAGTTTTCCTAATACTGATAGACTTAGTTTGTGCTATTTATTATACAAAGCAGAGACTTAGTCCCCAATCCTGAAACACACACTGCATGACTTTTATAGGGCCCTCCCGGGTATCCCTGTTGGTGGTGCTCCCATTTGCAAGATGCTTCCCTGGCGGCTCCATTCCATCATCCTGCAGTAATTTGAAAGCTCCCAGCCTAATGGAACTTTGCCTCTCAGATTCCCAGGCAGAGACCTGGCTCTTGTACGGCAGAAAGGAATGTTCTTTCTCTGTGATGACAAATCTGGAATTCCAGTTAGTGAGGGCTTGAACTCTTATCTTACCAAGGGCAGTCCAAGATCCATCCAAACAGATTAAGTTAATTTGTTTTACCAAAAAACTTGACATTGAAGACCAGTACAACCAAGCAAACTTGTTTAGTAAATTATTTAGTTCAGAATAGATATGTTTCAAGTATCCTAACTTTTCAATTGCTTCCTCTAGGTTCCCATCAAGATTTGTTGTTATACATTTACTCACACTTAAAAAAAATCTTATTGCATTTATTGAACTGAAAGTATTTTTATAATAATGTAATTGTGATGTATGTAGTTTGGCTGGATCTTTTAATTTCTCTGAATCATAATTAATTTACTAATTACTGTATTAATGGAGAGTATGGGTGTTCGAGGAGGACCAGCTCCTCTGATATGAGGGCTTGCAGAGCCCTTTTCAGGGCATCTTATTTACCTTTGTTGTCCACCTGGCACTCACCTGCGACTCCAAGAAGCTATCGTGTGCACAGTGGCCACACCTGCATAAACTGTCTCAGCAGATGAACTGAACCAGGTTGAGGGTAACCAACTGGCCACAAACCTGTAGGTGAGTTAGGGTGGCATCTACCCCAAGGATGTGAAGACTTTCCCTGAAGGAATGAGCAGATGAGGAAAATTTGTTCCAGCAGCTATGAAGGTGTCTGAAGCAGGAGATGTGGAGCACTTACAGCTTGGTCAGACATTGAAGACACCAAGATCCTTCACTGTATCCTAGGCCATCGTTGGTCATCCTGACTTTTGTCTTACCACTGGACTTGATGACTCAGAAAGAGAAAATGAGGCGGACAGCTTTGTGCAATCCTGCCTCCCTTAAATTCAATTCATTTGCAAGTCAAGACATCATCTTCCCAGTGTCATTGGTCCTACCTTATTGATGAATCATTTGATAATTGTTTTCCAAGAATTGAAGTAAAAGTTTCTGACTTATGGTTCACAGTCTCTGTACCCTTCCCTTTGTTGTGCTCTATGCCCACCCAACTTCCATGGTTTAGGGGCATGTGTTAATGCAGAGGAATCAACAAGAGACTAGAGGCACTTGGTATGTGCCAACTGACATCAAGGTCTACTGAGGCTAGCAGCATCTGGCAAAGTTAATAACAATCACCTCCCACTCTTGGTCACCTTATCACCATTGTGCCTTCAGGTAAAAATGGCATCAAACCCACAGAATTATTTCAATTTTTCATCCTCTATATTTCTCTGGGGTCAAAAAGGGTATGATCAGAACATATAAATATGAATATGTACTGAGGAGAATTATGGTACTGTCTGTCCTGGGAGAAAATAAAAATCTCTTTCATTTCTTTTTAGAATTAGATTCCCTTTCTGTATCTTGCTCTGTGAATTCAAAAGCTATCAGACTTATATGATAGATGGTCATTTAGTTTAGCTATAAACTTCAAATTGTATAGAAGCAAAAGAAAGCAACTGAAAGAATAAGCCTTCCAAAAAACAGATTATCATCAAGCTATTACGTAAATATTTAAGTGCTAGTTCTTGAAGGGACCTTCCATGTCATCTACTCTGACCCTATTCTTTTTACATTAAGTTTGAGGGAAATTCAACTCAGGGAGGTAAAGTAACTTTTACAAAATCCAAGCAATTCAGGGTCAAAGCTGGGACTAGGCTACAGATTTCTTTACTCTTGATTAGGGATTTCTATAAAACCATAAATCCCATTTAGATAGGATTCAGGGTTCAACCCTAACTTTAGGAAGTAAGTAGAAAATAAACATTTCTGGGAATTGAGCAAGAAACTCCCTGAAGGTGACCATCAGAATTCTAAGGAAACTGGGAGTAGTAACATTGAGTTCTAATTTCACTTAGTTTGTTAGCATGGATTTCAATATGTCCTTGGAGCTTGACTTCTGCTTAAGAAGAATCCATTTATCTGCCCAGGACAGAACATCTACTATCTTCTCCTTTGATATCTTGGTGGATCCTAAATGAATATGTAGAGGTTGTTGCTGACACAGTGTTCCACCAGACATGCATAACTTATATTGTAATTCTGGGAGAAGATGAATCAATTATTTCCTGTTAATAGGGAACAGGGTTTTTAAAAAAATAAGAATGAGAAGAATAATGATGAACTTTGCATTTTCTTGTAATCATATCATTTTTATTTGCTTGTTTTTAGAAGCTTCGGGATCTACAGTTTTATACCTCACTGTGGCAGAAGCCAAAGTCTGAAGGCTTCCAATAAAATTTTCACTTTGTTCAATAAAAATTAAACCAAATTTTGGACACCCCCTGCCAACATGTTCCTTTTCCTGCTATGCAGATCTTATTTAGACATGATTTGTGCTTACGAATCATGTATTTTCTATTGCTTATGAAGTAAAGTTTTTTTTTCTTGAAATCACTTGTCTTCATTGCTCTGTATATGAAATGGATCCATAGTTAACATTTTAATATATAATAGCCTACATTATACTATATTTTGCTAATCTTTTGGGAAAGTCTCATCTCATGGCAAAGTAACAACTTGCTTATAAAGGATGCTAAAGACCTGGAGAAGTATGAGCTTTAATGTACCATTTTCATTTAGTAATGGAAGGCTCCTACATCTTACTGGAGGGACCATTCAATGTCACTCAACTCATAACATATACCTCTGGATAAAGGACCCAATATCATCCATTTGGATATCCATTTGCACTTATAATCCAGGGGGCCAATTATAATCAAGCAGTTATTTTCCAAATACTAAGTGACTGTTTCACAGGACTTACGGCTATTGAATCTTCTGAATGTCTGTCAAAGATTCCAATCAAGTGGTGCTTATGCATAGAGATATGTAAGAACATAGTCCCCATAGGATCAAAAGGACCTCGTATGAGAGATTTCTAGAGATCCTGCTTAAGGTCTTCTAAGACCTTATTTCTTTTGGGCCCTAGTAGTGGACATAAATACCCTTGGGAAGTGAAACCTCTTCCCATTAAACTATGGCAATATTAAAGAGACCTTAAATCATTCAAGAAAAGATAGCGAATATACTAAAATCTTTCTAAAGTATAAAGGAGACTGGTCATGACTAGTAAGTCAAAGGAATGGACAAAAAGGAATTGGAAAGCTTGATAACCTCATGCTGCTCACCTGATGCCTGGGCTATGTGATTCACTGTGTTAATGAAATCAAAACAGTTTGGCATATCCTTATATACCAGCTCATTTCCTTGTAATCTTCAGCAAGTCTCCAGATACCTGCCTTCTTTATTGACCACGTGGAATTATCAGAAGAGAAATGTGTATAGTAATGTACTCCAGACTCCTGCATGTTCATTAACCTCCCCTCTTTTCCTTCTTCTATTCTCCTCCTCATCCTCCATCCCACCAAAAAAGCCCAGGACCTGATATTGTTTAGTATTAACTAAAATGTATGATCTGGTTAACTCTAATCCATAGGTGATGACTCCCAAGAACTCATCTATTCCCATAATATCCATGGCTCCATGATTAGTCATAGGAAATGAATCTCAAGGAGAGGGACTTTTACCCTTCTCCACCAGAGTCAGGGTGCCTATTCCCTTCATAGTCTTTTCCTGAGTCCCCAACAGAAATCAGGGCATCCCTATTGAATCCTCTGGTGCCCTGGTATAGTAACCTCGCTGCTGGTATCTCATAGCCCTTTCCCAAAGTCATTCTGGCACATGGCCTCTAGTCCTCCCAAAGTTCTGGAGTTAGAACAGACCTAGCATTCTTCAACTGATAAATGGTCAAAGGATATAAATAGGCACTTTCAATGAATCTGAAAGCTCTCTATAGTTAGATGAAAAAATGCTCTAAATCACTATCGATTAGAGAAATGCAAATCAAAAGAACTCTGAGGTACTACCTCACACCCATCAGACTAACTAATATGACAGAAAAAGAAAATGATAAATGTTGGAGGGGGTGTGGAAAAATTGGGACACTAATGCACTGTTGGTGGAGTTGTAAAGTGATCCAGCCATTCTGGGGAGCAATTTGGAACTATGCCCAAGGGGCTATAAAACTGTGCTTGTACTTTGACTCACCAATATCACTACTAGGTCTATAAAAAGATCATAAAAAAGGGAAAAAGACCCACATGTACAAAAATATTTATAGCAGCTCTTTTTCTGGTGGCAAAGAACTGGAAATTAAGGGGATGTCCATCAATTCAGCTGAACAAGTTGTGGTATATGACTATAAAGGAATATTGCTGTGCTGTAAGAAATGATGAGCAGGTGGATTTCAGAAAAACCTGGAAAGACTTCTCTGAACTGATGCAAAATGAAGTGAACAAAACCAGGAGGACAGTGTACACAGTAATAGTGGTATTCTGTAATGACAAGTTGTAAATGACTTAGTTATTCTCAGCAATACAAAGATCCAAAACAATTCCAAAGGGCTCATGATGAAAAATGCTATCCACTTCCAGAGAAAAAAAAACAACGGAGTCTGAATACAGATCAAAGCACGCTATTTTTTACTCTGTATTGTGTGTGTGTGTGTGTGTGTTCTCCCCTTTGGATCTGTGTTTTCTTTCACAGCATGACTAATGTGGTAACATATTTTACATGATTGAATATGTATAATCTATAACAAATTGTTTCCTGTTTCAGTGATGGAGTAGGTGAAGGAGGGAGAGAAAAAATTCAGAACCTAACATTAGAAAAAAATGTTTAAAATTGTCTTTACGTATAACTGGTGAACAATAAAATATATTGGGAAAAAACCAGCCCTAGCCTTAGGCGAACCTTCACGCTAGGGAGGCTTATTTCAAAATTCTCTCAAATCTATACACATATGATTTTTTACTCTAAACCATCAGGTAAGCTGGGGAAATAATCACATAGGGAGGAGAAATGATGGGATAGAGGCTTTTTTCAGTAGTTTCTGTTGTGTCTGACTCTTTGTGATCTCATATAGGTTTTCCTGGCAGTTACTGGAATGGTTTGCCATTTCCTTCTCCAGATCATTTTATATATGAGGAAACCAAGGCAAACAAAGGTAAGTGACTTGCCCAGGGTCACACAGTTAGTAAGTGTCTGAGGCCAGATATGAACTTAGGAAGATGAGTCTTCCTGACTCCAGGTCTGGCACTCTATCGACTGCACTACCTAACTGCCCTAAAGAGTCTTTTAGGAATCTTTTCAATTTTGGTGAGGCAGAGGATCCTTACTGTCCTCATCCCAGTTTTCCCAATAGACTTTTATGAATAACTTCAATTGTTCTGTATATTCTATGTTTCAGTGTCATACTCCAAAACTACTTACTGGAAAGTATTATCACCTGTCCATAAAACATAGGCATTATGCCTTCTCCCATCATCCCTAGGATACTTAATTGTGTGGATGGTCCTACTTGTTAAGACAGCTGCTGGTGCTGTCCTAAGCTCCCTAAATCTCTTAAAATTCATCATTTATTGGTCCAAGCATTTATGTTGGTCTGGTGGAAAAGGTCTATAGCTGAAGACTTCAGATGGGCCTCCACCCAAAAATCATAATGTAAATCTGAAACAAGCTGTTCAGAAAGATTGGGGAGTGGGGTTGCGGAAAGGGCATAAATCTAGTCTTCCAAACACAATTCTTTAAAAATATTTCATCCTCTTTCTTGCTGTCCTCCATTGCAGGACATAGCTACTGGGGCCAAGTATACAAAACTCCCATTTTAACCACCTAAGATGGTTAAAGGCAATTTCTACCACTTCTAATTGATTCAACCGACTTTTCAAGAGCAAATCTATAAGCAGCAGCTGACAAAACTCAATTGCCATTGAACCACATTCAAAGTAGTCATTATTTTAATAAGTTTATTATCTTGTTTAAATGTTTCTGGCATACACACCCAATTTTCTTGGTGGTCAAAGCCTACCCACTCTCTGATTCTAACATAGAGGAAACCATTCTCCAGAGGGTAAGTGTCCCGGACAGAAGCAATAGTTTATCTCACAGAAAGGGCTCCCTTATATATATCCTAAATAACATGTAAGTACCAGGAAACTAGTGTCCTGTATCTGGCCAACCATAACAGAGTTCTTTCACGCCAGCTTCATCCTAATTCACAATGAATTGAATCATGAAGTCATTGCAGTCAACCTCTCCAGGTATTCTTGTCAGTCTGCAATGAGTCACTGTGGACCATAAACTAGAAATTAAAGGAACACAATTTCTATAGGTAGATAGGCTATCAATTAAAGTAAAATACTACTTCCTTTTATTCCCACAGTTACCAAAGCAGGTCAGGAAGGTATTACACAAAGATTAGTAGGAGCTACAACAAAACCACTGACACTAATTTCCTTTCATCTGAGCCTTTTATGTTGTAGGCAGCAAGGACATTAAATGGCCTTCTAATCCCTGAAAAGACTAGCTCCAGCTTATGTAAGACAGGTTACTCCCATTATAATCATCACTGTGTGTTGCTGACTCTTAAGCAAAAGCACCAATTTTATATTCAATGAACTACTTATTTTACTGAACTCACAATATTTGAACTCCTACTATGTACAAAGGATAGCACTAAGTACTCCAAAATTCCATTAAGATCATTTATTCATGAAGACACATCCCAAATGGGATATTTCTTTTGGGCAAATTTAGCAATGTGACCCTATTGACTATGTGTCATGGTACAGACTTTTTCTAAGTGTAATGCTGACATGTTCATGTATATGCCTGAATTCCATTATTATTTGCAATGAACCAGGGATAATGTTGTCTTACTCATATCTGCTTTTCTTATTTTGATGATTTGGTTGCTGTGGTGACAGTGAAAGAAGAGGAGAATATCATTTTACCTGAATCAGTATCCTTTTTAGCCATAGAAATTGCATTTTTTAAATATCAAGTCATCAATAAAGTTTTTTTAAATCTGTTTTATGGTCCACTTTAACCCCTGAGCCTGAGCTATTAGACTAGGAAGGGGATAAGCAATTCAGTTTAAATTTTTAAATTCTAAAATGGAAATAAATTTTATTTTTTAAATGAACAAACCCCAATTTTCTCTCTGTTCCACCTTTGTATCCCTCTTCCCTTTCTTTCCATTGGAAAAACAAAACAGCAAAATTCTTATATCAAAAAATATTTATAGCAGCACTCTTTGTGGTAGCCAAAAACTGGAAGTCAAGGGGATGCCCATCAATTGGGGAATGGCTGAATAAATTATGGTATATGAATGTAATGGAGTACTATTGTGCCATAAGAAATGATGAACAAGAAGACTTCAGGGAGGCCTGGAAGGACTTATATGATCTGATGCAGAGCGAAAGGAGCAGAACCAGGAGAACTTTGTGCACAGCAGCGACCACAGTGTGTGAGAGTTTTTTCTGGTAGACTTGGAACTTTGTAATAACACAAGAACTTACTGAGAAAAAAAAAAATCCTAATGTTGGTCTTCTAAGGCAAAATGCCTTCCACACTCAGAGAAAGAAATATGGAAGTCATTTGCAGAATGTAGTAGATCATGTTTGTGTGTGTGTGGGTTTCAGTGTATTATGTTTTGATTTGTTATATGATTTCTTCCATTTATTTTAGTTCGACTACATAGCATGACTATAGTGAAAATGTGCTCAATAGGAAAGTATATGTAGAACCTATACAGAATTGTATGCTGTCACAGGGAGGGAGGGGGGTATTGGGAGAAGGGTGGGGAGGATAAAATCTTAACTTTAAGGAAATGATTGTAAAACATTCAAAAAAATTAAAATTAAAAAAAAATTCTTATATCAAATATTCATGCTCAAGCCAAACAAATTCCCACTTTGACTATGGATGTCTCATTCTGCATATTTACTCTATCACTTGGATCGGGAGGTGAGTAGCATTTTTCATCACTGACATTTTGGAATCATGGGTGACCACTGCATTGATCAAAGTTCTTAAGTCTTTGTAAGTGTGTGTAGGCATTTTGACATGATGTCACAGAAAAAGCACAGGATGTTGACTTAGGAGACTTAGGTTTGAATCTTGGCCCTGACACTAATTAAGAGAAATTATTATAAATAATCAATTAATATTGGAGATATCCAAGGGATTTTTCCCATTTTATTTCCTCATTCAAAGTCCAGTCTTTGTGAAGGACATTGCTAATAGACAAAATTACCCAAATCCTTTGGGTATGTGCTTGTCACCCACTCAACTAGAAGACCTCGCAAAGAGAATCGAATGTAAGTGAATTCTGGCCCATTGGGTTCTACCCATCAGGACTTTTGTCCATATTGGGGGAGGGAAGGCCCTCTGGGTGTAGACTTGGTGTCTTTGTCTAAGAGTGACATGATCAAAGTCATAATAGGCCCCCCATAGTCCCACCTCTCATTATAATATTCATTCTTTCATTAATTGTTAACCAATAAGGTTTTCCCAGCTCTTCCAAGAATATACAAGCATTGGGAAGCCTCTTTGGTTCCTGAGAGTGCCACTGGCCACATTTTGCTAATTGTTTGCTAATCATAGTTAATAAAATAATTGTTGATTACCCAGAAATTACATCTCTTGGACTTTTCCTATGTCACATAACTTTGGAATTATGGTAATTATTCCTTCTTTCTGAACCTTAGTCTCCCTAACTATAAAATGTTGATAATAATATATGCCTGACCAACTTTCCAAGTTTACCAAATCTCATCATTTTTATCTCCATAATATCTCTCAGCTATGTCTCCCCCACTTACATAGGCAGCACCCTAGTTCAGGCCCTCATTGTCTGTACTCTTGAAACAACCTCTTATTTAGCTTTCCTGTGTTAGTTTTCTCCCTGCTCCAACCAAACCATTACGAGTCCTTGAGTCATGGTAACCTACTTAATGCCCCTACTACCATTTGGAAAATTTGCGCTATTCATCACAAGAGGGAACCAAACAAACAAATGTGGAGAATGTGGTACAGTTTAACATTGATACTGGACAAAACAATGTTAAGTGGATTGATTTGTGTTATAGCTATAGTTGGGGCCACAGGGTATCATTTAAAGAGCGCTAGGTAGCTCTGGGTTAGAGCCCTATCTCTGTGGATTCTAAGAAGATGGTGGCATATTAGTGCCTAGAGAAGCCCCATTCCTCTGCAAACATTCTCAGGAAAGCTTAAAATAGTACAATGACTAACAAAATAAAGAGATAAATCTGTAGAAAATGCCTTCTAGTTCAGGGATGCATTGAATGATCTTAGGAATCTTCTAAGAACCTTGAAGCACACAAACTAGTATAGTTTGAAAGCATGGCATATAACAGTCCCAGAGTGACCAGTCAGCAGGATGGCAACCCTGAATATAGAGGGAAGAAAGGCGTCCTAGACAAAATCAACCTGGGGTGACTTGGGAGCATCTGTAGTCAAATCTAGAATGGGGGGGTGCATAGGAAGTCCTAGGGAAAACCTGTATTTGAGCAGTCCCAGAGTTCCTTGAAAGAGGAATCTAGTTGTTACCATCACAATTAAGACCAGGCAGTCAGTCAGTGAACAACTTTTATTTTATTAAGTATTCACATTGTACAAAAGGCTGGAGATAGAAAGAAAGACAAAAACAGTTCCCGACCTCAAGGAACTCAGAATGATAGTGAGACAGCATACAAGAAAGTATGTCCTGTGAAGGGAAATGTGATTTGTATAATAATCAATATGACATGTGTAATGAATGTAGTAATAGATAAGAGTTTTCAGAATTGCTTCTTTTGAGAAAGCTCACAATGCAGCTTAAAATGATAAATCCAAGTTTGACAATGCTCACAATTACTGGCATCCTTCTGCCTGCATACCTGAAGCAGAGCAAATGAAAGACTGTAGACCCTGTTCCTGTCACAGAACTCTAGTCCTGTGACCCACCAAGTGAAGACCCTCAAGGACTTAAACAACATGGCTCCCACAGGACTCCAGAATTGTTGTATTGGCTTTCATTTGTGGGTTTGTTATGGGAAGCCACTTAAGCCTGGAAAAAGATGGTAATCTACCTTCCTTCCTCCCTCCCCACTTGTGATTTATGTATATAGTCTGTCTTCACTTCAGCAAGGTGGACTTCTGATCAGGAGAATTCCCAATTTGCAAATCTGTTCCTCATAATGTGTTCTTCATTCATTTTCAAAGAAGACCTTGACATCAGAGAAATGATGAGATGTCTTGCCCTGGACTTTGTTTTGAGTGAGGGAGGGCTGTGCAAGGTTACCAACCTCACTTTCTCCTCCTGAGCCATCTGGATCCAGTGACCAGATATTCATCAGGATGAGTGGAGGTGGAAGAAACATTAATGAAATGGCTACCTGATTTCTGGCACTTTGTCTCTGGCCTTCAGTTTCATCATTCTTAGGTTAGACACAGGCTCATTAATATCCTGTGAACAGTTCAAACAAGATACATATAAGGTAGACCAAAGGTAATCTTAGAGGGAAGGCACTGAAAATGAGGGGAACTGGGAAAATTTTTAAGTGGGATTTTAGTAGAGACTTGACAGAGGCCAGGAAAACCAGAAGACAGGGTTAAGAAGGGAGAGCAGTGCAGTCATGGTCAATAGGACTGAAAATACAGTCAGGAGATTGACTATTGTGGGCAAGGATTTCAAGGGTGCCCGTATTGTTGGTACTTAGAGTAGGTGGTAGCAAGTACAGACTAGAAAGATGAGAAGGCGATAAGTTGTGAAGGACTTTAAAAGCTAAAAAGAGGATTTTATATTTGACCCCAGAGCTAAGAGGGAGCCATTGGAGTTGGGTGATCATGGGTTTGACGTAGTCAGACTTGTGAACTTTAGGATTTACACTATTCTAGTAACTGAGTAGATAATGGACTGAAATGGGGAGAAACGTGAGGTATGGAAATCAACCAGGAGGTTATTGTAATACTCCAGGCATAAGGTGATGAAAGCTTGCACCAAAATAGTGGCATCGTCAGAGGTGGAAAAGAGCATGTTCAAGAGATGCTGTGAAGATAGAGTCAGTGGAACTTGGCCACATATTGGATATGTGGGGTGAGAGAAATGATTATTTCTCTCTTATTATTAAATTAGGACTAAGGTTTTTTCCCTTTCTGTTTCCTCATTCAGAAATCAGCCCCTTCTAGGTTGTTCATATCGCATCTGAAGAACATTGCTGATAACGAGACTGGACTTTCTCCTCAAACTTTCAGATCCTACCCAAGTGGGAAAGCCAATAGTGTTCCACTAAACTTGGGTGGGTGGTGGAGTATAGATCCTTTATCAAGATTATTCAAAACTGGGGGTGGTCTGAATAGAGATTGACATAATTTCTCATTAAAATGGGTCCACCTCATTATATAATATTCATTCTTCTCATTAATTATTAACCAATCAGAGTTGATTGCCATTGGGAACACTACTCTTCCAAGGGCATATAAGCACCAACAGGCCACCACAATCTCTTTTTGGCTCATGAGAGATGACCAAGTGACCATCCTTTTATTAATTACTTGCTAGTCATAATTAGTAAAATGATTAATTACCTAGAAATTGTTTCTTGAACTTTTTGTATGCCATAGCTGTGAGAGAGTGAGGAGTTGAGGAAGACACTTAGGTTGTAAATCTGGGTGACAGGGAGGATGGTAGTGCCCTTGAAAGTGAAAGGAGGGGCAGCTAGCTGGAACAATAGAGCACTGGCCCTGGAGTCAGGAGGACTTGAGTTCAGATCCTACCTCAGAACTTACTACTTGTGTGACTCTGGGCAAGTCACTTAACCTGGACTGCCTCAAAATAAAAAGAAATTAAAAGAAAGTTGAAGAGAGCCTTGAGAAAGGCAATGAGTTCGATTTTGACATATTCAGTTTAAAGCTTTAAGATGAAAGAATTTAAAACCAGATATCTACTTTGAGATGTACAATAAGATTCAAGACTGGAGGTCAGGAGGAAGGTTAGAGATAGATAAGTCAAACTCAGAATCATCTACATAGAGATGATAATTGAATCAATGAAACAGTTATTGAAATCACCCAGAGAAATTGCATAGAGGGAGAAGAGATGAAACCTAGGCCAGATCCTGAGTGTATGCATAGTAAATAGGCACCACCAGGATGAAGATCCAGTCAAGGAGACTGAGAAGGAGCAGTCAGACAAAAAGGACAACCAGAACAGAGTAGTGCTGTGAAAAGCTGGAGAGAACAGAGTATCGGAGGGTTACTGACTTTGGCAAAGCCTGCAGAGAGATCAAAGAAGAGCGGGGATTGGGAAAGTCCCTTAGATTTAGCGATTGAGGCTTTATTGATAACTTTGGAAAGAGAAGTTTTAGTTCAATGATGAAGTAGGAAGTCAGAATGCAAAGAGTGAAAGGAATTGAGTCAGAAGCAGCTATCATAGAAGATCTTCCCATGTGTGATCCATAAGGGCTGCTGGATTCTGTGATGATGCCATCAACCAACATTTCTGTGAGATGCTTTCTGTGATCTTCTATTATAGAAAGAGGAATCTTCCCAGATCTTTCTCTGGATGGTAGAGAATTTGGGGGCTGCATCCTGTGGGTTGCACCTCAAATACATCCCACATCCCACTTATGCAACAAGAACACGCTCATCCTTTTGCTAAATTCTAGCCTCAATCTATCCTTCTATTCTTGTGGTCCTAGGGAGTCCCCAAAATCAGATACCTCAAGTTCCAGCTCAGAGAGTGAACAGTTGGTATTGTTCACTGGCATCTCTTGCTTCTACCCTCTGCACAGTCTGCAGGAATAGTTAAAGTATACAGATAATCACCACCCTGCTTGTTTGCAATTTGCTACAATTTTGCTACAATTTTGAAAAGACTAGAATTAGTTCCAATTACTTTTGACACTATAGTGAGCATTATAGAGCCTGGGTATACAAGAACCACAGTTGGGCATGTGTGTGTTCATCCTTCTTTGCCAAAGAAGACCGTGCATCAGAGAAATAATGATATGACTTGCATTTGATTTTGTTTTTTTTTGAGTGAGGAAGGGCTGTGCAGGTCACCAGCCTCACTTCTCCTCCAGAGCCATCTGAATTCAATGACCAGATATTCATCAGGGTGACTAGAGATTACTCACAATGAGGCAGTTGGGGTTAAGTGACTTGCCCAAGGTCACACAGCTAGTGAGTGTCAAGTGTCTGAGGTGAGATTTGAACTCAGGTCCTCCTAACTTCTGTACTGGTGCTCTATCCACTGCACCACCAAGCTGCCCCCTACAAGAACCACAATATGTCATCACTCAAACCACTAGAATATCTTACTCAAATATCTATTATAATAAGATTGAAAAATTTTAGTAATTTGAGACACACAATATTTGCAGTCTATATCCTCAGTTTTTACAAGCACTTTCATATGAAATCCCTTGAGTTCAAGTGGAATAGACCCATAAAGAATTAATAATGGAAATTGGTGTGATGGTGTGTTGTTAATATACTTTTGTATAATGGGTTAATGTATTTTTGCTTAAGGGAAGATCTTTCCTATCCATTAACAGACCTATGTGACTTGCTTAAGTCACATGGAAGCCTGAGCGGAGCCTGTGATGATGGTAGGAGCCTGTGGTGTAAGGAGCCTATGATGGGAGGAGTCTGTGGTGGGAGGAGCTTGTTGAATGCATAGAACAGCAAGAAGCAGAGCTAGAACCCAGCTGAGAGGAAATTGATGAGAGCCTAGTCAGATCTAGGAAGGATGCAGGCAAGCAGACTGCTGGCAAGCATGAGTGAAAGACCTTGCTTGTGATTTTGTTTAAGGGAGCCTGTTTGTGATTTGTTTAATGAAGCTGGTTTGTGGAAAGCCTAGCAAGGGGAAGGCTTGGGGATGGTGTTGTCCTCTGCATTGTTATTGTGTGTAGATTTTTGTTACTATGATGGATTAGGCTTTCTGTTATTTGAATAAATGTTTTGGTTCTGTCTTCTATGTGGAAAGTATGTTGTGTTTTGTGACTCAGAATTATACTGGGATATACATGGCTGCCATAGGAGCTGTGCATATCACATTGGCATTATGCCTGGCCTCAATCTGGTTTTGTGATGAACGTAATGAATGGAAAGTTTGAGAGACATAATTTCTGGGTAATAGTCAATTTTATTAATTGTGACTAGAAGATGATAAATAAAATTGCAGTCATTAGGCTTTCTCTAGTAAATCAAAGATGGATCATGGAGGCTGCTCAATGCCTTTGAAAAGTCAGCTTTTCTGACAGGGGAAAATCAATTCTGATTGGTTAACAATTAATGAGAGAATGAATATTATAATGAGAGATGAGTCTATTCTAATGTAGGGTTGTGTTCATGACTCTAATCATTTCACTCATAGACAGAGGCTCATCTCAAGTCGTACCACTCTCTCCTCAGCAATCTATACAAAAGGATCCATACTCTACCCAGTCAATGATGGTGGGGTAAGAATTCCACTTAGATAAATAATGGTCTGTGTTCAGTGAATTCTTTGGGCAGGGTCAGAAATGCCATTGAGAGACTGGAATTGGAGTAAGGAAATAGAAAGTAAAAAAAAAACCTGGATACCCCTCCATATATTAGTAATTGATTATTAATAATCAGTTCTCTCAGTTTCCTGAAGCTTGGAGTAAGGAAATAGAAAGTAAAAAAAAAACCTGGATACCCCTCCATATATTAGTAATTGATTATTAATAATCAGTTCTCTCAGTTTCCTGAAGATGGATCAGAAAATTCTTCCACTCAACAAAGTCTGTATTCTCTTTCCTAGTACATACAACATAAATATGATCATCTAATCCACAATTATAACAGAAGGTGGATCTATTACTTAATGGAAGCATACACACACATACATGTGTGTATATCGCAAATAAATATACAGGAATTATTGCTCTATTTCTATGGTCAGGCTCTCACATGTAGAGAGTGCATGTATTGTTCATAAAGATTACGTGTGCCCATATTGGTCTGTCTAGATGGGGTTCACAAAGGGGCATGTATAGACTTTGATCCCTTCTAGGAAGGGAAACAGGAGATTGGAGCTGTGGGGGGTGGCTACTGTGTTCTCCTCAGAGAGAGAATGACAGGCTAGAATTATGTCTATCCCTTTCCCTAAATATTATTAATCTAGGGAAAATAATTTTAAGTTCAAACTGAGTTTTTGATATCTCAAGTTGTATATCCAAAGACTTGAAGATCTTTCCACCAAATGTCAGTTACACAAAGACCACATATAACCAATAACAAGTAAGCCTATTTGTCCAAATTGATAGCAAATAGAAATCAGAAAAGGTATGCAGATGAGATTATACTAGAGAAAATAGAGACTGATGAACTTTACCGAAGGGAGCAATACATCTCAGCTCAACCAATGTGGGATACTTAGCTAGGGATAAGGACATGACCAAGATGCTATGTCTTCTATATGCTGGGTCCTTCCCATTATCTTTCTTTCCTTTTATGGACTTTGTTTTGAAGACAGTCTGGAACTTCTAGTACTCCCTCTTGATCTTGGAAGTCAGAAGACCAGGATCACTCTTCTCCTAAACTATGGAGAACTATTCAATGCCACCATGAAGTCATATAGTTTTGAGAAATAAGTCTCCTTTAATGAAGAGAGAATTTTTGCTATAAGCAAATTGGCTTAGAACCTCTGGTTATATCATAAAAGTATTAGATCTAATTTTAAAAAAATATCTTCAAATGGTAGTGATTGATAAGAGTTTGGATTGGAAGAAGACATAGTAAACACTGGAGGCTTTGGAAACATGGAGGGTAAAAGGTATGTATCTCTCTGTGCTCACCTTAATCCCACTGATCAAATACCTGAGACCAGAGTTAGAGTGGCATGAGTGTATTCCCGTCAAAGGCCCTGAGTGCTTCAGGGGCTGGGCTTTATAGGCCAGTGAAAGCACAGAATTGGCCAATGTGAATCAATCAGCAAGGGAACAGTGTCTTCAGGCCATACATAGAGAATTTTAAGTGTGCTACAGTACAAGGAAGAGGTACCAGGGAGTAGGAGACATCAGAACAAGGAAGTAAAGGGTATAACTTAAATAATAGAGTATAACTTAAATAAGAGACTTTGTTACTGCTGGACTCCTGGACTGGTTTCTACCCAGGAAAAGATGGGATTTTCACATTTCAACAAACCATGGCTAGACCATGATATCAGAACAGGAATGGCAAATGAACTCAATTGGAATCTCCAAGCCTCCTAAGACAGAAGCACAAAAAAGAGGGATGCCATTGGGTTTGAGCCAAAGAGCCTGAGGAGAGAACAAAATCTCAAGAAGAAATGGACAGGTTCCAACCTTAAAAAATAACTGCTTATCCTAGGTTCCCCATATCCTTTAACCAAATAAACTGAAATGGCAAATGGATGAAATGGAAACAGATGTATGGCAATGGATATGAATACAGACATTCTCTTTGACCAAAACTGAGTGATCAGAGTCACATACCCCAGATTCTCATTAGAATGACTCCACTTCTCATTATAATATTCATTGTCTCATTAATTGTTAACCCATGTAGTTGATTTCTACCCTCAGGAATGCCCACTCTTCCAAGGGCACATAAGCTTTGAGGCAGTTCCATGAGGGGTCTTTGATCTAAGAGAGATGACCAAATGACCCTCCTCTTATTAATAATATGCTAGCATTATTAATAAAATGATTACTTACCCAGAAACTATGTCTCTCAAACTTTTTATATGTCACATGAAATTAACTAATTAGTCTGTAAGTGTTGCTGAAGCATAATGATTTCTAGTTAAAATATGGTAGGTTTTCTTAAGACAATACAATTACAAACGGAGCATCTAACCAGTGCAGGAAAATCTAGCAGGATCCTGTCTTCCAATATACAAATTGCCTAAATCAGTTAGTGGTTTACCTTGCCAGAAGAAATACTTTTGGCTGTATACAGTGACCAAGGAATAACTGAACTGACCAGAAAGGACAGTTGGGAAGTTTAAAAACTTTGTATTTACTCCATTTGAGTTCACAGACTTTGCTCTTAATCCCATAAAAACATCAATTTCCAGGAAATAGTATATACTAAAATTTATAGCTAGGGCAAAAGGATTGAGAGATACTCATGTGTTAGGGTTGATTCTGCTCTGAAAGACACATTTATCCTTTTTGCACTGATATTTCTTCTATATCCCACACCAAGCTACATGACCTAGAGAAAGGCTAACTTGCATAAATATTCAGAAAGATTCTAAAGAAGAAGAGGGAGCAGGGAACCCATAGAAAATTTTGCCCTGAAATTTAAAGTCTTGCATTACTTTCAAAGCAAGATCCCTAGGATGTGAAACAACGAAGCATGTAAATTTATTCAAGCTTGGCTTTGAATATTAAGTTTGTGCCCCCAATCTCCTAGCACAATTAATTATTTTAATAATAAATTTGTAGAGCGGCATTGAGCTGTTTATTTGGGATGATGAAGTATTGCTATGAACTCACAAAACTTTCATACTCTAGATCATTGTGAAATGGTCTTTAATCACTTGCACTCCAAGTGAACGTTCCATCTGACCAATTTTGCGCTGAGATATAGCACATGCTGGAGCCTGTGGAGAAGCTGCACCAATTTAATCTGGAACGAGCTATTCATTAGGGTTTGGGGCATGCCTAGACCACCTAAAATGGGAAATTATATCTTATGAGACAGGAGATCTTGGACATTCAAGGACATTCTGTGTTGTCCTACCGTGTGATTGGGAACAGCCTCTTTCCATTGGGTGTGTAGCCAGAACTAGATATATTTTTAAGAGCATCTGTCTGAGACAGTTTCTTTTCTTCCTTCCTTCCTTCCTTCCTTCCTTCCTTCCTTCCTTCCTTCCTTCCTTCCTTCCTTCCTTCCTTCCTTCCTTCCTTCCTTCCTTCCTTCCTTCCTTCCTTCCTTCCTTCCTCCCTCCCTCCCTCCCTCCCTCCCTCCCTCCCTTCCTTCCTTCCTTCCTTCCTTCCTTCCTTCCTTCCTTCCTTCCTTCCTTCCTTCCTTCCTCCCTCCCTCCCTTCCTTCCTTCCTTCCTTCCTTCCTTCCTTCCTTCCTTCCTTCCTTCCTTCCTTCCTTCCTTCCTTCCTTCCTTCTCTCTCATTCCCTCTATTTCCTGGGGGTCCAGAAGTGATGAAATAATTTACTCACAGCAGGGGCATCATGTAATAAGTTGGGAAGGGTCTGAAAGTCCAAGGAAACCCTAGGGGAGGGGTGAAATGTAATATAATTGGCCTTCAGGTAGTGGGGCCTAGAAGGTTGAAGCATCTCTCTTCTCTATGATTAACTGATTAACTCTTTGTTTAGTTATTTTTCAGTCATATCTGCCTCTTCATGACCCCTTTTGGAGTTTTCTTGGCAAGGATACTAGAGTGGTTTGCCATTTCCTTCTCCATGACCACTGACTTAGTCCTCCACAAATTATATTCGTCCAATTTTAGGAGTCCTAGCACCTCAATTTAATTTAGCCACTTAACAGATCAACTTTTACAAAGAAATACTTATTTCAAAGGCATATATAACCAAAACAAACATACAAACATCCTCCTCAAGACCTCGAGGGCATAATCTCACCTTCAGCTCTGGGGAGAAGGGGGAGGAATTATTTTCATAACTTAAAACAATTTCTAAATAGCAGTAGTCCCATCAAGTTCCAAGTCTAGAATTGCCTGGGCTTGCGTCCTGGGAACCTGGTTTCTCAGGCGTCCCTGCTGGGCTAGTTGTAACCTTTGGCCTAGAATTCTGGGTTCCAAGGTTCCCATTACTTGAGTGCCTGCATCTTCCCTGATCCTATAACTACAAAGGACAGTTGAAACTGACCCGTACCTCAATCCTGTTTCTTGAGGCCTGAAAAAGGGGAAGATGGCTTTTTCCTCACCCATCTTACTGTTTTGTACCCATGCTATGAGTGAATGAAACCTTTACTACTGGATGCCACCAGAAAGCAACTATGCCTCCATCAGATAAATCTGAAGATGGGGCTGAACAAGTTAATAAGGAGAGACTGCTCAAACTCAAGTTTTAAGTAATGCATACTATCTTCTCCCAGAAGCAGGTACCTGATACATGGGTGTCTCTGTCTCAGGCATGTGAACCACAAAATCCTGTTATGTGTGTGTGTGTGTGTATACATATACATATATGAAATACTTTGTAAATCACAAGGTGCTATATTAATTCAATTAAATAAGCAATTATTAAGCAGTTATTACATGTTTAATATATGTGCAATAGAAGAAAAGGATAGGTGACAAGACTAACCCAGATAAGCATGTGGAAGTTGTCTGTGGCTGCCTGACAAAAATGCCTTGGCCTAGCCTGCCAAATCCAAACAAAAAGCATATAATGAATCATAACAGGAAAGGAATAGCTAATATTAGAACCAAGTAGTAGGTGTGGTTAGTGCACACATTAAAAGAACATGGTGCACTTTGGCCCGCATTGCCAGAGGGTCAGATCACTTACATTTCTATCCTTCCCCTAGTTCTCGGGTACCCTAAGCACTTAGGGAGATCTCTCCTTGCTGTTACTGACTAGAACCCCATCACTTTTGTTCCCCCAATTTTAGGGGTCTAAGTACCCCAGTTCCTTTTAGTATTTAATAGGCAGATCAGTAGTTATTTCCTACTTCAACAGTACAGCAAGAACCACAGATAAACATTTTTGTCAAACATCCTGGGGCAATTCCTCCTAAACTACGCCAGTCTCTGAAGAGAGCATGGGGGTTAAGTTCATCAATTCCTACATGGCATTAATTTCAACGAAGTTGCAATTTGCTTTCCCAGTCCTTAGCTCCTTGGGACTTCCCTGCTGGCTGGTTGCAATCTCTGGCTCTAAGGACCCCATGGTATGAACTCCCATGTCTTGGACTCTGCTCCCTACACCCAGAACTGCTGTTGCAAGTCATGTGGATTGTAGAGATAAGGAAGGGCATTTACTCTACCAACCCTAAGTGTATTTCTCTTCCAGAGAAGGATGGCCTGGCACAATAAATCACCATAGTAAAGCATAATACAAGTCAGTCTATGTCAGAAATGGGACTCCGAGACTAATTCTCTTTCCACTAAATTCTGAGGTTCCTAGTAAAAATTTTGAGTGGGGACACAAGTCAAAGGATGATGGGTACTAATTATGTAATCTTTTTCATTGACTTGTTTGTTCTTTTATTTGCCCTCCATCATTACAGCAGAGGTACAAAACCCAAAGAACCTGTAATGAAGCTTCTGACTTTTCAGTAGAGTCTTACGTTTGATAACTGTTGTTGGTGACTAGAGGGAAAAAGAAATAGAAAGAACAAAACACAATATAAAAGGAGAAGTTCAAAGGACAAATAGCAAAATATAATGGGAAAACCACTGGATTGGGAGTCAAGAGATGTGGGTTCTAGATTACGAACCAGATATGCAACCTCGGGCAAATCACTTAACATCCTCTATGAGTTTTCCTTTGTAAAACCAGGGAATAGGATCATATAGTCTCTATGATGCTTTTCAGTCCTCTTTCTGTAAGATTTTTAAAAAGAGTAGTTTTAAAAAACATAAATGAATTGAGAGGGCTACAGGAAAAAAATTGGAAAAGAAATGAAAGCTGCAGAAAAAATTGGAAAGGGGATGAATAGCTTGACCAACAATGTATCAAATCTTGCCCAAGCAGCAAATTCCCTCATAATTAGAATGAGAAAAATAAATGACTTAATGAGACAAGAAATATTAAAACAAAGAAAAAACCAGAAAAGACAAGAAAAATTAAACTATCTCATAGCAAAATGAATTGATATGGAAAACAGATAGAAGAGAAAAATGTTAAGAATCACTGAACTGTCCAAAAGCCATCACCAAAAAAATAGCCTAGAAATATTTCAAGAAATCTTAAAAAAAAACTACTCAAATTTCTTGGAACCAGATGCCAAAGATGGTTGTGGGTTGGTTGTTGTCCTTTATTCTTGAAGAAGATCAAAATGGCATCAGTAGGTTGGAGGCAAGGTACAGGGTGTCCGACTGCAGTTGATCATGCCAACATAGGCTTGAAATGTTCTACCACAGGGCAGGCACAAATAGTCCTTACTAACAGGTGGGACGGAGATCTCTCTAGATTTGCACATCTCTCATTTCTTCTCTACTAGTCACCTCCTGAAAGATACGTCAAAATGACAATTGACAAGAACATTACAATTAGAATTCAATTTTCTGATAAAAAAAAAAAATGCTATCACCAGCCAGAAAGAAAAAAATGCAAGCACCAAGGAGCCATGCAGAAGGATCCTATGTGATTTTGCAGGCACCTGTATAACGGGGTGGAGAGTTTAGAATTCAATAATTCCAAAAAGGTAAGGGATGTAGGCTTACAAGCAAGAATAATTTGCTGAACAAGTGCTCCGATTCTATAGGGGAAAAATGGATTTTTAGTGAAATTGAGGACTTCAAACTATTCCTGATGAAATTTCTGGGCTTCTAAGAAACTTTGACATTTAAACACAAGAGTTAAGGGAGACATAAAAAGGTAAAGGCAAAAAAAAGAGAGAAAGTACTAAACAAGAAAAAACTGCTTATATTCTATTATATGCTAAGGTAGGGAGATGATGTCTATGTCCCTTCTGAAACCTATCATCGCTGGAGTAGAATTCTGTACAACAAGGACGAAGGGGTACAAAGTGGCTGACACTTTAACCTGTCTCATCTGAACAGGTCAAAGAACATTCATATGCAGAATTGGGTATACAAATACATATCATTCAACAAGAAAATAGGAAAAGGGGAGAAGGGGCAAAGGGGAAATTAGAGGAAGGATAGCTTAAGGGAGGAATTAGTTCCAAGCCGAAAAAAACAAACAAACACAAACCCCGTCCCCCAGCTCCACCAAAAACCAAAACAAAACTCTAAATATATGCAAAAATATTTATTGCTCTTTTTGAGAAGGCAAAGAATATGAAGGGGTGCCAGATAACGGGAATGACTGAGTAAACTTTGGTATGTAAAAGTGAAGCTCTATTGTGTTTTAAGGATTTGAAAAGGGGATAATTTCAGAGAAACATGGAGTCTTGTATGAACTGATGCAGAGAGAAATAAACAAAACCAGGAGAATAATTTATGCATTGAGTTACTTATTCAATTCAAAGGAACTCTCATCAGAGTGATGATCAACCACGACTCCAGAGGACAAGTCATAAAATACGATATCGGCTTTCGGATAGAGATGTGGGCTCAGAGTTCAGAAGGGGGCTATCTATCTCCTATCCATCAGTCCTTCTGGACATGGCTAATGAGAAAATTTGTTTTGCTTGAATAGACAAATTAGTAATAGAATTTTTGTTTTTCTTTTGTTCTCAATTGATGATGGGGTCGGATGAGAGACAAAGTAGATTTTTGCTGATTAAAAAAATTAATTAAAAATTTTAGTTTATGGAGTAAAACAAACATTTCTACAGCATAACATAAGTAAAAAAGATCAACACATGAAACTGTGAATCTTTTATGTATAACTTACTATTCCTTTTAAGTATATAATAAAGTTACCGAGTAATTTTTTTCTTTATTTCATTGAAAAAAGATGGTGCCTATGTAACTGGGGAGAAGGACATGGATCCAAGAGATGCTATGGAGATAGGAAGATTTGACTACTGGGATGAGCAAAAGTGAGGAGTCAGGGGTGCAAACTTGGCCAAAGGAAAGGATGGTGATACTCTCAACAGTGGTGAAGGTTAGAAGAGGGGATGGGGTAAATAGAATTAGATCTTTCCCTTACAAGAGGGATTGCCAATATGCTATATGACAGGGTTGAACTAAGAAAAGATTATGGAAAACTAGTACACTGGTCTGAAATCAAGAATATAGTGTTTTATATTGAGAAATATTTGTAATTAAAAAAAGTCACTTTCACAAGCATGTGTGTGTATGTGTGTGTGTTTGTCCTTTGTTGCCAAAGACCACGCCATCAGAGAAATAATGACATGACTTGCACTTGACTTTGTTTTGAGTTAGGGAGGGCTGTGCAGGTCACCAGCCTCACTTCTCCTCCAGAGCCATCCGAATCCAGTGACCAGATATTCATCAGGATGACTGGAGACGACCCAGGATAATGCAGTTGGGGCTATGTGACTTGCCCAAGGTCACACAGCTGGTGAGTGTCATGTGTCTGAGGTGAGATTTGAACTCAGGTCCTCCTGACTTCTGCACTGATGCTCTATCCACTGCACCACCTAGCTGCTGATAGAATATATGCTTCTTGAAGGCAGACACCTCCATGGGGCCTGTGCATTCACGGCGCTTGATGCAAAGTAGATAAGAAGATGGGACTCATTGGAAAAGATCCTGATGTTGGGAAAGATTGAAGACAAAAGGAAAAAGGGATGGCTGAAGATGAGGATAGATCATGGTGTCATGGAAACAACATCCGTGAGCTTGGACAGACTTAAGGAGATAGTGGAGGATGAAGTGGCATGCTATATATAAGATGGGGGAATATACTTCTAGATAGTTCAATGCTCCCCCAGGCCACCTGCCAAACTTAGAATCAACCTGAACCTACTGTTCAGGAAAGTAACTGTTATGGTGGTATGACCTGGCACCTGCCTCTGCAGGTGATGGAACCCTACCTCCTTGTAGGCACTGCTGGCAGAGACCTGGAAGAAAAAAGGTCTTGTTATCAAAATTCTTTGATGTTGTCTTGTGGTTTAGTATCAGAAATGCATTTGGTTTGATCATTGGAACTGACATTAAAGAAGATGCATTATAAAGTGCTAACTAAATTTCCTGAACCGTAAGGATCATGGGCTCTTTTCACCTTTCCTACAGCTAAAACTTGTTTTTAAATTAATAAATTGATTTTTAGTTTTCAACATTTATCTCCACAAGATTTTGAGTTCCAAATTTTCTCCCCATCTCTCCCCTCCACACCCCCAAACACCTTGCATTCTGATTGCCCCTTCCCCCAATCTGCCCTCCCTTCTATCACACCCCTCCCTTCCTTTATTCCCTTCTTCTCTCTTTTCTTGTATGGCAAGATAAGTGGACTTCCTCCAAAGTTCTGTAAAGAGACTTTTAAGGGGGTCTATGAACTTGGATGGGAAAAAACAAGTTGCAACTTTATTTCAATATAATTCAATTCCTTTCTATTTTATTTTGTGGATTTAAGAACATTATTCTGAAAAAGGGTGCATAGGCTTCATCAGTCTACTGATGAGCATACAAAAAAATGAAGAACCCTAGCTATATTCAAATGTGAGCTTCTTGAGAGCAGGCACAGTTACACTTTTCTATTCATATCTCAAGTACTTAGGACCGTGTTTAGGACAGTAATCATTTGCCACATTCCCCTACAAGACCAGCCAAGACTATTGCAAACTAGGCAGTTGAGATACAGACCTGGGGCAGTTGAGATTAATTTTGCCCCAGGAACAATTATCTGGAGAATTGAGCCGAGGGCAGATCTAAAGTGGATTTTGTGCTCTATTTGCAGTTATATTTCATTCTCCTTCTATGAAACTCAATGTACTGAGTATCTACTTTCTCAACTACTTTAGATTACAAAAGAAAACAAAATGGACTTTGAATAATTCCAGGAACTCACTCACTTTTCTTTATCTTATCTAAGTAACAAATGCTAACTGACTGATAAAGAAAGTGCTGTTTTCTTTTGTCTGATATAAATAGATGGTAAAGACTTTCACAGAACTTTAAACTTAGCGCTTTCTTTTCCTAAAAATTACCCTTTTCCTGTCTGAAATCCAAACTTGATCTGACCCTATCTATCTGGGTTATGTAACTTAGGAAGAGACTTTATATATATGTCTGGCATCTGTGAAATTTTGAGTACACATGTACTTCACCTTGTGAGGGAGTGTGTTAAATTTTTGAGTCGACAAACTCCAGTGTACCTATCTGGTTGTGTTCTCTGCTGACTTATTCATACAGTGAATTCAGTACCCTGAAAATTCTTGCAGCAGACCCTTTGGGCAAGAACAGAATAAAAACAATGTTTAGGACTTTGATGGAGAGTTCTCAAGATTCCAGGGAACCTCCCATTAGGGCAGTTTTACTTTTTTTCATTTTTGTAAACTGTTTTTCTTTTCCCCCTTTAAACTCCCTTCAGAATTGCTTTTCTCTCCTTAAGAGTATTGCGATATCTTCATAGAAAAAAGAACTTTTCAATGGAGCCCTCAGATAAAATCTTTACAAGGCTTCTTACTTTACTTGCCCTGTGGAAACAGTTGTTATTGCTATACCTCTGACTCAAAATTCCACACCTCTCACCCCTTTTTCCTTTTGAAAGTTAGTGGAGACTCAAGTAAATGTCCAGAAGGTGTCACCCAGAAGGCACTTAGATTTTAAAGGGTATTCAATTTTCAAAGTTACTCAACAAACATACTATAATGAGTATTATCTAAGTAAACACTTGTTTTCAAAAGTCTAACTATTGCTTTTGCTATGTACTGCCCAGGCAGGCTGGCACATCACTATCATCTAAATCACCTAAAGATTATGAAGATATTTGATATTATGAAGATAAAGATATTATGAAGATCTTTGATAATACTTAATTGATCAACAGCTATTTATCCACATAGTGGTAGTGGAAGCAATGTGCTGCACTAGTTTTTTCTTGAAAGGTCTGTCTTTTAAAACCATCCTTGAGACTTACTTGGTTCAGGAGACTAAAGGCTCAGGCCATTGACATCACTTCTTGGTGTTATAAATACAAAAGCCACATGCAAGAAATCACCTGGTTTCTATCTCCAGCTTTTTTGACCAGAAGCACGACTGACACCAGCAAAGGGAATAGTTGGTAATACAGAGAAACTGTAATCATACTTAGGGGCAGCTAGGTGGTGTAGTGGCTAGAGCACCAGTGCAGGAGTCAGGAGGACCTGAGTTCAAATCTCACCTCGGACACTAGACACTCACTAGCTGTGTGACCTTGGGCAAGTTACTTAACCCCAGTTGCCTCATCCTAGGTCACCTCCAGCTATCTTGATGAATATCTGGTCACTGGATTCAGATGACTCTGCAGAAGTAAAGCTGGTGACCTGCACAGCCCTCCCTCACTCAAAGCAAAGTCAAGTGCAAGTCATGTCATTATTTCTCTGATGGCATGGTCTTCTTCAGCAAGGAAGGACAAACACACACACAATTTGTATCCTTGCTGAAGATTTTTTCTCTGTTCTAAAAGCTTTCTCTTCTGGAGTTCACAAAAATCTCCTTTCCCCCTCCATTTAATATTTTGTTTTTTCTGCAATTATATGTAAAACAATTTTAACATTCTTCTTTTCTTACAATTTTGAGTTCCAAATTCTTTCTTTTCCTCACCGCCCCCTCCCCCCACCTTGAGAAGGCAAGCAATTTGACACAGGTGATACATTTGTAGGCATGCAAAACACATTCCATTCTGTGAAAGAAAATACAGACAAAAAAACTCCCAAGAAAAATAAAGTGAAGAAAAATTATTTTTGAATTGCACTCAGGTTCTACCAGTTATTTCTTTGGAGATGGACAGCACCTTTCAGCATAAGTCCTGCAGAATTGTGTTGCATCATTGTATTCCTGAGAATAGCTAAGTTATTCATAGTAGATCATCATACAATACTGCTGTTGCTGAGTACAATGTTCTCCTGGTTCTGCTCATTTCACTTTGCATCAGTTTGCATCAGTTCAGTCTGTTTTTCTGGGAGCATCCTGCTCATCATTTCTCAAAGCACAATAGTATTCTATCACAATCATATACAACTTGTTCGACCATTCCCTAACTGATGGATATGCCCTCAATTTCCATTTTTTTTCCACCACTATAAGAACTGCTATAAAGATTTTGTGCACATTTCCTTTTTGTTTTTTATCTCTGGAATACAGACCTGATAGTGGTATGGCTTGGTCAAAGGGTATGCATGGTTTTATAGCCTCTCTTTTTGTTAACTGTCTATATTCTATGAGAAGGGCAGTTAGGTTGCCCGGTGGATAGAACACTGGGCACAGAATCAGGAAGACTCGACTTCCTGAGTTCAAATCAGGTCTCTGGCACTTACTAGCTATGTGACCCTGGACAAGTCGCTTAACCCTATTTGCCTCAGTTTCCTCATCTATAAAATGAGTTAAATGAGGAAATGGCAAAACCCACTCCAGTATCTTTGCCAAGAAAACTTCCAAATGGTGCCACAAAGAGGCACCATAATAAAACAACGACATCAACAAAAACACCACTGCCAACAACATTTTATTCCAACCTCTATCCTGAGGTACCAGACTGGTCTGATTCAGGTCTGGCCTACTACAGTAGCATAGAAACTCACAGGACAGTGCAGTCCTGTGTGTCCTCCAGTACAATACAGTGATCCAGAATGGAGTTAAGGGATAAAAGCAGGCTAGCATGCTGGGCCTGGAATCAGGAAGACCTGAGTTCAAAACTAATAGCATCTAACTTGCTGGGCGGTTGTGAGGATAAAATGAGATAATATTTTTAAAAGCGCTTAGCCTGATACATAGTAGGTACTATATAAATCCTTTTTTCTTTTTCCTCTTCCCTTAAAAGGCCTTTCTTTGATGCCAACACAACTTCTTGGGCATATGTAGTTCAGCTTGTGTTTATTGGGCCTAGCTATTAAAATGACTTTGCCAATAGCTCCATGGTAGATGATAGAACCCCTAGAATAATCCTATTACTATGTCCTTGTAGAATAATCCTATGTCCTGAGGAGACATTTGGATGGTGTTCTGTACTCCTCCGATACAATTAAATAAGTAACACGGGCAGATCTGGGCTAGGCTTTGGTGACATTCAGTTTATGCAGGTAGGCTGTGAAGGTCTGACTTCAATGAATGAATGTGGGAATTCATTCTATCTACATAATACTAAGTGAAGGGTAAATATAGTAACTCTAGATTTTTTGATCCTGTTTCTCACTGATTAAATAATCAATATGGATAGCTGAAACCTCAAAGAGGATTGTTACGTCTAAAGATTAGGTGACCTGACCTAGTTTAGTGACAGTGTTCGGTTATTCCTTTCACCTGATACAATATGAACTCATCTCTGCCTCTATTTCTCACTTATCAACAATCAAAAAACCTAAACAGAGTCAGAATTCACCATCTAGTAAAGTAGTTTTAATAGTTAGGCTCAATAAACACGGGTTAAACTACATATGCCCAAGAAGTTGTGTTGGTGTCAAAGAAGGGCCTTTTAAGGGAAGAGGAAAAAGAAAAAAAGGATTTATATAGTACCTACTATGTACCAGGCTAAGTGCTTTTAAAAAGTCAGCTTAAAAGCTATAGGATGGTAATTAGCTTGGATTGTTTATCTTGCCTTCCAGCACCTTTGCCTGTCAAGTCAGGTTGTCCTTCAATGATTATTTTTCCTCTGGGAAGAGGGAAAAGTACTTCAGAGAGAAACCTTTGCACAAATCTGGCAGCTGTCTATTGTTTTTCAAATGTCAGTGTTTTTCAAACCATTTAAGATAAAATGGCAAACAATGGTGTCTAAGGCTTTCCCCCTGAGTACGTGAAAATATAATCCATAACAAAAATCTCAACATCGATAAAAAGTAAAATTTACTCACACCATGACCACTGTTGGAGTATTTTTACTATGAAGTTGTAATGTTTTAAAAATATTATGGTTTTCATAATCACAGTTTGATTATAAGGTCTTATATTTGAACTAGAAGCACAAAATTCATAGGGCAGGAATGGGAGGGGTTTTCATGGGTGGGGGAATCTTTAAAGTGTAAGATAGTTTGAATATTTAAAACCTAATAAAGATTTTGCCCAAATTATTACAGTATTTCTGTGAAATAGCTAATGCAAATATGAAATATGCAAAACAGATTGCACATCTATATGCAAATTAATACCATAAATATTGAGCAATTGTGAATTTGCTTCCCACCCACCTGTACTATGTTTTAAAATAGAACAAAACAAAACTGGAGTTCAGAGCCTCTCACTGATACAGAAATCAAGTCAATCTTAACCTCTAATTATCAAGTCATTTCAGTTGATGTCTGTTTAAATATATTATAAATCAAAACAAAATCTACGGTAGTCTGTATACACTGTTGATAGATATCTTAGAATTTCTTATTATTTTTGAAGCAATTTTTTACCCTTCTTCATGGACTGCATGTGAGTTTCCTCCTAGCGCATTCTTAGTTAAAACACACACACACACACACACACACACACACACACACATTTATTTATTTATTTTTAGTTTTCAACATTTACTTCCATAAAACTTTGAGTCCCAAATTTTCTCCTTCTCCATCCCAAGATGGGGTGTAATTTGATATAGGTTCTAAATATACATTCATAATAATGTATTTCACAATAGTCATGTTATAAAGAAGAATTAGAACCAATGAGAGAAACCACAAGAGAGAAGAAATGATGAAAAAAACAGAGAGAGAGCAAATAGTCTGCTTCAATCTGTATTCACACTCCATAGTTCTTTCTCTGGATGTGGACAAAATTTCCCTCATGAGTCTCTTGGACTTCTCTTAGGTCCTTGCATTGCTGAGAAGGGCTAAGTCTATCAAAATCAGTCATCACACAATGTGTCTATTTCTCTGAACAATGTGCTCCTGACTCTGCTCATTTTACTCAGCATCATCAGTTGATATAAGTCTTTGCAGGTTTTTCTAAAGTCTGCCTGCTCATCATTTCTTATAGCACAATAGTATTCCTTTAGATTCATATACCACAATTTGTTCAGCCATTCCTTTTCCAATGGGCATTTCCAATTCTTTGCCACCACAAAAAGAGCTGGTATAAATATTTTTGTACATGTGCTTCCTCTTCCCATCTGTATGATTTCTTTGGGATACAGACCTTAGAAGGGGTATGGCTGGGTCAAAGGATACACACATTTTTATAACCTTTTGGTTATAGTTCCAAATTGCTCTCCAGAATGGTTGGGGCATTAGTCTAGTGAGGTGTTACATGGCTAAGTAGGAACTGAGATAATCTATGAGCCAAATTATCTGCCCCTCCCCAGAGACCAAGGTAAATAGAGAAGATTATGCCCCCTCCCCCAAGGTTTTGGGGAAAATGTTGGCATCCTTGCTCAAGCTATATCTTTGAAGAAAAAAACCTTTTTTTTTTTTTTAAGCTAATCCAATAATAAGTGATTCAAGAGAAGGATGTTAGTTACTGGGGGCCCCTGAAATTGGGGGGATGGCAGCTCATGCAAATGGAAGAGAACAAGACTCTCTGTTCTCAGGATGCTAGAGAACCCTGTGGGAGAAATGGTGTAAAATATGATAGATCTGGCTCTCAGAGAACATGTCAGAGAGACTCATGTTACATAGAATAATAACAGCAATATATAGTACTTACTTTATAATTATTACCTCAGGTGATCCTCATAACAATCCTTGGAAGAAGATGTTATTATTGTCCATTTTGCAGGTAAGAAAACTGAGTCAAACAGCTACTAAATGTCTGAGTTCATATTTGAACCCAGGGCTTTCTGATTCCAGACCTTGTGCTCCATCTATTGCCCCACCAAGCTGCCTCAAGGAGAAAGGAAGGACTCCAGAGCTGAGAATGAGAGAAAGAGCAGAATCTCTGAACTCATCTTGAACTGTGATATGGGGCTTTTGGCAGCCACTGCAATCCACAGCTCTGGGCTAAAAACACCTCATCAGACCCATGGACTAGGGTCCTTTCCAACTTTCTAGTAAAACTTTTTCCCACTCTTCCACCTAGTGGGGTGCACTAAGTTGTCATTCCTTATCTGTTTGTTGCCTTTACTTATGTGCTATAAAACCCTACTGGACAGCAGCAATTCTAAGCTTGGTGTATATTTTATTTAAGACTTAAAAATAAAGAAATGTTCCTTATTTTAGGGAGATGAAAAATTAGGACAAAGTAGGCAAGTGGTATTAGAATACACAAGAATCATACAAGATTTTGGGATTCAGATATTTCTAGAAATAAATCACAAGGGGATGAGAAGAGTAGGCTGTCAGGTAGCAAATCTGACGTAAGTATACTTTCAATTTTTTACCACTGGCTGCCATTTTTGGTGAGTTGGCTTAAAATGGAAAGCCATTTCTTTGAGGGAGGAAGGAGATAAAAGAAATAAATCTATACCTCCATTTCCCCCAACTGTTGTATCTATCCTCTCATTCCGTGTTGGTAGCCCATCTGCCTGTGTACTTGGTAGCTATGTCCATGAGCCTGTCTTTTTTTTTTTCAGTCTTTCCTCATTAAGATAAAGATGTATGCATTAATAGTCAGCAAGGCAGCACATTACTTTGACAAAGTTCTCTCCCTTTATCCTTTCCTTTCAATTTCAACATTTATTCCAAAGTTTCTGAATGCCTTTTTGGAATAAGTTTCTTCTTTCTTTTGTGGTCCTCCTGTCCCATAAAAGCTAGGACCTTGACATACACAGGAGAGAACAGGTTCTTAGATTTGCTTTTCTAAAAGGAAAGTAACTTTTGAGGGGTCAATAATCTAGTCAAGCACATATATCATTCACTTAGTTTAGGGGAAAGAGTCAGCACTCTGAACTTCAGAGAAAATACAGAGAAATCAAAATCAACAGATAGTGCTTCCAACTGCCTGACAGTACATACATACATCACAGATCAACAGACAGATCCAACTGTCTGACCATACCTACATAGTTACCAGAGAGAGAAGCACCAACTTCTGGATTTCCAAAGCTGCAGGGCTCTTAGCAATTGCCCAGAGACTTGTCTGACCAAGCAAACACTTCCAATCAGTAAACCCCAAAGTAAAACCTCACCTCAGAGTCTTTATACACTTTTCAGAGCCAGAAGGCATCACAACCCTTGAGAACCAGGACATTAGAAATTAACAAAAGGTGTGGGCCTCCCCTAATCAAGCTTCTTCTAGTGGGCATGCCCATTAATGGGTGGGGAAGATCTTTAACTCTCATAGTTACCATTACACCCCCTACAATCACAAAAAATTTTGAAATATTTTCCTATTTAGCCACAGAACTTCTTTGCTAGGAATATTTTAAAGGACATATTTTAGATTTCAGTTAATTTTTTCTTTGACTTCTTTTTTATTTTAATATTTCAAACTTTATTTTAAATTTTTTTAGTTTAATTTTTATTAGACTAGTTCTCTCTCTCCATAAGTTTTTTGTTCCAATTATAAACTGTTTGCATATGCAAAATATCCGTTTAAATACTATAAAACTTTGCATTGTATTATTTAGTTACCAATTCTGCTCATGAATGAAATGCTCTTATTTTCACATTGTGTTATTTAGTTACTAATCCTGTTCATGAATAAAATGCTGTAATTATCACATTGCTACTGGTTTACCAATGTGGTAATCCCAGCCAAAGGGATGGACAAAGTTTGAGGTATGTTCCGTGGCTTTTCAGCTAGGCATTTTATGCCATAGGTGGCTAGAATGCTACATTAATGTTTCAAGCTTTAGATCCCCGAACCAGTAAAGTATTAAGTATGGCTTCATTGCTTTTTGAAGGGAAAAACTAGCCTGTCAATATATCAATTGATGCTTCAAAGGCTTTTTGATGGAATCCAACACCCATTTCTCTTAAAAACAGGAATAAATGGACGATTCTTTAATAGCGTAAATGGTACCTCTAAAAGCAAAAGTCAGCATTAGGTATCACAGAGACAAACTAGAATCTAAGTCAATAAAATCAGGAATAAATCAAAAATGCCTATTAATATTACTATTATTAAACATTACTATTATTAATATTACATTATTAAACATAGCAATATATCAAGAGAAAAGATTTGGAGGAACTAAATGCAAGTAAAGAAGAAACAAAATTATCTCCTTTTGAAAATTTTATGATGGTCTGCCTAGAGAATCCTAGAGTCAACTAAAATTTAATTGAAACAACAACTTTATGAAAATGGTATAATATAAAATAAAATCATAAAACCATCAGATTTCTTTGTATTACCAGTCATATCAAGCAGGAAGATACAGAAAGAGAAATTTCATTTGAAATAACAATAAAATATACTGAAAAATTTTAAAAGTCCACCTACCAAGACATACACAGAAATCATATTGCAATAATTATAAAACACTATTTACAAAAATAAAAGAGACCTAAATAACAAAAAAGATAATTATTCATGGGTAGGTTGCATCATGATAAAATGATAATACTACTGGAATTTATTTATTTATTCAGTATTGTATTGAACTCCCAAGGGATTACTTTAGAGAGCCAGGGGAAAAAAAAACAGAATTAATCTAGAGGAGCAACAGTTCAATATTCTCAAGGGAAAAAAATGAAAAAAAATTGGAAGACAGCAGAGGGCCTAGCACAGGCATGGGGAACCTATGGTGTTGAGGTCACAAAGATCCTTGAGTGTGGGCTTTTGACTGAATCTAAATTTTACAGAGCAAAGTTTGGATTCAATCAAAAGGCCGCACTTAAGGATCTAGAAGGCCACATGTGGCCTCGAGACTGCAGGTTCCCTACCTCTAGTCTAGCAGTACCGAATCTTGAATTACACTTTTATTAGGAGTGGGTCTAATATTATCATCCAGTTAGCTCAGGTTTCATGTTGAGACAAAATGAGGCATTCTGAAGTCTTTGAACAACTAACAAAAGCTGGTTTATTTTACCTCAACATAGCAAGAATCTACCACAAGGATATAGTGACATTTAACTTTCCTGAAAGGACTACTTTGCCTTTATTCCCAGAATCACCAGAAATACACTAAGTAGGAGGATCACATAGGCCATTTTATGTCCTTTGGTGACCAGGAAACTGTCAAGTGAGGCACGGGCCAATCAGGTCCCAGGAACAACTTTGTTGATGTTAGGAAAACTGCATCCCTATTGTGACAAAACAAGGAAACCTTGGTTCTGTCATTACTATTTCCACAGTGGCATGGTCCTAAGAATATAAAGGACATTCTGTGATGTAAATTCTTTCAGGATATCATTGTGCTATTTAGAAAAACTTGGAAAGACTTACATGAACTGATGCTATACACAGTAACAGAAACACTGTATGACAAAGATCCGTGAATGACTTAATTATTCTCAGCCATACAAAGATCCAAGACAATCCCATAGCATTCATGATGAAGCATATTATCTACCTCTAGAGAAAGAACTGATATTGACTGAATACAAACTGAAGCATGCTATTTTCACTTTCTTTTTTTAATTTGAGTCTTCTTGTACAAAATGACCAATATGGAAATGTTTTACATGCTTGCACACATATAACCTTTATCTAATTGCTTACCATTTTAGAGATGGGGGGAGAGAGAGAGGGGGAGAAATTTGGAACTCAAAAATTTAAAAACAAATGTTAAAACTGTTTTTTTCTCCATGTCCCTCTTCAGAACGGCCAACTCTCGGATCTCACCTGATCTCCTCCATGTGATGGGTGATGCCACATTTTTGTACATCAAAGAGTCTCCTAATGCAAGGTGGTAGTGATAAGCTGATAAAGTACAGCAATGCCAGAAATATCAGGGCCAGCTGATGATACCTCCTGCATAGCTGCAGATTCTCCTGACAAATGGCAAGGGCAATGGGCAGGTGCTGTTACCAGGCCAGAGCACAGATGATGTCCCTTCTGGCATGGTCAACAATTCTTTATCCTGAATCAAGGTCCTTGGGAGTAATTTGACTAATATGTTATAAGTCTCCTCCATGCAACCTGTTCAAGGTTCTAAGAAGTAAACACTGAGATTCTTTCAATGCTTCCATCCATTCGGTGTTTTTTTGACTCACCCACCAAAACCTTCCCCTTCCTGAGAGGCACCTTAGGGAAGGATATGAAGCATTTATCTCTGTGGAGGGGCTGCCTCTTCTTCCACAGAAGCTAAATTACAATTCTCCTTCACCTTCATCCAGAGACTCAGAATTGAGTCTAAATTTCTTCAAGGAAATACACATCCACCATAGTTATAGGAAGGCATCTCCCAACAATACCACTTCTAAGGACCCTGAGCTCTTTCTAAGAAGGAGTTGTTCAAAGCATCTCAGACACATGGAAGTCTGTCAATTGAAGGGGAAAACTGGGCTATTTCTCCAGAATGTATGGAACCCTCTGAAGCGGAAAAGATCTTGAGGCTATGCCAAATGCACTGGATAAAAAGGAAGGACTGGAGAAGGTCAGCTGGAATTATGTCTAAAAGCAGTCCATTCTTACAAAGTAAGACTTTCTGAAGGATGAATCCCCAAAACCATTGGGTGGAAGAGTTCTTCCCCTTCCTAAGGTGGTATTGATTTGTCACAGACAACACTTCTGGGGGTTGGACACCTGCCTAGACATTAAGATGCATAATTAATGCAGATGTTAATTAGCAGGCACAAACCTTTTACTTTGACATGGGACAGTGCCATTTTGTCAGTTGCAAGCAGGCTGGGGCCTCCTTGGATTACTGGGTACTCCAATTGACACAAGAAGCCCGGTTTGTCATAGTTGCCTTTTCCTTTGTTGTTAAGTGTGTATTATTTCTGATGGCTGCCAACATGCCTACCAAATGGTGGGAGATATTGACAAAATTCCTGATTCTAAAGGAGACAGTCTTTGACTTTTCACTCTTGTACTCTCTAGGCCTCTGAATACTTGGCCAGATCCATGACTTGTGGTGAGGAATTAGTGTAGATGAACATCTTCTCCACACTGACCCTCAAGACCCTCTGATATTCCAGCCATGCAGCTCCGTTTACTGGATTCCTGACTGCTGAAGTCCTGTTGTGTATATTTCTCTTAGACCAGATGGAACTATTGATAAATCAGGGAAACCTATAAGTAGAGCCTATTGGACCAACAGAAGAGGCAGGGTTCTAGGATTTTGACTGGCTGGAGGCCTCAGTCTCTAGCCTAGTTTTGACCTGTTTGTTAATGTACTATTTCCATGTAGCAACAGAAACATCTTTTACCCTGCCCATTTTGTTAGAGTGACCATCTTGTATCACCCAACTCATAGTAAGCAACTCTGGACAAAGGGTGATTGTATAACCCTTTCTTATTTTTTTGGTAGTAACTTGTGCCCAATAATAGGTGAGCAGCTACTCTTCAAAAATTATATAATGAGTTGTTGCTTTGGAAACTTGGAGCTCCAGGAACATAGCAGTTATTCATTCTAGCCACCTCTTGGTGCCTGTGAAATGCTCCAAGTTGTCTGGCTTGAGAGAACTCCAAATATCTGGACCTTGAAGAGCTCTAAAGGACCTGGGGAGAGAAAAATAGAGGATAGTCTGCTTTAGATCTTGAAGGGTCAGATCTTGCTCTGAGTTGCTTGAAGTAGGTAGATTTACTGGGGACTTGGTAAATGGGGGCAATCAGGATAGCCAGGAGGGGAATATGGGTACTGCAAAATCAGCCAGGCAGGACAGATTTGAAAGTAACATATTAAATTTATTATACATTTAAAAAAAGTAAAATATGCATAATAGAGATTTGTGGTTTCCCATTTTGTATATGGGGACTTTTCCATTATTTAATTTATTTTCAGTTTTCAATAAATACTTCTATAAGTTTTAAATTTTCTCCTCTCCCTGAGATGGCATGCAATCTTGTATGGGTTCTACACACATATTCTTATTACATACATTTTCACATTAGTCAGGACATTCTTTTTTTTAATGAGGCTCACTGAGTTTAGAATTTAAACAGTTGAAAATTGATTAGAAACTAAAGAATTGAATCCTTACGAATTAATCAATCAAAGAATGGGTCATAGAAATAATCAAACAAAATGACAACAATGGGACAAACTACCAAATCTTTTGGGGTCTAGTTAAAGAAGTCCTGAAGGGCAAAAAGGGCAAATATATATATATATATATATATATATATATATATATATATATATATATATATATATATACACTCTTTTGTTAGCAAAAGACTGAGCTGGGTCTATGCCCCTAAAAAACTAGAGTAGAAACTCCAATAGAAAAATAAAACTCCAATAAATTCTATTTTTTGATATCTGAAAATCAAAGATTAATAAATTTAAAAGCAAAAACCAAAACAAGGCAAACTACCCATTCAGTTCATTAATAAAAGTAGGCTGTCTTTTTGAAAAAAAAAAAAAGAATCAAATATATATGGTTACCTGCTCTGATTTTTTTCAAAGAAGCAGAACCAAATTGTCATGATTAAAATGGGAATGGATTGAGTCAATAGGAGTTCTTTAAGCAGAATCTGCATGACCTCTTGTCTAGTATGTTAGCACATTCCTTTTGTATTTGGGTTGAACTGAAAGTCTAAAATTATGTTATTCCTGGAATAAAAAGTCATTCCAAGTAACTAGAAAGCCTGGTTACACCAATTGCCAGTCTCAGCTCTTCTCAAGTCCAACAATGCACAATTATAGTTCTGATAACCACCAACTAATTGGATACAGGGGAGTCAGTCAAGTACCAAGGCAAGAATGCCGGCAGCACATCAACAGATGTTTGATCCTATTTATCTAGTAGGGCTGATCTTAAGAAGAAGACTCAGGAACATGAAATCCAGGTCCTCTTGAAGGTGTAAACTGGAACTCCGTGTGTGTGTGTGTGTGTGTGTGTGTGTGTGTGTGTGTGTGTGTTTGTGTGGTAATTATTCTTCTTTGGCAGGAATCTCTTTCTATGGTTAACTTATCATTGGGGAACACATGCAAAGGAAAGAGGCAGCCAGAGAGAGAGAAAGCCCTTGTCTGATTTTCCTCACAGATCTCTCTCAGGCTATTGTTTTTCCTACTGCTATACCATAACAATTCCACATGAACATTTCCTCCTTTCTCCATCTCCATTGTGGTGAAAGCTCAGCTGTCATCTCATCATCATCTCCTCCCATAAGACCTACAGAATTAAGGAGTTCCTCGTTAAAAATACAAACCAAACCAAAATAGGTAAACAAACTAAAACAGAAGCAAAAGTGTCCCAGTCTTTAATGTATTTGCATGAAAATTGGTAATAAAATCAAGTACAATTCAAAGAGGACAAACTGGAGAAGGACCAAGCTGAGATTATAAAGAATGGTCAACATAACAGCATATATTCTATATCAACTCCAAACCTCTTACTATGTCACCCAACATATTCCTTAGTTGCCCCTAATTATAAGTAAATGCAGCTACTGCCCTCCTATTTTGGAAGCTGCCTACTAAGGTGCAAGCATTTAAAAAAATGACCATTTAAGAATTTGTTCTTGCCCTTAATGTTTTCATAGATTGAATTCATGATTTTGTTAATATTTATGTGCTATATTTTAAATTACTGTCATTTGCATCTCTGTGTAATAACTATGCTTGAAGTTATGCTTAAGAATTAGGGTCAATAATGAAGTAAGTGACTCTACTTACATGAAAAAAAATCTGTGTTCAAGATCTTCCTCTAAGAAGCAATGTCTCTATGTTTTTTTCTACTGTTTAAAAATAGAGTTATAAGAGGGCACCTACCTCATGAGATTGCTCTGGGGAACAAATAAGATTTGTGAGGGTAAGCCTTTAGGGCTGCTAATTCAGAGGTAATCAGGAGCCAGATTATACAGCACATGACAGTGCTAATTTATCAAATACAGTCAGAAGTAATCTGTTGATCCACTGCTTATCTCATACAATAAACTGTCTTGGTCCCTTTGTTGGGAGGTTGTAACTAAATGTTGATAACTTAAAACTTGTCTATCATTTATATGTTCAGGAAAGCTAAACCTTTGTAGGAGCTAGACCTGGTCCAGGTGAATGACTTCACAAATTGTTTGCTGAAGATGCCATTCCACCAATAAAGGACTACTATAAAAAAAAATAGAAATAGACTAGGAGGGAGGGAAAGACACAATTAATAATAACAATAATGAGTATAAATGAGATGAACTCACTTAGAAAATGGAAGAGAATAGTAGAATGTATTAGAAATGAAAATACAACAATATTTCATTTATAAGAAACATACTTGAAACAAATGCTGACACAATTAAAATGAGGGACTGGTATAAAATAGCATACTTCAGCTGAATTCAAAAAAAGGAAAGGTATTGATCTCAGAAAAGCAATAGCAAAAAGATTTGACTAAAGAAAATAGAGAAACTAGTATACTGAAAGGAATTGTAAGCAATTAAATAATGTATATTCATTTAATATCATAGCAGTCAAGTGTTATTGGCCAGTCCTGTCCAACTCTTTGTGATCCCATTTGGATTTTCTTGGCAGAGATGCTGGAGTGGTTTGCCATTTCCTTCTCAGTTCATTTTACAGATGAGAAAACTGAGGCAAACAGGGGTAAGGGACTGGCTCGGGCCCGGAGATACACAGTTAATAAGTGTCTAAGGTCAGATTTGAACTCAGAAAGATGAGTCTTCCTTACTCCAGTCCCAGCACTTTATCCACTGCAGCACCATCTAGCTGTCCAGAGGTAAATAGAAACATGAAAGTGTAAATGCAGGGACCAAGAGAAGTATACAAAGGTACACGAGTGAGCAATCATAAGGGACTAAAAACGAATAAACAACTTATATTCTAATATGGAGAGATGATACATGCATTACCTCTGAACTGTGTTATCATTACTGGGAATCTAATTATACAGAAGGTCTGGGATTGATTCCATCATGTGATATCAATGATGAAACATCTTTATACCCCTCCTGACAGAGTGGTGGTGGATTAAAAGTGTAGAATGAAACATGGACTTTGGAGTATGGCTAATGCAGGGATTTGTTATACTTGACTATGTATATCTGTTACAAGAATTTTGTTTTTCTTCTAATTGAGAGAGGGGAAACGAGATACTATTTTAACTGGAAAAAGAAATTGAAGTTTTAAAAATATATGATCAGTGTGAAGAATTTGGGGAATCATGGAAAAATTTATGTGAACTGATAGATAGTGCATACTGGTTACTTATATCTGTTATTGTATGGACTTGCTGCTAGTTCCTTCTATATTTTTTTCTCCCTAAGGAAATTAGAGGAAAAAAAAAAGTGTGTGTGGGGGAAACAAAACAATAGAGCAAAATGAAACCACACAATGCCTATATTCTGAATGTATGCCTCTTTCTATCCCTAAGGAAACATTTATGAGAGCCCCAGTTAGGTACACAGGACCCTGATTTTATCTTTCTCTCTCTTCTCCCTTTTCCCCTCCTGTGGAGTTGATTGCATTTTTGCACCAAACTTTCTCTCTGTCTCTATCTCTCTCTCCATGTCTTTCTCTCCCTGCCTCCCCTGCAGATGTCCATCTGTCTGTACATATTTGTCTTTCATTTTCCTTAGGTTCAGATAAAAATAAGGTATAAGGAATGCCTTTGTATGGTCGTCTACTTCCATATCCCAATTATGGGAGATAATGTTCCCCAGTCTTTTCTCTTCTTTTCTTCCCTAGTGCATTCTTTCTCCCCCTTCCCTTCTATCTTCTATTAAGATCATCAAAACATAACAAAACCACTCAGGACTTCTATCTTATTTTATTCTACCTAACTTATGACAAAATTTTGAGGGGATCCCTGTGTCATATTATCCTATTATAATGTAAATACTTCATCTTTGTTAGTATCTTCTCGTTGCTCATTTGTTTTTATCTTCTCTTGATTTCTGTGTTTGTATTTCATATTTTCTCCTCATTTTTGATCTTTTCATCATGAAAATTTGAAACTTTGCTATTCATTAAATATTTATTCCCTCTGCAGGTTTATATTCAGTTTTGATGAGTGAGTTATTATTAGTTGTAATTCTATATTACTTGCATTTTGGAATGTTATGTTCCAGTCTCTTGACTCCTTCAGAGCAGTAGTAGCTACCAAATCTTATGGGATCCTGAATGTAATTCCTCAGTATTTCAACTCTTTCTGTTTTTTAAATACTATACCTAGCCAGTATTGCAAACTATGTCTCTTGAATGATGTTCCTGGGAATTTATAATCTGAACTTTCTTTTAGGAAGTAATTTGTAGGTTCTTCCTATTTTTATTTTTGTAATCTTGTTCTAATATACCTGAGCAATTTTCTTTTATGATTTCTTGAAATAAAATACCCTGGTATATTTTCTCTAGTGACTGATTTCTCTACCCCTGGAAGGAAGATAGGGGAAATGAAACATGGGGGAGGAGTGGCATGAGGGAAAGAGGACCCAGAAAGGATTTCATGGTGGAAAGACCCTGGAGATTGGTAACCTGATGGTGGGTAAGGGAAATGTGGGCAAAATTTTAGTTACCCCCATCCTAGTTATGAGGGTAGCTAGGTGAAGCAGTGGATAGAGCACTGGACTTGAAGTCAGGATGACTTGAGTTTAAATCTTGTCCCAGATACATTTACTAGCTATGTGACCCTGGGGAAGTCACTTAATCCTGTTTGCCTCAGTTTCCTCATCTGCAAAATAAGATGGAGAAGGAAATAACAAACCACTCCAGTATTCTTGCCAAGAAAACATAAAATGGGGTCACAGAAAATCAGATACAACTGAAACAACTGAAAAACAGCACTCTAGTTATGGTTTTACTATATATCCTAATTCTTTGATTCTCTTTTACTTCCAGAATCATCATGTTTATCATTATACTTTCTTAGAAAATTAATTGTTGTCTTTGAGTCAAGGATATGCCAATTAAATTTTAGGAAAAAATTTATTGATGACTTTTGGGCTTACATTTCTCCCATTTGCGTATATGCTTCCTAGCCCTCATGTTGAAGCACACGTCTGCCACCCAGAATGAACCTTCTTTGTAAGGCAGTTAAGCAAAATTAATTGCTAAAAATAACCACATCTGATGCTGTTGCCTACAACATTTTGCCCTTGTAGTCTGTCAACTTTTTGCATAGAGGAAAAATCTATTCTGTTCTTTGTTTTTCAGGAACATCATTGGTGGGTTTCTTTTAAATTACTCACAATTTGGCTTCCTTTTTAGTGATCACGTAATTTATTTATCTCATAGTCATTGTATATGTGGGTTTCATGTAGTTTTTCTTATCTCACTTTTTGTCAATTCACACATATCTTCTCATGTTTCCCCTAATTTCTCATATCCATAATTTCTGACTGAATAATGTATTCCAAACAATCAATCAACGAACATTTATTAAGCACCTGGTGTTGTGCTCGGAGAATATTGAGATCTAAACAATGCCACTCCCCATATGTAAGTAAATACAAAGCATTTGGGGAGGGGGCAATAACATTTGAGAAAGATCAGGAAAGGCCTCAGGTAGTAGATGACATTGGATTTGGCAGTTACAGAGGCCACCTCTTTGCCAGTTTAGATTTTAGATTAGAAGGAAAGGACAATCATGGAACATTTAGTGGATAATAAAATGGGGATTACTAAGAGGAAAGATTTGTCCAAGCACATGCAGAAATGACATCTCAAATGGATGCAATGGAGTATAGCTTTCTGCTGCATTTGCATTCCAGAACCTCCAGGTCCTGTTGGGCCCCTTGTAGCTTTTTGGGGGGCTTGGGTTTCAGGTGACTAAGAATCCACATAAAAAAGTCCTAGTCTCCAAGCTCATTAGGTTCAAGAAATATTTCAATATATTTTGAGAATTAGCTCAAAACACATAGCAGTGCTAGATGTCTCCTACCACAGTTGGGATATGAAATATTATATCTAGGGCTGAAGCCAAGATGGTGGAGAAGAAAGCAGCCCATCAAATACCTGTAAAAAATGACTACAAAAATTCTAGAGCAGCAGAAGCCACAAATTGATTGAAAGAGATTTCCAGCCCAAGATAGCCTGGAAGACTGACAAGAAAGATCTATTGTACCAAGCTCAGAGTAGACTGCAGCCCAGCTTTGGCTGTGAGGTGCTGCACAGACAGGACTAGAGCAGGCTTCAGGGCACAGAACAATGAGCAGCAACTGTGGTTTCAAGATTTCTCAACCCACCAATGCCAAAGACAGCTAAAAAGGTAAATAAGAAAGCTCTTTCACTTGGGTGAGAAGGGAATGGGGTTGGCTCTGGCCCTGGCCCTAGGGTGGCAGCAGTCACTGAAGCAGCAGCATTCATTTTTGGAGCCCCCCACTAAAGTCCCTGGGGGAATTGAGCAGCCAATCTGAGTCTCAGTTCTGAGCAGTGGTCCTGGGGTGAGGAGGAGCATTGGTATGGTAGAGCTGGTGGGAGTTCTGGAGGGGGAATCCTACTTACAGATTCTGGGCAGAAGAGAGTGCTTGTGGTTACTCCCAGACCAGAGTGCAGGTCAGGAGAGGAGTAAATACCTTTGCCTTGATTGTGCCACCTTAGAGGAACTGAGAACTTATAGGTCTCCAGAGTATACCCTCCACTTGACAAAGGACTCAAAAGTCAAGGAACTGCCTGGGAAAATGCTCAAAAAAGAAGGAAAAAATGAGACTATAGAAGTTTACTTTCTTGGTGAAAAATTATTTTTTTCCATTGTTTCGAATGAAGAAGAACAAAGCATACGATCAGACGAAGTCATAAAAGTCAAGGCTTTACATCCAAAACTTCCAAAAAAATATGCAATGATCTCAGACCAAGGAAGAGCTCAAAAAGGATTTTGAAAATCAAATGAGAGAGGTGGAGGAAAAATTGAGAAGAGAAATGAGAGGAATGCAAAAAAATCATGAAAAACAAGACAACAGCTTGCTAAAGGAGAACCAAAAAATTGCTGAAGAAAACAATACCTTTAAAAATAGATTAACCCAAATGTCAAAAAAAGTCCAAAAATCAATGAGGAGAAGAATACTTTGAACAGCAAAATGAGTCAAATGGAAAAGGAGGCTCAAAAGCTCACTGAAGAAAATAGTTATTTAAAAATTAGAATGGAGCAGATGGAAGCTAATGACTTCATGAGAAACCAAAAAATTATAAAACAAAACCAAAAGAATGAGAAAATAGAAGATAATATGAAATATCTCATTGGGAAAACAACTGACTTAGAAAATAGATCCAGGACAGAATTTTTTTTATGTTGAACTTATTACATATATGTCAATAGAAAAGCAATTCAAAAATAACAGAACTTTGCCACCTGTTCTAATACATATGTGTATGTATATGTATATATACATATGTCTATATATATATATGCTCACCTGGGGTGGAGTCAAGATGACTGAGAAGGAAGACACACATAAAATACTGTAAAGAAAAACTCTTCCCCCATAGCCCATAAAATACATGTAAAGACAGACTCTCAACAAATTCTAGAGCAGCAGAAGCCACAGAACAAGAGAGTGGAGATTTCTAGCCCAAGGTGACCTGGAAGGCCAACAGGAAGGGTCTGTCACACTGGACGCGGAGTGGAGCCCAGCCCAGCCTTGGCCATGAGGCACAAGGAGGAGCAGGACCGAAGCAGGTTTTGGGGACAAAATCCCTGGCAGCTGCAGAAGTTCATAGATCCCTTAACCCACAGGTGCCAAAGGTCAGTGAGAGGACTTTTTCAGTGAGAGTGAGAAAGCAACAGGGTCTTCCCCTAGCCCCAGGCCCAGGTAGCAGCAGCAGCAGCAGCAGTGGGCTGTGCTGGTGTCCACAGCAGCCAGCAGTCAGCATTCATTTTTCATTGTTGAATCATTCAGTTTAAAGCCCCTGGGGGAATTGAGCAGCTGATCTGAATCTCAGCCAATAGCCTGGCCTGGGAGTAAACTCCTCTCCCTTGATTGTGCTACCTTGGAGGAACTGAGACCTTACAGGTCCCCAGAGTATACCTTATTCTTGGCAAAGGACTCAAAAGTTAAGTCACTGGTTGGGAAAAGGCTCAACAATGGGAGAAAAAAAGACTATCAGAAGGCTACTTTCTTGGTGAACAAGCATTCTCTCCCATCTTTTTGAATGAGTAAGAACAGTGTTTACCATCAGGAGAAGACATGAAAGTCAAGGCTTCTGCTTCCAAAAACCTCCAAAATAAATGTGCAATGATCCCAGTCCAAGGAAGAGCTCAAAAAGGACTTTGAAAATCAAGTAAGAGAGGTGGAGGAAAAATTGGGAAGAGAAATGAGAGAGATGCAAGAAAATCATGAAAAACGGGTCAATACCTTGTTAAAGGAGACCCAAAAAAATGCTGAAGAAAATAACACCTTGAAAAATAGGCTCACTCAATTGGCAAAAGAGGTTCAAAAAGCCAATGAGGAGAAGAATGCTTTCAAAAGCAGAATTAGTCAAATGGAAAAAGAAGTTCAAAAGCTCACAAAGAAAATAGTTCTCTCAAAATTAGAATGGAACAGATGGAGGCTAATGACTTTCTGAGAAACCAAGAAATCACAAAACAAAACCAAAAGAATGAAAAAAATGGAAGAGAATGTGAAATATCTCATGGGAAAAAACAAGTGACCTGGAAAAGAGATCCAGGGAGAGAACAGTTTAAAAATTATGGGACTACCTGAAAGCCATGATCAAGAAAAGAACCTCAGACATCATCTTTCATGAAATTATCAAGGACAACTGCCTTGATATTCTAGAACCAAAGGGCAAAATAAATATTGAAAGAATTCACCAATCACCTCCTGAAAGAGATCCAAAAAGAGAAACTCCTAGGAATATTGTAGTCAAATTTCAGAGTTTTCACATCAAGGAGAAAATATTGAAAGCAGTTACAAAGAAACAATTTGAGTATTGTGGAAATACAATCAGGATAACACAAAATCTAGCAGCTTCTACAGTAAGGGATCACAGGGCTTGGAATATGATATTCCAGAAGTCAAAGGAAAGGGGATTAAAACCAAGAATCACCTACCCACCTTCCCAGAAAAACTGAGCTTAATACTTCAGGGGAAAAATGGCCATTCAGTAAAATAGAGGACTTTCAAGCATTGTTGATGAAAAGAGTAGAGCTGAAAAGAAAATTTGACTTTCAAACACAAGCATCAAGAGAAGCATGAAAAGCTAAACAGGAAAGATATATCACAAAGGACTTAATAAAGTTGAACTGTTTACATTCCTAAATGGAAATATAATATTTATAACTCTTGAAACTTTTCTCAGGATCTGGGTAATTGGAAGGATTATACACACACACATATACACACACATACACACACACATACACACACACACTCTCTCTCTCTCTCTCTCTCTCTCTCTCACACAAACACACACACACATATATAGAGACAGAGACAGAGAGAGAGATAGAGAGCACAGGGTGAGTTGAATAGAAAGGAATCACATGTAAAAAATAAAATTAAGGGGTGAAAGAGGAAAATATTGGGAGGAGAAAGGGAGAAATGGAATGGGGCAAATTATCTCTGATAGAATAGGTAAGAAAAAGCTTTTTGAATGGAGGGAAAAGAGGGGAGGTGAGAGGGAAAAAGTGAACCTTACTCTCATTACATTTGGATCAAGGAAGGAATAAGCACACTCAATTTGGTATGAAAATCTATCCTACACTACAGGAATGTAGGGGAGAAAGGGATAAGCAGGATGGGGGATGATGGAAGGGAGGACAAATGGAAGGAGGGAGCAATTAGAAGTAAATGCTCTTGGGAGGGACAAGGTCAAAAGAGAGAACAGAATAAATGGAGGGCAGGATAGGATGGAGGGAAATGTAGTTAGTCTTACACAACATGACTATTATGGAAGTATTTTGCAAAACAACACATATATAGCCTGTACTGAATTGCTTGCCTTCTCAGTGGGGATGGGGGGGGGGGGGAGGGAGGAAAGAAGAGAAGTTGGAAATCAAAGTTTTAGGAACAAATGTTGAGAATTGTTTTTTCATAGAACTGGGAAATAAGAAATATAGGTAATGGGGTATAGAAATTTATCTTGCCCTACAGGACAAGAGAGAAGATGGGGATAAGGGAAGGGAGGGGTGTTAGAAGGGAGGGTACACTGGTGGAAGGGGCAATCAGAATGCAAGGCATTTTGAGGTGGGGAGAAGGGAGAGATGGGAAGAAAATTTGGAATTCAAAATTTTGTGAAAATGAATGTTGAAAACTTAAGATAAATACAGAAAAATACAGAAAGGAAGGAAGGAACCAAAAAACATATGCTCATTTTATTTGGTTCAAGAGAACTTAAAAATTACTGGTCTACCTGACAACTATGATCAAAAAAAGAGCCTAGACATCATCTTCTAAGAAATTATCAAGGAAAAGTGCTCTGATGTTCCAGAAGTAAAGGGTAGAAAAGAAATGGAAAGAATTCACTGATCACTCCCTGAAAGAGATTCCAAAAGAAAAACTCCTAGGAATGCTGTAGTCAAATTCCAGAGTTCCCAGGTCAAGGAGAAAATATTACAAGCATCCAGAAAGAAACAATTCAAGTACTGTGGAAATACAATCAGGATAACAAAGGATTTAATAGCTTCTACACTAAGGGATCAAAGGGCTTGGGATATAATATTCCAGAGGTCAAAGGAGATGGAATTAAAACCCAGAATCACTTACCCATCAAAACTGAGTATAATACTTCAGGGGAAAAAATAGAATTTCAATGAAATAGAGGACTTCCAAGCATACTTGTTGAAAAGACCAGAGCTGAATAGAAAATTTGACTTTCAAATACAAGAATCAAGAGAAGCATGAAGAGGTAAACAGGAAACTGAAGCTTTAAGGAACTCATTAAAGTTGAACATTCCTTCATGGAAAGATGGTATTGGTAACTCATGAAACCTTTTTTAGTATCAGGGTAGTTAGAGGGAATATATATGTAGAAGTGTATGGGTATGTATGTATGTGTATATTATATATGTGTAGGTATGTATATATACATGTGTGTATGTCTATCTATCCATCTCTCTCTCTCTCTTCTCTCTCTCTCTCTCTCTCTCTCTCTCTCTCTTTCTCTCGACAGAGGGCACATGGTGAGCTGAATATGAAGAAAGAATACCTAAAAAAATAAAATTTACTATAGAATAGAACGTATTAGGAGAAAGAGAAAGGGAGAGGTAGAATGTAGCAAATCATCTTACATAAAAGAGGCAAGAAAGAGCTTCTAAAATGGAGGGGAAGAATGGGGAGATGAAAGGAAGTAACTGAGGCTTACTCATGGGATTTGGCTTCAGGAAGGAATAACACACACTCATTTGGACATGGAAATCTATTTTATCCTGTAGGAAGGCAAGGGGAAAGGGGACAGGAGAGGGAAGAAAATAGAAGGGACAGCAAATTGGGGAAAGAGATAATCAGAAGCAAACACTATTGTGGGAGGACAGATCAAGGGAGAGAATGGAATAAATGAAGGGCAGGAAGGACACAGGGAAATATCGTTAATCTTTTACAACATAACTATTATGGAAGTGCTTTGCGTTGTTATACATGTATGACCTGTATTGAATTGCTTTTCTCAGTGAGGGTGGATGGGGAGGGAGGGAGAGAATATGGAACTCAAAGTCTTAAGAATGAATGTCAAAAATTGTTTTAGCATGCAACTTGTAATTAAGCTATACAGGCAATGGAGTATCAATATCTCTTTTGCTCTACGGGAAAATAGAGGGGAACGGGGATGGAAGAAGGGTGGGTAATAGAAAGGAGATACATTGGAGGAAGGGGTGGGTGGGGTGCATGCTGTCCTGGGGTGAAGGGTGGGGGGAGATGGGAAGAAAATTTTGAATTCAAATTCTTGTGGAAGTGAATGTTAAGAACTGAAAAATAAATAAATTGTGTATTGATAAAAAAAAGAAATATTGTGTCTGAGGGATCTGCTCAATTTGGCTGAAAAGTAGAGTGTGTGAAGGATAGTAATATATAGTGTGCCTAGAGAAATAAGCCCATATTAGTTTAACTTTTTTGTTTTTTTTATTTTTTAAATTTATTTTTAGATTATGACATTCATTTCCACAAAATTTTGAGTTCCAATTTTTCCCCATCTCTCCCCTCTCCCCACCCCCTAAAACTTTGTATTCTGATTGCCTCTTCCCTCAATGTGCCCTCCCTTCTATCACATCCCACCATTCCCTTATCCACATCTTCTCTCTTGTAGGGCAAGATAGATTTCTATACCCCATTACCTGCATTTCTTATTTCCCAGCTACATGGAATAACAATTCTCAACATTATTTTCTAATACTTTGATTTTGATTTTTTTTCCCTTCCTCCCTCCCCACCCATTCCCAGTGAGAAGGCAAGCAATTCAATACAGTCTGTATATGTGTCATTTTGCAAAAGACTTCCATAATTAGTGATATTGTGTAAGACTAAGTATATTTCCCTCCATCCTACTCTGTCCTCCATTAATTCCATTCTCTCATTTGACCTTGTTCTTTCCCTAAAGTGTTTATTTCTAGTTACTCCCTTTCCGCATTGCTCTCCCTTCTATCATCTGCCTCATCCCATCTGTCCCCTTCTCCCCTGCTTTTCTGTAGTATAAGACAGATTTTCATACCAAATTGAGTGAGCATGCTATTCCTTCCTTAAGCCATATGTGAAAAGAGTATGCTGCTTTCCCCCTCTTACCTCCTCCCTTTTCTCCTCCATTGAAAAAGATTTTTCTTTTCTCTTTTATGAGGGATAATTTGCCCCACTTCATTTCTCCCTTTATCCTCCCAAAATATTCCTCTCTCACACCTTTATTTTTTTATAGATATCATCCCTTCTGATTCAACTCAACCTGTGCTCTCTCTCTCTCTCTCTCTCTCTCTCTCTCTCTCTCTCTCTCTCTCTCTCTCTCTCTCTCTCTCTCTCTCCCTCTGTGTGTGTGTGTGTGTGTGTGTGTGTGTGTGTGTAAACCCTCCAACTACCCAGATACTGAGAGAAGTCTCAAGAGTTACAAATATTATCTTTCCATGGAGGAATGTAAAGAGTTCAGCTTTAGAAAGTCTTTTATGATTTCTTTCCTATTTACCTTTTCATGCTTCTCTTAATTCTTGTATTTGAAAGTCAAATTTTCTCTTCACTTCTAGTCTTTTCATCAGGAATCCTTGAAAGTCCTCTACATCACTGAATGACTATTTTTCCTTTGAAGTATTATACTCAGTTGTACTGGATAGGAAATTCTTGGTTTTAATCCCAGTTCCATTGACTTCTGGAATATCCTATTCCAAGCCCTTTGATCTCGTAATGGAGAAACTGGTAGATCCTGTGTTATTCTGATTGTATTTCAAAATACTCGAATTGTTTCTTTCTAGATGTTTGCAATATTTTCTCCTTGACCTAGGAACTCTGAAATTTAGCCACAATGTTCCTAGGAGTTTCTCTTTTCGAGACTCTTTCAGGAGAAGATCAGTGAATTCTTTCAGTACGCATTTGTCCTCTGGTTCTAGAATATCAGGGCAGTTTTCTTTGATAATTTCATGAAAGATAATGTCTAGGCTCTTTTTTCATGAATTTCATGTAGTCCCATAATTTTTAAATTCTCTCTCCTGGATCTATTTTCTGGTTCAGTTGTTTTTCCAATGAGATATTTCACATTATCTTCCATTTTTTCATTCTTTTGTAATTTCTTGGTTTATCATATAGTCATTAGCTTCCCTCAGTTTCACTCCCATTTTTAAAGAACTATTTTCTTCAGTGAGCTTTTGAACCTCCTTTTCCTTTTGGCTGATTCTGCTTTTTAAAGCATTCTTCTCCTCATTGTCTCTTTAGACCTCTTTTGCCATTTCAGTTAGCCTATTTTTAAATATGTTATTTTCTTCAGCATTTTTGGGTCTTCTTTAGCAAGCTGCTGACTCACTTTTCAAGCTCTTCCATGGCCTGAGCTCATTGCGCATTCATTTTGGAGGTACTGGATGCAGAAGCTTTGACTTCCTCTGACAGTATGCATTGTTCTTCCTCATCTGAAAGGATGGAAGGAGATACCTGTTCATCAAGAATGTAACCTTCTGTGGTCTTATTTTTTTCCCCTTTTTTGGGCATTTTCCAAGCCAGTTACTTGACTTCTGAATTCTTTGTCAAGAGGAGGGTCCTAGTGCTCCTCCTCACCCCCGGACTGGACTCAAGGCTGAGATTTAGATCAACTGTTCAATTCCCCCAGGGTTTTTATTTTTTTTTTATTTATTTTTTAATTTTAATTTATTTATTTAGCTTTTTACATACATTTTCACAAATTTTTGGGTTCCAAATTTTCTCCCCTTTTCTCCCCTCCCCCCACCCCAATATCCCAAGCAATCTAATTTTCCCTATCTCCAATCTGTCCTCTCTTCTGTCATCCCCTCCCTTCCCTTGTCTCTATCTTCTCTTTTCTCCTGTAGGGCCAGATGACTTTCTATTCCTCATTAACTGTATGTCTTCTTTCCTAGTTGCAACAACAACACTAAACAATTGTTCCTAAAACTTTGAGTTCCAAATTCTCCCCATCCCTCCCTCCCCACCCATTCCCTTTGGTACGGCAGGCAATTCATTATAGGCCATATCTGTGTAGCTTTGCAAATGACCTTCCTGATAGTCGTGTTGTGTAAGACTAACTGAATTGCCATCCCTCCTAACCTGCCCCTCATTGTTTCTCTTCTGTCCTTTGATCCTGTCCCTCCCCAAGTGTTGACTTTCAATTACTCCCTCCTCCCTTTGCCCTCCCTTCCATCATCCCCCCCCCAATAACTCCTTCTCCCCTGCTTTCTTATACTGTAAGATAGGTTTTCATACCAAAATGAGTGTGCATTTCACTCCTTCGTTTAGTCAAATGTGATGAGGGTAAACTTTTGTTTGTTTGTTTTTGTTTTTTTTTTTCCCCTCAGCTCTCCTCTTTTTCCCTCCACTAAAAACATCTCCTACTTGCCTCTTAAATGACATATAGTTACCCCCTTCCATTTCCCCCTCTTTCCTCTCACTACATTTCTCTCTCACCATTTACCTTAATTTCTTTTAAGGTATGTTCCCATCCTGTTCAGTTCAATCTGTGCTCTCTGTCTCTGCATGTGAATGCATATGTGTATGTGTGTGCATGCATGTACATGTGTATGTGTGGTCTCACCAACCACCCAGATATTGAAAAGTTTTAAGAGTTAGAAATATTGTCCTTCCCTGTATGAATGCAAACAGTTCATTTCTGGTAAGTCCCTTAATACTTCTCCTTGCTGTTTGCTTTTGCATGCTTCCTCTCATTCTTGTGTTTGAAAGTCAAATTTTCTTTTCAGCTCTGGTCTTTTCATTAAGAATGATTGAAAGTCCTCTGTTTCATTGAAAGACCATATTTTCCCTTGAAGTATTATACTCAGTTTAGCTGGGTAGGTGATTCTTGGTTTCAGTCCTAGTTCCTTTGCCTTCTGGAATATCCTATTCCACGCCCTTCGATCCCTTAATGTAGAAGCTGCTAGATCTTGGGTTATCCTGATTGTATTTCCACAGTACTGGAATTGTTTCTTTCTAGCTGCTTGCAAGATTTTTTCCTTGAGCTGGGAGTTCTGGAATTTGGCCACAATGTTCCTAGGAGTTTCTCTTTTTGGATCTCTTTCAGGTGGTGATCGATGGATTCTTTCAATACTTATTTTGCCCTCTGGTTCTAGAATGTCAGGGCAGTTTTCCTTGATAATTTCATGCAAGACGATATCTAGGCTCTTTTTTTGATCATGGCTTTCAGGTAGTCCCATAATTTTTAAGTTGTCTCTCCTTGATCTATTTTCCAGGTCAGTTGTTTTTCCCATGAGATATTTCACATTCTCTTCCATTTTTTCGTTCTTTTGGTTTTGTTTGGTGATTTCTTGGTTTCTCGTAAAGTCATTAGACTCCATCTGTTCCATTCTAATTTTGAGAGAACTATTAAATTCAGTGAGCTTTTGAGCCTCTTTTTCCATTTGGCTCATTCTGCTTTTGATAGCATTCTTCTCCTCATTGGCTTTTTGAACCTCTTTTGCCAATTGAGTGAGCCTATTTTTCAAGGTGTTAATTTCCTCAGCATTTTTTTGGGTCTCCTTTACCAAGATATTGACCTTTTTTTCATACTCTTCTTGCATCTTTGTCATTTCTCTTCCCAGTCTTTCCTCCACCTGTCTAACTTGCTTTTCAAAATCCTTTTTAAGCTCTTCCAAGGCATGAGCCCACCCAACACCCCCCTGGGGTGTCTGGGGTACTGAGGCCTCGCCCTCCACATCTTTCCCTGATGGGAAAAATACGTTCTCGTCCTCCCCATCAGATCCAAAGGACGGGATCATTTGCATTTGTTGGAAAAAACTCTCTAAAGTCTTATTTTTCTTCCCCTTTCTAGGCATTTTCCCAGCCAGTTACTTGACTTCTGAGATTCCTTTCCACCCCCGCCTGGATCCGCCCAGCTAGTGCTTGGCCTCTGAGATTCAAATGCGCTTTCCGCGGCAAGCTTTAGTTCTAGCGCAGGGGTGGGGGCAGGGCCCTCAGGGGCTTTTTGCAGAGACTTTCAGGAACGGAGCGGGTGGGGGGGGGGGCCCCCCGCCCGCTGTGCTCAGCTCCCTTGGGGCTTTTATTCAGAGGCGTTCAGCAGTAGAGCAGGGTGGGGGCAGGGCCGTCTCCCCTGCTCGGCTCCCTCAGGTTGGAAAGACCTTCAGTATTGAAGATCCTACCTGCTGCTGGGGGATTCCTGAGTCCCGGGCCGTTGCCGCCTCAGCCGCCCGCCCACGCCTCTGCCTCTGCCGCTTCCTGCCCCCGTCTCTGCCGCAGCCGCTTCCTCCCGAGGGGGCCCAAGTCACGGAGGCGCTCCGCTCCCCTCCCCTATCGCAGCTTTCTTTCTTACTGACCTGTAGCTTCTGTGGGCGGAGGGACTTTCCCGGCTGCCGGAGCTTCCCCCGGAGCTTTCCTCTCTGAAGTCTGCTCGGGTCAGCTTCTCTGGGTCGCGGCCAGGGGTGGGGGTGGGGTCCGCTTTCCGGGTGCGATGGACCCCGGGGACGGCTCTCCAGGGTTCAGTGGAACGGAAATCTCTTCCCCTATGTTTATGCACCCCCTGCAGAAATTCAGAATTTATGGGGATCTCCTTTTACCTCAATTCCATGGGTTGTGGGCTCGGAGCTTGTAAATGTGCGTCCTTCTACTCCGCCATCTTGGCTCCGCCCCTCTCCCCCAGGGTTTTTAAGCTGAGCCACTCCCACAATGGAAGCTGCATCCCATCTACCACTGCCAAGCAGAACTGCCACCCTGCTGCTGCTGCCTGGGGCCTGTGCTGGGGGGGAATCTGCTTCCCTCTTGCCCAGCTGGGAAAGTCCTCTCACTGACCTTTGAAGCTTTTGTTGGTGCTTGTGGGTTGAGGGAATCTGAGACCCTCCCTGATGGGGTTCTGCCCTGGAGGCCTATTCTGGTCCTGTTCTTCCTGGTGCCAAGCGACCAGGTCTGTACTCTCCTCTACTCAGTGTTCCATGGGATAGACCTTTCCTGTCTTCTTTCCAGATTACCTTTGGTGGGAAATCTCTTTCACTCTGTCATTCTGTAGCTTCTGCTGCTCTAGAGTTTGTTGACAGTCATTTTTTATGGGTATTTTATGGGCTGTGGATGAAGAGGTATAGTGTGTGCATCTTTCTACTCCACCATCTTGGCTCTGCCACCCCATTAGATTATTAAAGCCAAAGTGAAGTGTTGATTTTGTCATAAAGATAAGAGGCTATCATTGGGGCTTTTTGAGTAGGGATAGCAAATGGTCAGACCTGGGCTTTAGGAATGTAACTGTCAGTCAAACTGGTGGATGACAGAGGGACAAGCAAAATTCATATCGCCATGCTTTGTCAAGTTATTCCCCAAGGATTAGTTAAGATAATGAGGAGCTTGCTGGGGTATGGCTTATTATCTGGTAGCTTTCCATTTTAACTAATTATACTTGCTAACAAAACTAGCAAAACTCAGTTGTGTCATTGTCATTAACCCCACTTGGTTTGGTGTGCTGTTGCAAGTCCCACTTGTTCTGTCAGAGTTATGTCTCTAGTTCTGGGTCTCTCACCTCTCTGAGAACTCCTGGTAAGTGTTCTCATGGGTCCTTGATGAACCTCACCTGGGACATCTTCCCTCTTCACACTCTCACTTGGTAATCGAATTCATTTTCATAGTTTCAACTGCCACCTTTGTGTAGATGACTCCCAAATCTCTATTTATAATTCTGACCTCTCTTCTAAGGAGAGGTTTTGACTGGTTACAAAACCTTTTACCTAGATATTCTGCAATATTCCAAAGTCGTCATCTTCAAAATTAAGCTTTTCATTTCCCCTAAAACCATATTTATTTCTTACTCTGCTATTGCATTCTGTTCTACTACCATCCTCCCAGGTTTCTCAAGTTTGTAACCTTAGCATTATCTTCGCCTCTTCCTTCTCCCTGGCCTCTAATTAATTACCAGGTTCTTCACTTTTATCCAAAACAAAAGTAACACACACACACACACACACACACACACACACACACACACACACACCCTCAAATCCAGCCTCTTTTCCCTACCTCCACTTTAACTCCCCTTGTACAGTCCTTCATTACCACCTGTCACAGTTACTATAAGAGTAATGCTGGCCTGATTCCATACTAGGAAAACTAGAGATATAACTAAGTAGTTATATATATGTGTGTATATATATATATATATATATATATATATATATATAAAACATATAACAATATTATACATGATATGTCATCATAACAACAAACATAAGATTTCAGCAAAAGCTTTTGATGAGATACAACACATTCTTACAAAAATACTAGAAAACTTGGGAATAAATGGAACTTTCTTGAATGTGATCAGTAGCATTTATCTAAAGCCTAGAGCCAGTATTATCAGTAAAGGAGATAAACTAGAGGACTTTCCAGTCAGATCAGAGGGTCAAACAAATATTTCCCTTATTGCCATACATTTAATATAGTGCTAGAAATGTTTGTTATAGCAACCAGATGAGAAACAGAATTTGAAGAAATAAAGGCAAAGAAGAAACAAAATGATTCCTTTTTGTACATAAAATGATAGTTTATTTAGAGAACTTTAAAAAGTCAACTAAAAATTAATTGAAACATTAACAACTTAAGCAAAGTTGCAGGACAGAAAATAAGTTAATAGTAAAAAATATGTGTAGGTGTAAACATATGTATATATGTGTACACACACATATATTGTATTTATATATGCACATATATAATTATTATCAGTATTCCTATATAATATCAACAAAATCCAGCAAGAAGAAATAGAAAAGAAATTCCATTCAAAACAATTGCAGAAAGTATAATATATTTGGTAGTTTCTCTGCCAGGACACACACAGGAATTACATGAACACAATTACAAAGTACTCTTTACATAAACACAGATCTAAATAATTGGGAAAATATTAGTTGCTCATGAGTTAATAAAATGAAATGATAATACTACCTAAATTAATTTCCTTACTTCATATGATGCAAACTACTAAAAGGTTACTGTGTAGAGCTAGAGAAAATAACAAAATTGATCTGAAGGAGCAAAAGGTCAAGAATATTAAGAGAATTAATGAAGAAAAATAGGAAAAAAAAAGGGTCTAGCAGTACCAGATATCAAACGATACTACAAAGCTATATTTGTTAAAATAATTTTGTACCAGATAAGAAATAGAAATGATCAATAGTACAAATTAAGAGCAAATATAGAAAAGTAAGCACAGCAGTCTAGTGCTTGATAAAACCACAGAAGTGGCACTGGGGAATAGAGTGATATGCTTGGAGGGAGGAGGACCTGAGTTCAAATCCAGCCTCAGATACTTATTAGCTCTGTGACCTCAGGCAAGTCATTTAAACCTGTTTACCTCAATTTCTTCACCTGTAATATGAACTGGAGAAGGACATGGCAAACTACTGCAGTATCTTTGCCAAGAAAATCCCAAATGTTGTCACAAAGAGTCAGACATTACTGAAAAAGAGTAAACACATTGAGGAAACTTGAAAGTAGTCTGGCAGAAATTAAGCATAGACCAATATTACACTCTCTAACAAAATTAACTGTATACATGATTTAAACATAAAGGGTGATGTCATAAATAAACTAGAGAAGCAAGGAAGACATTGTCAGATCTACAAGTGGGGTTAGAATTTATGATCAAACAAGACACAGATGATCACAGAGTTAAAATGTACAATTTTCACTAATAAAATATAAAAAATTTGCAAACAAAACAAATGCAGCCAAAATGAGGGGGGAAAGGCAAATGGAGAAAAATGTCTTTTCATCAATTTTATCATTTAGATCTCATAAAGGTCTCATTTCTAAATGACATGTTTAACAAATTCAAATTCATAAGAATAAGGGCTCTTCTTCCATTGATAAATGGTCAAAATATATGAAAAGACAGCTTCAGAGGAACAAATCTAAGTTATTAGTACTCAGATGAATAACGCTTTAAATCCCTAATAATTATTGAAATGCAAATTAACACAACCCTGAAGTTTCATGACACACCCATCAGATTGACAAAGTTGATAAGAAATAAACATGACAAATGCCGTAGATGCTGTGGGAAAATAGGTATTATTTAATGCACTCTTAGTGTTGGAGTTATGAACTGAAGCAACCATTCTGGAAAGCAATTTGTAATTTTACCAAAAAGTCATAAAGTGTGTCTGTATCCTAAAGAGATAGAAGAGAAAGCATCATATATGTAATTCTTGTTGTGATGGCCAAGAATTGGAAACTGAGGGTGTTACCCATCAATTGGGAAATGACTGAACAAGTTATGGTACATAAATGTGGTATACTATTTTATTATAAAAACCAATCAAGGGAATAGTTTCAGAGAAACCTAGGAAAACATGTATAAACTGTTGAAAAATGAAAAAAGCAGAGCAGGAGAACGATTTCTACAATAACAACAAAATTGTGAAGACAACTTTGAAAAACAATTAGGAACTCTGATTAATAAATGATCAATTAGTATTCTGGAGGACCCATGATGGAACATGCTACTCACCTCCCAATAGAGAGGTGATAGACAAATACAAATTAAAACATTTTTAAAATATGACCAATATGAGAATTCTGTTATCGTTTCAGTTTTCATGTTTACAGCAGAGATTTTTGTTTTCTTCCCTTCTTAATGGGTGTTAGGTAGATGGGAGAGACATAATGAAGACCTGAAAATAAAATTGAATTAAAAATGGTACCTACTCCTGATTTTTTTTAATTTGAAGATCAATGTCAATTTCAATTTCAGTTCTGTTATTTGTTTTACTTCCTGCTGTTGTGTTTCATTATATTACTCATTATAAGTAATATTAAATAATCCAACTAAATAGCCCAGTCCCTACAAACAAGAACAAAAACAAACAGGTATGTGTAATTAAGGGCTTATCTGGAATACCATCATGGGATTCACTGAACCCAGCAAATAATGGGATCATCTTGTCCTCATTTTTCACTAACCAAGTATATAGCATTTTAAAAAATGTACAGTATCGAATCTGAGAACAACTAACTTTGGAACTTGGATTTTTCAATGCCATTTTGAGAAATCAACACTCTTATTTCTAGTGAAGGAGTAAATGAAAAATGACATTTTCATTAATTTATTTCCATTTAGAAGAACAAAGACACTGACGATTGATCATTCAAAGTACTAAACAGATAACTTTCCATTAGAACTATGTACACTTGTACTTCCAATAATGTGTAAGATAAACACAAAGTTCTGTATTTAGGTCCTTCCAATCAATTGTACAAGTAGAGAATTAGGCCCTTGTAATGTGAAATTTTTATGGAGAGATGATAAAATTTATATATCTGTCTTTGTGATAGTAAAGGAACCAATCAAATTCAACTTTTTACTTTTATTTTTTAAAAATGTTATTTATTTTAGACATTTTTTTCTTTTGAAATTTTGAGTTCCAAATTTTCTTCCTCCCTCTCATAGTTTCCCTCTTATCCACTGGTAAGGTAAATAGAATGATATAAATTATACATGTTAAATAATGCAAAACATATTTCCATATTAGCTATATCACAGAAAATCAAGAAAAGTAAAGAAAGTGAGAAAAATATACTTCAATGTGCACTCAGAATTCCTCACTTTTCTCTCTGGAGGTGGAAGCATTATCATGACTCCTTTCAAATTGTCTTAGATCACTGTATAGATAAGATTAGCCAAGTCTTTCACATTTGATCATCATTACAACACTTTATCTTGTTTCAGTTCATATAGGTATTGCTTTTTTTTTTCTAAAGCTATACCCCTCATCATTTCTTATAGCACCATAGTATGCTATGACAGTCATATGGCACAATTTGTTCAGTCATTCCCCAATTAATGATTATCTCTTCAGTTTTCAATTTTTTGCCACCACATAAAGAGCTGCTGTAAATATTTTTATGCAAATAGGTCCTTTTCCTCTAATCACTGCCTAGTAGTGGTATTGCTGGATCAAATCGCAAGCACAGTTTTATAGCTCTTTGGGCATAGTTCCAAATTTTTCTACAACTCACAATCCTTCTAACAGTTTATTAATCTACCAATTTTCCCCCATGCCCTCCAGCATTTGTCATTTGTGGTAAGTGTGAGGAATCTTAGAATTGTTTTAATTTGCATATCTCTAATCAGTAGTGATTTAAAGGATTTTTTCATTGATTATAGATAGCTTTGATTTCTTCTGGAAACTGATTATTCATATCTTTTGACCATTTATTAGTTGAGGAATGGCTCTTATTTTGACCAAGTTTCCTATATATTTGAGAAATGAGGTCTTTATCAGAGAAATTTGCCCTTTAAAAGTTTTTATTTTACTTCATTGTCCATGGTACCTTTCAGCAAAATGTAGTTTCCCTAATTATCTCTTTTAAGTAAATCATTTTTTTGCTTTTGTTTTATCTGAGATCATGTTTGCTACCCCCGACTTTTTTTTTTGCTTCAGTTAAAGCTTATTAGATTCTTATCCAGTTCTTTATTTTAACTCTCTGTATGTCTTTCTCTTTTGAGGGTATCTCTTGTAAGCAACTTATTAATTAAAGAAATAAATGTCTTTCTCTTTTGAGAGTATCTCTTGTAAGCAACTTATTAATGCAATCTGGTTTTTAATCCATTCTGCTATCTGCTTCTGTTTTATGGATGAACTCATCTTGTTGACATTCAGTTATGACCACTAACTGTATATTCTATTTTCTCCTGTTTATCTCTCTCTTTCTTTTTATCCTCTCCCTCCTCAAAAGTTTGTTTGGCTTCTGACCACTGCCTCCCTTTATCATACCTGTCTCCTTATCTTTTATACCTTTTCCTTCCTATTTCCCTATTGGGTAAGATAGATTTATATACCCAACTAAATATGTGTGTGTTTATGTATCACACACACACACACACACACACACACACACACACACACACACACACTCTTCCCTCTTTGAACTAATTCTGATGAGGATGAGGTTCAAACATTACTATTACCCTCTTTCTCCTCTCCATTTTCCCTTCCACTATAAAAGCTCTTTCTTGTGCACCTCCTTTATGTGAGAAAATTTGCCCCATTCCACCTCTCCTTTACCCCCCTTTCTCAGTGAATTACTCTTTCTCACCCCTCATTCTTTTTTTGGAGATCATCTCAACATAATAGATTCACACCTGTGACCTCTGTCTATGTAGACTCCTTCTAACTACTCTAATAATGATAATGTTTTTAGGAGTTGCATGTATCATCGTCTCATGTAAACAGTTAACTCCACTGAATTCTCTATGATTATTCTTTCTTGTTTAACTTTTTATGCTTCTCTTGAATCTTCTGTCTAAATGTCAAATCTCATATTCAGCTCTGATCTTTTCATCAGGAATGCTTGAGTGTCCTCTATTTTACTAAATGCCATTTTCCCTCCTGAAGGATTATATTTAGTTTTTCTAGGTAGATTATTTTATATCCTTTGCCCTCCAGAATATCATAGTCCAAGTTCTGCTCCTTTAACATGGAAGCTACTAAATCTTATATGATCCTGACTGTGGATCCATGGTATGTGAATTATTTCCTTCTGGCTGCTTGAAGTATTTTCTCTTTGACATGGGTACTCTGGGATTGGGGTATAGTATACCTAGAAGTCTTCATTTTAGGACTCTTTCAGGAGATAATTTCAATTTCTATTTTACCCCCTAGAGCTAAGCTATTGGGGGCAGTTTTTCATTATAATTTCTTCAAATATGATATCTAGATTTTTTTTTATCATGACTTTCTGGTAGTCCAAGAATTCTTAAGTTATCCTTCTTTGATCTATTTTCTAGGTTAGTTGTTTCTATGATGAGATGTTTTACACTTTCTTCTATATTTTTTCATTCTTTTTACTGTGATTGTTTCTTGATATTTCATGGAGTCATTTAGCTTCCATTTACCCAATTCCAATTTTTAGGGAATTATTTTCTTCAGTGAATTCTTGTACCTTCTTTTCTGTTTGGCCAATTTTGTTTTGCAAGGAGCCCTTTTCTTCAGTGAATTTTTGTGCTTCTTCTATAATTGGGCCAACTCTGATTTTCAACTCTGATTCAATATATTTTGCAGCTCTTTTATCAAGCTGTTAATTCTCTTATAATTTTCTTGCACCATTTTCATTTCTTTGTCCAGTTTTCCCTCTACCACTCATCTCTTTCTTTAACTGTTCCAGGAATTCTTGTTGGGTTTGGATCCAATTTTTTCTTTGAAGTTTTGCTTGTAGTTGTTTTTATATTACTGTCTTCATCTGAGCTTATGTCTTGGGCTTCCCTGCCACCATAGTAGCTTTTTATGATCAAGTTTTTTGTTGTTGTTTGCTCATTTTTCCAGCTTATTTCTTATTTTTTCTATGCCATTATAATTATTTATTTAATTTCAACCACTTATTTTCCCCAAATTTTATCTATTTAATGGAGTTGTTCTCTGGCACTATAGCCTTCTGATTAGAGAATCAGTGTAAATATTTGTAGGGCCTGGGTGCAAGTACTTCTGACATATCCTGGCTTTGTGACCCTGCCCAAGATACTTAAATCTGTTAATTCTGTGGAAAATCCTTTGAAACAAGTTGTGAAATGGTTGCCAATCTACAATGATTAGCATAGGCAGTTTTAGTAGTTTTCTAAACAAATGAAATAGAGGTTTATGAAATACAATAGTCTTAAGGAAGTTAAATTGTAAATCACCTAACAATGGCAAAGGAGAGGCATATGGTGGGCATGTATAGGTTACATTACAGAGAAGAAATTATTCAGAAGAAGCATTTGTAAAGGATATTGTCAGAGAAATTTCTGACAGAGTGGAAAAAAGGTACATTGGTCATATAATAAGAGTGAATTATAGCTGATGGGAAAGGCAGTCTGGCTGTGCTGTTGCTTTATACATATTGCATCAAGAAAGTATGAAGAAAGTCCCCAGTATTCTGTCTGACACCCTCGTGGGAGATGTACAGGATGTACAAATAATGATCACAGAGATTAGATGGGAATGATGAGTTGTGATCTGCCCTTTCCCAGCTTATTTCTTGATTTTGAAAATTTTGTTGAAATTGGGCTCTGCTGTTCCAATCTTTTTGTGCGATTGTTTTGAGAGGTAGTTCTGGGAATGTGCAAGTTTTCTGTGCTTCCAAGGTCTTGTGATTCAGGGAGAGGCATGGTCTTTGTTCTCCTGGTCTGCACTCTTGTCTTTACCCTGCAATTAAAGTATTAGAATTTCTCTTAGCCCTGGAACTGTGAACAGGTCCCCTGCTCTCCTGCAGCCATAATACTAGCGCTCCTCTTTGCCTTGGAATTTGTTCCAGGGCCCCTGCTCCCTTTTGATTAATTACAAGTGCTCCTCTCTGCCCTGGTACTACAACCTCGAACAATGTATGGACAATAGAAATGCCAGTCATCATCAGCTGCACTCAGTTCCAGCAAAGGATTCCCTGTAATCTTTTTCCTGAACATTTTTCTACCCCCTTTGCAGTCTCTGGGTTGAGGGCTTCAGAAACTGCTACCACTGTTGCAGCAACCTCCAAGACCCAAGACTGTTGCTACTGACACACTCTGGATTGACTTCCACTCTGGTGTTACAGATTTCTCCTGCTGACCTCCTAAATTGTCTTAGGCTGGAAAAATATCTTACACTGATCTTTTGTTGGATGTGTCACTCCAAAATTTGATTTGAGGAGGTATTTTAAAGTTGTTTGAAGGGAGAATTCAGTTGGATGGTAACTATCTCTAATCCTCTATTTTGGCCCTGCCCTCCACTTTTTTTCTTATATTTTAATTTTAAATAATTTGTAGTCACAATGAAATCTTCCCTCTGTATGCCAGTCATATTTTAGATATGTCTATTGTTGAATTTCATATTTATCGTGTTTTCTATTTGTTCAAATTCTTTCAGAATTCATTAGCCTTTAAAATTATACAAATTGTCTACCTTGGAAATGTTGGAGAATTTCAGGGGTGCAGCCTGGTTGGCAATAAGTGGTATCAGAAGAAAATAATCAATATGGTTTTAAGCCATAGTATTTAAAAATCTGAAATTACTTGTAAAGACTCTGTCATGAGTGATCAGGAAGCACAAACAACTGCATTTTGTTTAGCCCCCCTCTATTTCTGAGTCCCTTAATTCCTCATTTAAGTTTCTCAAACAAATACTCAGAGTTGTACATTGTGTACTTATTATGTTAGGATTTTTCTCCTCTAGTTGATACTGAAAACATTTATTTTGGCAAGTCTGGACAATTTGGCACTTTGTGCCAGGAAAATATAGCTAAGAACTCTCCAGGAGACTAACTCAACAAAATCCCTCCTGCTACAATATATTCTTATACCACAGTTTTTTTTTTAAACCACTCCCAAATCACTTAGTTTCCAGTCTCTTTGTTATGACAAAGAACACTGCTATTAATATCTTGGAATATATTGGTCCTTTGTTACTGTCTTTGATTTTCTAAGTAGTGGGATTATGGAGTCAAATGATGAAGATACTTTAGTCCTTGCTTACATAATTCAAAATTGTTCTATAGAACAATTGAAGCAATTCATAGCTCCATGAACAATGTATTAGTATTCCTATCTTCCCACAATCCTTGAACATTGATTTTTCCTGTTTTTTTCCCTTATTTTTGCCAATCTTCAGGGTATGAGGTGAAACCTCAGAGTTGTGCAGATCTATGTTTCATTTATTATTAATGATATTGGACCATATTTTTAGATGGTCATTTATAGCTTGCACTTGTTTTGAAAACTATTTACTCACACCCTCTTACTCAGCAGTTATTGGGGAATGACTCAGTGATAAATATTTCTGTCAATTACCTGTGTATCTTAGATATCAAACTTTTGTCACTTCCACTTGATACCAATGTTTTTCTACTCAACAGCTCTTTTTCTTATTATGTTACAGTTGAAATTAAGATGAACCAAGGCAACAAAGTTCTAAGGATGTTCAATTTATTGGTAAGGTTAGGAGATACCATTTTGGAGCCTCTAGGTGGTACAATAGATAGTGTATCAGGCCTGAAGTCAAGAGGACTTACCTTCCTGAGTTCCAATCCAGCCTCTGACACTTATTAACTATGTGACTCTGGGCTTCCTCATCTGTAAAATAAGCGAAAGAAGGAAATGACAAATGACTCCAGTATCTTTGCAAGAAACCCCAAACAAAGTCACAAAGAACTAGAAACAACTGAAATGACTTAGAAACAATAACAAATTTCATACCCAAGCTATTCCACTGATACACCGCTCTATTTCTTATCTACTAAATTGTTTGTCATGATTACGACTTTGTATTATAGTTTGAAATCTGGTACTGCCAGGTATCAGATGTGGTTCAAATTTTGTTTAATTGATTCCTTTGACATTTTTTACCTTCTATTTTTGCAAATAAATTTTGCTATTATTTTTTCTAGCTCTATAAAATGATTCTTTGGTAGTTTAATAGATAAGGCACTGACTAAGTATATTAATTTAGGTAGAATTGTCATTTTCAAAAATATTGGCTCAGCCTATCCATGAGCAAAGAACATTTTCCCCAATTGTTTAGATCTGTATTTGTGTGAAAAACGTTGTGTAATTGTTTTCATCTAGTTCCTGGGCTTGTCTTGGCAGGTAGACTCCCAAGTATTTTATATTGTCTACAGTTAATTTAAATGGAATTTCTCTTTCTATGTCTTCCTGTTGGGTTTGGTTGGAAATATTTAGAAATGCTGATGATGTATGTAGATTTATTTTATGTTCTGAAACTTTGCTAAAGTTGATAATTGTTTCAACTACTTTTTTAGCTGATCATCTAAGTATTCAATTATATCATGTGCAAAGTGATAGTTTTGTTTCTTCATTGCCTCTTCTTATTTGTTCAATTTCTTTTTCTTCTCTTATTGCTATACCATTTCTAGCACTATATTGAATAGCAGTGGCAATAATGGACATCCTTGCTTCACTCTTGATCTTATTGAGAAGACTTCTAATTTATCTTCATTATAGATCATGCTTACTTTTGGTATAATGATAAGTAGGTAGATAATGCTTATCGTTTAAAAAAAAGTCTCTATTCCCATGCTTTCTAGTATTTTTGTTGAATTATTTTATTTGTTTTCAGTGCTTACAATCACTTGCATAAAGCTTAGATTTTTTCCTCCTCCTTCCCCCATCCCTCCCCACTCCCTTGCTGAGATGGCATAAAATTTCATATTGGTTCTACCATACATTATTATTAAATACATTTTCACTTTAGTCATGTGACATAAAAGAATTAAAATGAATAGGAGAAATCATAAAACAAATCAAATGAAACATGATCATTCTGTGATCAACTTCCATAGCTCTTTCCCTGGATGTGGAAGGCATTTTGCCTCAAGAGTCCACTGGGAATTTTTAAGTCCTTGCATTGCAATGAAGTACTAAGTCTACCAGAAAAATTCCTCACACACTGTGGTTGTTGCTGTGTACAAAGTTCTCCTGGTTCTACTCCTTTCACTCAGCATCAGTTCATAGCTTTCTAGTATTTTTGAATAGGAATGAGTGTTTTTTTTTTTTTTGTCAAATGCTGTTTCTCTATTTTTTAGATAATATTTGACTTTTGCTGTTTTAAATTATTGAAATGGTCAATTATGCTTATAGTTTTCCTAATATTGGTTGACTTCTGCATTACTGGTATATATCCCATGTGGTAGTAATGTATGATCTTTGTGGCATCTTGCTATAATCTTCCTGTTAGCATTTAACTAATTTTTTTTGCATTAATATTCATTAGGGAAATTGGTCTTTAGCTTTCTTTTTCTTTTTGCTCTTTTTGGATTGGATATCAAAATCATATTTGCCACATAGAAGGAATTTGGTAGGACTTCTTTAAAATATTTTATACAATATAAAAATGAATTGTTCTTTAAATATTTTGTAGAAATCACTTGTAAATCACTAGTAAATCCAGTTGGTCTTGAAAATTTTTTTCTGAGGGAGCTTATTTATGGCTTGTTCCAATTTCTAAGATAGGATTATTTAAGTTCCTATTGTTAATCTGGGCATTTATACTTTTATAAATATTTATCCATTTCACTTAATTGGTCAGTTTTATTGGCATATAAGTAGGCAAAACAGCTTCTAATGATTGCTTTAATTTCATCTTCATTGGTGGTGCATTCACCCTTTTCATTTTTGATACTGGTAATTTGGTTTTCTTGTTTATTTTTTTAAAAATCAAATTAAGCAATGGTTTATCTATTTTATCTCTTTTATTCATAAAGCCAGCTCCTTGTTTAATTTATTAGTTCAATTTTTAACTTTCAATTTTATTAATCTCTCCTTTGATTTTTGGGATTTCTATTTTGCTGTTTAATTGGGGATTTAAAATGTCTTCTTTTTCTAGGTTTTTTATTTTTTTATTTTATTTTTTCAACCATCCTCTTATTTTTTTAAATTTTTTTTAAAAAATGTTTTGTTATTTTTAAATTTATTTTTGTTTTTTCTTGAATTTTATTTTATTTTTCATTTTTAACACAGTTCATATCACATAAAACAATTCCAACTTTGATAAGGTGATATCTCTTTTAAAGCATTTACAATATAGGCCACAAATGAATTTTTTTTAAACATTAACCAACTGAGACACAAATAGTAACTATGTATACTAACTTCACAAGCCCTTGACCTAATTGTCTCTACACTATTACTACGAATTAAAAGACCCTAACTTATTTTTATTGGTCTAAAGTCCTAAGCCTAATAGCTTAATTTTAGACTTAACCTCAGATGTTCCCCTACCAACAATCTATAATTTTATGGATCTGGTATTAAGCTCACAAACCTTTTGACTATGGGAAATTGCCACCAAGAGTAGGGATATTGCAGGGAAACAATATCTCCCCAACTTCATGTCAATTCCAGGCAGGAGTAGATGGTCAACTTGCATTCAGTGAGGCTTAAGAGTCTGCCAGGTGTCAGTGGGGAAACTGAGTCAGGAGACCCCCCCCCACCTCAGCCCAGGCTGAACAGCTGCTCTCCCACCCTTCCCATGAGATCATCTTTTGCAGTTCATACCAGCATCTCACAGGTTTACTGGCATCATGGATTGGAGGCTCAGACTGCCTTTCTTGCTATCCATACCTAGAGTTAAACTCAGAACAGTCAGTTAATAGTCCCATTGAATCTTAAAATAGCAAGTTCTAATAACCAGGTTTCAGATATGACTATAATTTCACATTGGCTAAGGAACATCTTTTGAGGCAAGTCTTAAGTGGCTTACGTGCCTTTCTATATATATTCTAGTGCCTGACTAAATAACAATCATAAAATCAAATTTACCTTTAAAACCTTAACTTTTCCATCAATGCCAAATTTTACCCAAGGTTACCTGCATCTAGGAAACTTAGACTAAAATTCTTTTCCCCAAATTAAAGATGTCTCTGATTTAGTCTCAGTAATTAATTCAGTTAATTGTTTTAATACTAATTGCTTTTACATCACTTTGTAACATGTCCAATTTTGTCCCCATCTCTCCCCTCTCACCATCCCCTAATACTTTGCATTCTGATTACCCCTTCCTTCAATGTACTCTTCCTTCCATCACACCCTACCTTTCCCTTATCCCCATCTTCTCTCTTTTCTTGTAGGGCAAAATGAATTTCTATACCCCATTACCTGTGTTTCTTATTTCCCAGTTATATGTAATAATAATTCTCAACTTTTGTTTCTAATACTTTGAATTCCAACTTCTCTCCTCCCTCCTTATCCCCACTGAGAAGGCAAGCAATTCAACAGACTAAACATGTGTCATTTTGCAAAAGACTTCCATAATAATCATGTTGTGTAATACTAACTATATTGTCCTCTAACCTACTCTATCTGCCCTTGTTTTTTTATTCCCCTATTTGATCATGTCCCTTCCCAAAAGTGTTTATTTCTAGTTACTCCTTTCTCCCATTTTCCCTTCCTTCTATCATTCCCCTCACCCCACTTGCTGCCTCCTCCCCTGCTTTCCTGTAGTGTAAGATAGATTTTCATACCAAATTTAGTAAGCATGTTATTTCCTCCTTAAAGCACATGTGGAAAGAGTAGCTTCACTTTTCCCCTCTCCCCTTCTCCCTTTTCTCCTCCATTGAATAAGATTTTTCTTATCTCTTTTATGAGTCATAGCCTGCCCCATTCCATTTCTCCCTTTCTCCTCCCAGTATTTTCCTCCCTCATCCCTTAATTTTTATTTTATTTTTGTTTTTTTGTGAATATCATCTCTTCTGATTCAACTCAACCTGTAGTCTCTGTTCATATGTGTGTGTGTGTGTGTGTGTGTGCATGCATGTACAATCCCTCCACCTACCCAAATACTGAGAGAAGTCTCAAGTTATAAATATTTTCTTTCCATGTAACAATGTAAACAGTTCAGCTTTAGGAAGATTTTTATGATTCCTCTTCCCTGTTTACCTTTTCATGCTTCTCTTGATTCTTGTGTTTGAAAGTCAATTTTTTTCTTCAGTTCTGGTCTTTTCACCATGAATGCTTGAAAGTCCTCTATATCATTGAATCACCATTTATTCCCTTAAAGTTTTATACTCAGTTTTGCTGGGTAGGTGATTCTTGGTTTTAATCCCAGTTCCTTTGAATTCTGGAATATCCTATTCCAAGTCCTTCGATTCCTTAGTGTTGAAGCTGCCAGATCCTGTGTTATCCTGATTGTATTTCCAAAATACTCGAATTATTTCTTTCTAGCTCTTTGCAGTATTTTCTCCTTGATCTGGGAACTGTAAAATTTGGCCACAATATTCCTAGGAGTTTCTCTCTTTGAGTCTCTTTCAGGAGGTGATCAGTGGATTCTTTCAGTGTTTATTTTTCCATCTGGTTCTAGAATATCAAGACAGTTTTCCTTGATAATTTCATGGAAGATAATGTCCAGGCTCTTTTTTTGATCATGCCTTTCAGGATAGTCCCATAATTTTTAAATTGTCTCTCCTGTATCTGTTTTCCAAGTCAGTTGCTTTTCCAGTAAGATGTTTCACATTATCTTCTATTTTTTCAAACTTTTGGTTTTGTTTTTTAACTGCCTGGTTTATGTCATAGTCATTAGCTTCCCTGAACTCAATTCTCTCTTTTAAGGAACTGTTTTGTTCCATGAGCTTTTGAAACTTCTCCTCCATTTGGCTAATTCTGCTTTCTTTCTCCTCATTGGCTTTTTGGACCTCTTTCCAATTGAGTTAGCTTCTTTTTAAAGGTATTATTTTGTTCAGCATTTTTTTGGTTCTCCTTTAGCAAGCTGCTAACTCACTTTTCAAGCTTTTCTATTGCCTGAGTCCAATTTAAGTTAACTTTGGAGGCCCTGGAGGCAGGGGCCTTGACTTCCTGTGACAGTATGCCTTGTTCTTCCTCATCTGAAAGAATGGGAGGAAAGACCTGTTTACCAAGAAAGTAATCTTCTATGGTCTTATTTTTCCCCCGGTTTTTTGGGCATTTTTCCAGCCTGTTACTTGACTTCTGAATTCTTTGTCAAGTAGATGGTCCTATTGGCCCTTCTCTCCCCAGTATCATGTTCAAGGCTGAGATTGGACTCAGTTGCTTGATTTCCCCGGGGCTTTGGGTGGGGGCAGGGCCATCACTGAGGGCTGAAGTTTAGATCAGCTGCTCCCTACCCCCAGAAGCTTTAAGCTGAACTGCCTGGATAATGGACCCAGGTTGCTTCCCAGACACCATGGCAGCCTGCAGTCTGCTGCTGCTGTTGCTGCCATCAGGGACCCCACTCCCCTCTCACCCTGCTGGGAAAGCCCTCTCACACTGACCATTGGAGCTTTCTTTGTTGCTTGTGGGTTGAGGTATCTGTGATCCTCCCCATGGGGAACTCTGCCCCAAGGTCTGTTCAGGTCCTGTTTCTCCCAGTGCAGCACAGCCAGGGCTGGGCTCTGCTCCACTCAGCATCCCATGAGATAGACCTTTCCTGTTGGCCTTCCAGGTTACCTTTGGCTGGAAACCTCTTTCACACTGTTGTTCTGTGGTTTCTGCTGCTTTAGAATTTGATAAGAGTAATTTTTTACAGGTATTTTGTGGATTGTAGGTGAAGTGCTAGCATATCTTTCTACTCTGCCATCTGGGCTCTGTCCCCTGTTTTCCAGGTTTTTAAAAAAATTGCATGCCCAATTCATTATCCCTCTCTCTCTCTCTCTCTCACACACACACACACACACACACACACGTACACAGACACACGCACACACAGACACACATGCACACACACACACATTGATGTAAGCATTTAGAGATCTAAATATTTTCCTAAGCTGCATCCCACAAATTTTGCTATGTTGTCTCCAAATCAGCAATAATAACAGAAATACAAATGATAGAAACTCCACAGTTGCATCTCATACTCATAAGATTGCCAAAGAGGGGTTGGAAGGGCTTTGATAAAATAGGCATATTAGTGCATTGCTGATGGAGCTGTCAACTGGTCTACCCATTCTGGAAAGCAATTCAAAAGAGTTCTCCCCATCCCTCCCCCTGCAAACAATGTAAAACCAAAACAAAATTGTTCATACTCTTTGACCCAGTGATGCTACTACTAGACCAATCTCCCAAACAGATTTCTTTTGAAAAGAAGTCCCAGTGAACTAAGATAGCCAGCATTTTCTTTTTCCTCTTTCCTTTTGCACTTTCTGTATGAAACTTTTTTGCTATTGTATATCTCAAAGAAGATTAGCACATTAACATTTGTGTGTTGCTACTTGGTGAACAGAAATTGGGAATAAAACCTCAATCTGGATACTGCAATAGGCTTATCCATGCCCCCTCACTAAAGGCTGGGACTAGCAAGGGAAACTGTGAAAATGGGCTCTGCCTAGGAAATCACAAACACAGTTGCGCCACCTGTGATGGTTTTCTAAGCCAATTCAAAGTGATAACCTGGAGAAATGAAAGCAAAAAAAGGTATTTACAATCTGAAGTCATCATTCCTTTAGTATTTTTTTTTTAAGTAGCCATAATCCCACAATGAAAAGGAAGAGATCAGGGAGGTGGCTATGTGGCCTGTCCTGTTCCCTGCACCATTCTTTACTACATATGGTTAGGCCCTACCACATTAACCCTATTAAGTAAAGAAAATCAACTCAATGTCGTAAGAAATTTTACCAATGAAATAATCAGCTGTGATTTTGGATGACCAATGATTTCTGACAGAAGAAATCTCAAGGTGCAGAATTGGCATTCATTTTTCAGACATGATAGGGTCATTGAAACATTTAAAACATAATCAGAAGTAAGTGAAAGGAAGTTCAGAAAGAAGCAGATGAACCTAACAGCTTTGAAAATAATATTATTTACTTTAAGTTGTACATGACAGATATTCATGGTTTTATGTATAGTTCTCATTCTCTGTCCATTTGTGTATATGAGAATACTGCTTTTATTTATGTTTACTAAGTTGAGGGTTTAAAAAATTAACCAGTTTCTTATTATCTTAGATATCTTAAAGATAGTTATTCTATCTTTATTGATTTTTTTGAGCAAAAATTTCTTTTAAAAAAACAAATGTTAGTAAAATCATTTATTTTATCTTTTATGATGACTTTATCCCTTCTTTCGTTAAAAAATATGCTTTTCCCCAATTGATAGATGGTCAAAGGTTATGAACAGTCAGTTTTCAGAGGAAGAAATTAAAGATATCTATAGTCATATGAAAAATTGCTTTAAATCACTATTGATTAGAGAGATGCAAGTCAAAACAATCTGAGATACCACGTCACACCTATCAGATTGACTAACATGTCAGAACAGGAAGATGATAAATGTTGGAGAAAATGTGGGAGAGTTGGAACACTAATTCGTTGTTAGTGGAGCTGTGAGCTGATCCACCCATTCTGGAGAGCAATTTGGAACTATGTCCAAATGGCTACAAAAATGTGCATACCCTTTGATCCAACAGTATCACTTCTAGGACTGTATCCCCAAGAGATCATAAAAATGGGAAAGGGTCCCACATGTACAAAAATATTTATAGCAGCTCTCTTTGTGGTGGCCTCAAACTGGAAATCAAGGGAATGCTCATTAATTGGGGAATGGCTGAATAAATTATGGTATATGAATGTAATGGGATATTATTTTGCTATAAGAAATGATGAACAGAAAGACTTCAGAGAGGCCTGGAAAGACTTATATGATCTGATGCTGAGTGAAAGGAGCAGAACCAGGAGAACTTTGCACACAGCAACAACCACAGTAGGCAAGAATTTTTTCTGGTAGAATTAGAACTTCATTGCAATGCAAGGGTCTAAAAAATTCCCAATGGTCTTTAAAGCTAAACGCCTTCCATATCCAGAGAAAGAATTATGGAATTCAATTGCAGAATGTAGCAGATCATCTTCTTTTGTATTATGTTTTGGTTTGTTTTATGATTTCTCCTATTCATTTTAATTCTTTTATGCAACATGGCTATGGTGAAAATGTATTCAATAGGAATGTATGTGTAGAACCTATATAAAATTGTATGCCATGTCGGGGAAGGAAGGGGAGGGAGGGAAAAAAATCTAAGTTATATGGTAATGATTATAGAACCCTGAAAATAAATAAAATAAAATAAATAAATCTGCTTGTCATAGTTGTACAAGGTACTTCCTTCTGACTTCCTCTGTTTTTTTTTAATGTAACTTTTCATATTCAGGTCAAATACCTATTTGGAGCTTATTGTGCAACATGTGTGTGAAATTTTGTCTAAATTTAACATGGGTAACTTCTGCCATATTTATTTCTTATTTCCTGGCAATTCTTGTCAAATTTGACATTCTTACCCCAAGAATTGATTTGGATATATCAGATATTGGGATAGTGTTTTGTAATGCTTCTGTTTTTCCCCTATTATATAGAAATTATATTTTTCTATTTTGGAATGATTGCCAAATAGTTTTGAAGCTGACAGAGATATGAGATGCTTTAGCTCAACCTCACCATGTTATTGCTCATAATTTAATGATAATCTCAGGAGTATGAAGATAGAACTTAGGGGAGTGGGCTACAATTTTGATGAGTCATAATAATATGTTTATATACTTACTTGTTGACATAGTTCTCTATCCTTTATAATCTGATTTCCTATGTCACCACTCAACTGAAATTTTTCTCTCTGATATTATTAATGATTTCTAATTGTGAAATTTGAAGATTATTTCTTAGTCCTCAAATTTATTTATCTCTCTGAAATATTTGACACCATTAACTATGCTAACCTCTCATATATTGTCTGGATTTTTATGACACTTGGTTCTCCTGTCTGTTTAACTACTCATTCTAAGCTTCTTTTGCTGTATCCTCATCCTATAACACTCCCTAAGTGTGAGCATATATCAAGACTCTGTGCTGGTCACTCTTTTTTTCTCTTTCAACTCTCTCTCTCTCTCTCTCTCTCTCTCTCTCTCTCTCTCTCTCTCTCACACACACACACACATTATCAACTCTTATTGGTTTACTTTTCATATATATATATATATATATATATATATATATATATATATATATATATATATATATATATATATATATATATATATATATAACTTCTAAATGTATTAATCCATCTATCTTCTGAGCTCCAGGCCATCAACTTCCCCCTTAGACTTTTCAAACTTGTTCTATAGGTATGTCAAACTCAACATGTCAAGAATAGATTTCAACCTCCCTCCTATCTCATCCCATTTTCTAAATTTTGCTATATTACTTTCAAAGGCACCACTATACTTCTAATTCACTTTGGTTCACCACCTAATTGTCATCTTCTGCCTCTTACTTCTAAGCGCACATCCCATCAGTTGCCAAATCTGATTTCTGTTTCCACATCAATTGCATCTGTTAACATTGGCCTATACCTATGCAACAGATTAAGGAATGTAATCCTTGGTTCAAAGGGCCAATTGTTTGAGACTCTTGCCTCATTAGTGGAAATTGATTCCATGCCCCAAGACTGTATGAAGGATGGGTGGAGTTGTAAGAGTAGAAGATTAGAGAGATCTGGGTTTTTCTGGTTTTGAGCTTCAAGAGAGAAGATACACATTGCTGACATCTCTTCAAGTCACTGAACAGAGAAAAAGACTATGGGAAGAAGCAGACGTAAGAGGAGCTACAAGTCTCTATCATGTCCCTATCCCAGCTTACTTCAAAGAATTTCTGAGTTATTTCACTCCCATGGTAAAGATTCTTTAATCAGCATTGTTTGATATGCATTCTTGTATTCATACTTTATCTAATTTCTCGTTTGCTATCAACTTGGATAAATGAGTCTCTTTGCTATTTGCAATGTGTGTTCATTTTGGGACACCACTGTCTCTTAGTTTTCCTTCTACCTGTCTGACTACTCCTCCAGTCTCCTTTGCTGAAAACTCATCTAGATCACCCCCTAAGCATAGATGTCCCTCAGGGCTCTGTCCTGGATCTTCCAAAGAGATCGTAAAAAGGGAAAAGGACCCACATGTGCAAAAATATTTATAGCAGCTCTTTTTGTGGAGGCAAATAATTGGAAGTTGAGGGGATGCCCATCAGAGAATGGCTGAACAAGTTGTGGTATAGGAATATAATGGAATACTATCGCGCTATAAGAAAGGATGAGCAGGTGGTCTTCAGAAAAACCAGGAAAGACTTATATGAACTGATGCTGAGTGAAGTGAGCAGAACCAGGAGAACATTATACACACTAATAGCCAGAGTGTGTGATGACTATCTCTTCTCGGTAATTAAAAGTCCTTAACTCCAAAAGACTCATGATGGAAAATATTACCCATATCCAGAGAAAGAACTTTGGAGTCAATGCAGAGGAAAGCATACTATTTGCTCTTGTTTTCCTTTGTTGTTTTGGTTTGTTTTTTTATTTTCATGGTTCCTCCCATTTCTCCTAATTCTTCCATATAACGTGACTAATGTGAAAATACGTTTAATAAAAAATGTATGTATCAAGGATATATTAGATTGCACAGCGTCTTGAGAAAGGAGAAGGGGTTTGGGAGAGAGTGGAGAAAATTTAAAACTTATGGAACTGAATGTAGAAAACTAAAAATAAATAAGTTAGTTTAAAAAAACCTGGAAAGACTTACATGAACTGATGCTGAATGAAGTGAGTAGAAACCGGGAGAACATTAGATACGGCAACAGCAACATTCTTCGATGATCAGCTATGAGCCACTCATAACATGGATTAGAGTTGAAAGCATTTGGCAGCATAGACTCAGATGGAGATGGAAGAGAACTCAGGGGAAAGCAGTTTAAAGTCTCAGTTTCAATAGGGCTTTTTTTAAGGTGGTGGTGGGGAACCAGACTGATTCTTATCTGGTCCACCTTGGAGTTAGTTCATCAACATACCCAAATCATGTTAAATTTATTGGTAAAATTTTAAAGTTAACATATTCACATAATCTGAAAGTTACCAGTAACATTTGATCTTGTGCTGGTCTAACTACAGATGATCTTGCCTGACATTTACATATCACAGGACCAAAAATCTCTGTAAGCAGTCTAGGTGGATTCCCCTGATTCAACATGTATTGCCAGGGTGTGATTTTTTGAGTTACATGACACAATTTGTAAGTCATGTTCCTTTGATCTTTGGGATGGTTTGGATGGGACTTCTGGGTTTCCTTTTGCAACCTGACCTCCTGCTGTTGCTACTTTGTACTGGCTACTTAGACATTTCCTATAATGATTTGTCATGGAGTCACTGTCAGGCAGGCTGGAATATATATATATATATATATGTTACACACATACCTCCTCTGCTCTGATACTGTCTCCAGTGTGGCATAGGTCCTCCTCACCTGATGCCTGAACTACTGCAATAACTCACCCAAGTCTCCCTACCTTAAATTCCTTCCCAATCCAGCCCATTCTCCACTCAGTTGTCAAATTAATCTTCTAATATACAGATCTGACTGTGCCACGTCTCCCTCCTATTCAATAAAATCTAGTGGTTTCTTATCACCTCCAGGAGAAAATATGAAACCCTGTGTTCGGCATTCAAAGCCCTTTATAACGAGGTCCCTTCCTTGCTTTCCAGTTTTCTTTCTTTTTTTTTCTTTTTTGTTTTTTGCTTTCCAGTTTTCTTATATCTTATTCCTGTTCTTATACTCTGTGCTCTATTGACAGTGGTCTCTTTGCTGTTCCTTGAATGTAACACTCCATCTCTGGACTCTGAGCATTTTCCTTGGCTGTCCCTCATGCCTGGAATGCCCTTCCTCCTCATCTCTGCCTCCTGACTTCCATTGCTTTCTTCAAGTCCCCTCTAAAATCTCATCTTCTATGAAAAACATTTCCTGATCCCCAATAATGCCAGTGTTTTCCCTCTATTGATCACCCTCAATTTATCCTGAATATATGTACATACATGCATACATATGTGTGTACTTATATCTATCTATGTATCGTATCTACATAGGTATATATGCATGTTTCTATCTAATTATCATGTTTATCATCTATTTATCTATCTGCTATCTATCATATGTATGTGTATATATTTATATTACTTACCAAATCTATCTATCTATTCATCCATCCATCTATCCACCCACCTACCCACAACCCATCCATCCACCCACCCATCTATACATCCATTCATATATCTATATATGTATATATGTATGTATGTATGTATGTATCTATCTATCTATCTATCATCTCTTGTCTGTATATAGTTGCTTTCATGTTGTCTTCCTCACTAGATTGTGAATTCCTTGAAAGGAGGGGATAGTTTTGCCTTTGTGTCCCCAGCATTTATCAGTGTCTGGCACATAGCAGATACTTTGAATCACCCAAGCTGACAGCTTTAGAATTATCTGTGGTCACTTCCCCTTACTCACCTTACATACATATCCAGTCAGTCACCAAAATCTTGTCATTTCTACCTCTATTACATCTCTTACATATGTCCTCTTTTAGCATATTACAGAGCTATTATTCAACCTATTTGGACATAACACTGGGAAACATATCACTACCATGGAAAAGAAGAGGATTGGGGGCCTAAATGATCAATTTCTCAAGACTGATCCTCAAATATCTACCTGACTTTGCCAGTTGAGACAGAATGGACTTAAACAAAGCTGCTATTTATTTTGCCTGATAATCCTGTTGACAGTACTGGTTCCTGCATAGGCAGTTGTTACTATTAGCAATCTGTAATGTGAGCACAACGCAACACAAAAAACAAAGCTTCCTAGAAGTCATTCAAAATAACTTTTCAAATGAAGAGCCGGTGTGTTCAGAGTGATAAAACAAATATCCACAAGGTGGTGCTATTGCAACAAACTACGGAGCACAACTTTTAAACCATCACTAAACTCTCACCGGATGCGATGTTGTTATTATCTATTTGTGTTAGTAAATCCTATATCAGGCTTTTATTTCAGTCAGTCAACAATGTAGGAAATTATATATTTCCATCGACAGATTATATATAGACTATGTAGATATTGACCATATATATATATATATATATATATATATATATATATATATATACATACCACATATAGACTATATATGGCTTTTTAAATATACCAATCATGTTTAAAATAGAAGAAATGAATGAATGATTACTCCCAAAGGAGAGTTGCAAATAAGATAGATTTAGAATTAAAGCCACCTTAGAAGTTATATAGTGCACCGTCTTTTCTTGGGAAAAGGAATATGTAGCTAACCAAGAGAATTGACTTGCCCAAGGTCACATATGTAGTATGTGATAGAATTGTACTCCACTCCATCTTCTACTGGCAAATTGATCTTCCTAAAGTGTATATCTTTTCAATCAATGCCAGTGGCTCTTTATTGCCTCCAGGATAAAAATCTAAACCCCTCTATTTGGCTCATAAAGCTCTCTATAAATTGTTCCCTTCCTGCCTTTCCAGTCTTCCCATACCTTTCGCCCTTTCCCCTCCCCCTGTCAATGTAGTGTGATCCCATGACACTGAACTCCGTGAAAAACTCCATTTCTATCCTCTGGGCATTTCAATGGCTATTTCCTATGCCTGGAACTCTCTCCCTCCTAATCTCTACCTCCTGGTTTCCCTGAATTCCTCCAAGTTCCAGCTAAAGTCCCACCTTCTTCAAGAAGCCTTTGCAAATCCCCCTTACCTTTTCTCTATCTGCTATCCCCAATCTGGCTTCCATATATCTTGTTTGTTCAAAGTTATTTTCCTATTGTCTCCCTACTAGAATGAACTCCTTAAGGAAAGGGACTGTCTTTTGGCTTTGTTTGACTTCCAACACTTAGCACAATGCCTAGCATATAGTTAGCATTTAATAAATACTCTTGGCTGCTAGTTGACTGATTCTTAGACTGACTCCAAAGTGAGCATTCTCAAACTATTTCATGCCAAAATTGTTTTAATTTGAAAAAAGTCCTTAGGAATTCTAATATACAAATAGTCAATATTTATCTAGGTCTTCTGAAGTCTAAGGTCATTTCTCTACCTACTCTTCCACATTGCCTCTCATGTGCAAAACATTTGCATTTATTATCTGGATTTGAACTGAGGACACCTGGGATCAGATTCTAGCATTGTCCCTTACAAGCCTGTGGGATCTTAGATAAGCTAGTTAAGCTCTCTCGGTCTCAGTTTCCTCATCTGTAAAAAGATGATGGGTAGATTATTTCATTTGATCCTCCAAACAACCCTGTGAGTTAAGTAACAATACCACCATTTTACAGATGGGAAAACTGAGACTCAGAGAATGTAAGCAACTTGCCCAAGAGCACACATCTAGTAAGCAGCAGAGATGATATTTAGATTTGGTTTCTCATGATTCCAAGTTTACCATTCCCTCCTTTACACCATGTTACTTCTCTCCTCCCCCTCTTTTTGGTCTAGGGCATATGATTTCATTGGTGTAAGGAACTCTTGATAAGGAAACTTTCTACCAGTAGACATTGGCACCTACCTCATAATTCTTATTCTCAGAGGATTATCTGAAGGTATTAAAAGACTAAATGTCTTGCCCAGGACCATAAAAATAGTGTGTCAGACCACTGGTCTTCCTGACTCCAACACTGGTTTTCTGTTCATTCACTATGCCAGGAGGCCACTCTTCACATTCTAAGAATTGTGCAATCAAATAATAAATGAATTGCATGGGTTATGTAAACATGGAGATGATTAGCAAGTCAAATAAAATAGAAGAGCAGAGAACCTACAATTCAATGAGAAGAGAAAGGTCAAGAAATTGAAATGAACCGAAAAACTTTTATCTGGAAGAAATTAAACATCTGAAAGAAAGAAAGTGACCATCATGATCAATCCACCATCATGGCTGGACAGTTAAGTGGAGACCTCACCTGGACTCTAGTCCTAATTGCGATGCTTGCGAGCTCTGTGACTCTTAACTTCTTGGGTTTCAATTTGCTCACCTGTAAAATGGAAACAATACATTGCCTCCTTCACAGGGTTGTGGTGAGTAAAGTATTTTATAAATATATTAAAATATAATAGAAAAAATAAACTATTATTTTCTGTAAAACATGTGGCAAAAAGAATGTGAATTGGAGTGGGAGTAGATGATCTTCAAGGCTCCTTGTATTCTGTGATCCTGAACTTAAAAAAAATCCATCAAGTGAAAATGGTGTTAATATTTTATGTTTAGGAGAACCATTTTAGGGGAATCCATTTTAGGGGAGCATTTATTGGCTCAATTTCTAAAAGTAATGAGGCATGATCACATTGTGTTCCTTGTTATGTACAAGCAAAAATTTTAGACTTTCTTCTTCTTCTCCTTTTTTAAAAATAAAAATATCAGACTCCCCTTCCTCCTCCTCTTCCTCTATGGGAGTGAGTGATTTCTTTATTAGAAATGAACTGAGACAAGCCTACTTACTTGAATACATACATACTTGATTTAGCCACATTATGAAGGTCAAATGAGATAATTGTAAACATGATTAGTACAATGTATGGCACATAGTAGATATTTGATAAATGATTATTCTCTTTCTTTAGATATTTGATAAATGATTATTTCTCTTTCTTTAAAAATTAACTGTATAGTCCTATTCCCAGAGGATAGATAATGAAATACATTTCCCTCTTCTTACAGTAGAGATGAGTGGGGCGTAGGTGCAGATTGGTATCAAATTCATATATTGTTGCTTGGTTTTGTGTAATTGTTTTTATTCCCTATAAAGGGGAGAGAGAGAGAGAGAGAGAGAGAGAGAGAGAGAGAGAGAGAGAGAGAGAGAGAGAGAGAGAGAGAGAGAGAGAGAATTTGGAGGGACAATTGAGAAAATAAGTGTGGTTTAATGACAAAAGACAGCATTCGGACATAAATAAAACATAAATATGTTTCTGTCCAGGGCCCTCTTCTCTTAATATACTGTCTTGGTGATTTTATCAGTTCATATGGTTTAGTTATTATCTCCATGCTGATGACTCCCAGATCTCTATATCCAGCATGAGACTCTTTTATAATCTATTTTCACATTACTAACTATTCATGGGACACTTTTGAATTAGATATCCCATGGCTATCTCACACCCAACATGTCAAAAAAAACAATCCACCCCAAACTCTTCATTATCTTTCTCCCCTTTCCATATCCTGCTATCTTCCAAACTTTCTTATTCTGTAAAGGAAGCCACAATTCTTCTAACCACCCAAGTTCTTAAATTTGGTGTCACACTCAAATTCTAACTCTTCAGGATCCTACATATTTAACCAGTTAAATACTGTTTTTTTTTTATCACTACAACATCTCATGCATCTATTCCCTCCTCCCTATTCACATAGCTACTACCCTTTTGTAGTCACTCACCAGCTGTAATTTGTTCTATTACAATAGCCCAGCAATAATCTTGCTGGCCCAAGGCTCTCCCTCTATTCAAATCAATTTAGGTAAAAATTATGTTGCAAACATAATTATGATGCCTAAATTATGTTGCAAAATTTAATATAGTACTATAGTGGAAAAATGGACCTTTCATGAAATAGAAGATTTTGAAGAATTTTTATAAATAGACTAAAGCTTTGAAAGGACTTTGAAATACAAAGACTCCATTCGGAGAACTCTGAAATGGTAAATTTATTTGAACAATTGGAAGGTGCTGCATGATGATGCAGTGCTAACATCTTCTCTAATAGAGAAGAAACAAATGTCCCTTCCAAACTTTGATATCTTCAAAGAAGGTTGAAGAAGTTAAAAAACACAACAGAAAACTTGGGGGTTATGTGTCAAAGGAATTAGTTCCAAGGATTTTAAGAGGGGAAAGGGATGGGAAAGCAAAAGTTCCACTCCTTCAGAAAGGAGGAAGAAAGATGTGAAACACGCTGTTTATCATACTTGAGGTGTATGAGCAAAAGTATATAAAAACATGGGAAAAGAGATGGAATGGGGAAGTGGGTATCACATGAACTTCACCCTTATCTGAAATAGACAAAGGAGGATTTAATACATAACACACAGAATTTAGTGTTGAAGTAAGGGAAAGAGGAAGAAAAAATAGGAAGTGGAGATTGTTATAAGGGAGGGAATAGCTGTAAGCAAAGAAAAAAACTTTAATGATTCTTGGGGGGTTACTAACAGGGTGGGAAGTGAAGAGTTGCTATCTAAGGGGGTGTCAGATTGGTGAGTAATTTGAATTGATACAGACAGAATTGAGTAGACCTAGAACAATTTATAGGAAAGCAACACTGTAAAGGAAATCCATGTCTCCAGAGGATTTAGGATGCAGCATATTACCCACTGCCTCGCAGAAAGATGAAAAACATACATTTTTGGCCTTGGTCAGTGTGGATTCATTTTGCTTGACTTTACTTATTTATTACAAAAGTTTTCTCTCAGATTTTAAGAGGGGAGGAAGAGTTAGTAACAATGATTTTTAAGGGCCATAGCAATATTTAAAAAAATACACAGAAGAGAGTATTAGAAAGTTCAGAAGGAAGCACAGGTAAGCAGGACAGTTTTGAAAGCATGATAGAATGCATTATTATTATTTTTTAAAAAGCAAGTGGTATAAAACAGGAATTTGTATTTTCACATAGAACCTTTTATTGTATTCCGTTTTTGCCTACGGAATGCTTTTTTGGTGTTTAAATTGAGAATTATTTACAAAAAAATCCAGAAAAAACAACCACAAAAATTGGTTTGTTTGAAATTGTTTTCATTCTTCTTCAATTTAATTTTTGTTTCCTTTCCCAAAATCATTTACAAAATCTTGTAAATTCAACTGTCACTGCTTAATAACTTTGAACTTAATTTAGACCTAGAAGGCAGACTCTTTATTTTGCATTTTTGACTAGAAAAATCTGCAGTTCCAAGTCCTTTTCTTTATGATTGGGTCTGAATGTGTTAATCAATGTTGCCCTGTCATAGCCTCTGACATGAAAAAAACGCTGACGGGATTTTAAATCATAAAAATGTGCCCATAGTAATAGCTTCATTTTTTACATAATATTTAAATCAATGCATTGATTTCTAGTTGCTTGATACTCTTATTTCAGTTACAAAATAAATGATACATAGTTCAGTGAAGTTGAATCAATTTTAGTTCATTTGGCCTATAAGTCTGAAACCAATTAAAATCTGCTTGTTATCAGGAGCTTACGCTCTTAGGGGAAGAATATTCACCTTTTTGTTAGATCTTATATCTTAAAAATCGCATAAATAAAGCAGAGGAGTAGAGCAACTTGGGTTGACAAATAAACCTAACATGTTATATAAGTGAGTTATCATTAGCTATAGCAATATAACATTTAGGATTGCTACTGGACCTGTAATTTTATTGGAGAGGGAGTTCTCTGTGAGGAAGTTCCTTTCCCAGGGCTGGTTGTCACCTTCTTTGTAATTTAGAGGCACTGAGAAGTTAAATAAATGCTTTGCTCAGGGTTACATACTTCAATATGTATCAGAATCTAATCTTGAACCCTAGATTTTCTGGGTTCAGAGACAAGTTCTTTATTTATTGTATTTGTCTCTCATAATATACAACTATAATGTGGAGATACATATACTAAATTATCCTGTTAATCTAATAATACCACAATTCAGCTATAGCAATTAATATATAATCAATGCATTAATTAATATATAACATATAATAACAATAAGACCTACCTTGGTTTTCTGTGTTCTTAACCTTCCTCAGTTGATAAGTGGTCAAAGGATATTAACAAACAATTTTCAAAAGAAGAATTCCAAAATATTAACAATCATGTGAGGAAATGGCATAAATAATAAATAAGCGAAATGTACATCAACCAACCATGAAGTTTCATTTTGTACCCTGCAATCATCAAAGATGACAAAAGAAAAGGAACGGTCATTGTTGGATGAGTTGTGAGAAGACAGGTAAACTAATACATTATTAGTGTATCTGTGAATCAGTACAACCATTTTGGAAATTGTGCAAATAATTATGGAAATATGTCAATAAGCTTACTAAAACCCTCATATACCCCCTGATCCAGAAATTCCACTACTAGGTTTATGTAGGGTTGTGTTGGAGTCAGCTTATGCCAGCTTACAAGATTCAACTGTTAAATTTTCAGTGCGAGCATTTACACCTCAAAAAGGAGGAGAGGCAACAAAGCAGGGCTTGATTTATTGTTTTGTTGATTGGCTAAAGAAAATTATCGAGAAAATATTAATAACGTAGATTAAACTTAAAACTGTCTCCAGTATACACTTCTTTCCTCATATCTGTTTGTAAACTACCAGTGCAGTGCTACTTATACCTCAAAGAGGCCATTGATAAGGAAAGCCTCCATATTTATACCTGAATATTTATAATAGCACTTTTTGTGGTAGTAAAGAACTAGAAAAAAGTACAGGCATACCTCGAAGATATTGTGGGTTTGGTTCCAGACTACTGCGATAAAGTAAATATCACAATAGAGTCCCACAGTTTATTTGTTTCCCAGTGCATATAAGAGTCATATTTACACTATACTGTAGTCTGTTAAGTGTGCAATAGTATTATATCTAAGCAATGTACCTACCTTAATTTGAAAATATTGCTAAAAATGCTAACCATCTTCTGAGTCTTCAGCAAGTCAAAATCTTTTTGCTGGTGGGTGTCTTGTCTTGATATTGATGGCTACTGACTGATTAGGGTTATGGTTGCTGAAAGCTGGGATGACTGTTACCTTGCTTTACTTCTCTATTGGGAAAGTTTCTAATGTATCCCCATTGCATGTGATGTTTAGTTTTGATTGTAGGTAGATTTTTTTTATGATATTAAAAAATCCTCCCTATTTCCGTACTTTCAAAAGTTCCATATTTGTAAGGTTTTTAGCATCAATGCATTTTCCACTTTCTCAAAGGCTTTTCCTCTATCTACTGAGATAATAGTGTGGTTTTGGATGTTTCTAATATAATTAATTTTGCTGATTATTTTTCTAATGTCGAACCATCCTTGCATCTTGGTATAAATCCAATCCAGCCATAATGAGTAATTTATTAGATAAATTATTTTAATATTTTAAAATATTTTAAGTTTTTTGAATCAATATTCACTAATGTTATTCTTTCATGGTTTAATTATTAGGACTATATTTGTCTCCCAAAAGGAGTCTGATAGAATTTTTTGGGAATTGGTGAAAACCAGTTTGAGTGAAATGGTCTCATACTCCCAAGCTAATAAATCCTAAGAGTGGGCATTTCATCCTACTCCTTTCCTCCATTTCTTGCTAAATGGCACCATTAGAATTAGATTCCCTGTAATGCTGTTCCTTATTCTTCATTCTTTGTTAGGCATTTTAGAAAATATCCTAATTTCCCTGGTTCTTACTATAATATATCCTTTGCTATGGATGACAGCACAGTTTCATATTGGTGCCAGCAAATTATTTGTCTAAAACTATATAAGTCTGAACCCTGAGGGGCTCTTGGCACAGTTTGGAAGCCGCCCTAATGTGTGTGCTGGCCTCAGCTGAGAGTAATGGAGACCACACACTGAGGCTACTTGCTTCTTGACATCTGTTCTCCTCCTCCCCTTGTAAGCACTAATAAAGTTTTAGTAACTGCTTTCTCTGCTCTTCATCCAAACTTTCCTGCATTACAGTTTACCTTCCTAATTTTTGAGAAAAAAATGTTACTGTATTGATACTAATCATTCTTTAAAAGTTTCATAGAATTCTTGAGTGAATCCACTAAGGCTTTACAGCTTTATCTATTAGCTTCTATGAGATCTTTTTTTGACCTTTTGTGGAGTTTATTTTATGTTTTTAAGCATATATCTCTATTCCTTTTTATGTTCACAATTTTGTTAGTTATATGTTAGTATATGACTGTGCCTAGTAGGTTCTGAAATTTTGAAAAAAATCTAGTTTTGTTGTGATTTCACCTTGATCATTTGTTGTTTTGTTGATTTGACATTCTGTCCCCTTCATTTTAACCTTCTAAAAATCAATTTTGTTCATTCTCCAATTGATAAATGGTCAAAGGATATGAACAGGCAGTTTTCAGAGGAAGAAATTAAAGCTATCTATAGTCATATGAAAAAAATACTCTAAATCACTATTGATTAGAGAGATGCAAATCAAAACCACATCACACTTATCAGATTGGCTAACATGTCAAAACAGGAAGATGATAAATGTTGGAGAGGATGTGAGAGAGTTGAAACACTAATTCATTGTTGGTGGAGCTGTGAGCTGATCCAGTCATTCTGGAGAGTAATTTGGAACTATGTCCAAAGGGCTACAAAAATTTGCATACTCTTTGAGTCAGCTATACTGCTTCTAGGACTGTATCCCCAAGAGACCATAAAAATGAGAATGGGTCCCACATGTACAAAACTATTTATAGTAACTCTCTTTGTGGTGGCCCAAAACTAGAAATCAAGGGGATGCCCATAAATTGGGGAATGACTGAATAAATTGTGGTATATGAATGTAATGGAATACTATTGTGCTATAAGAAATGATGAATAGGAAGACTTCAGAGAGGCCTGGAAAGATTTATATGAATTGATGCTGAGTGAAAGGAGCAGAACCAGAGGAACTTTGTACACAGCAACAACCACAGCATGTGAGGAAATTTTCTGGTAGATGTAGTACTTCATTGCAATGCAAGGACTTGAAAAATTCCCAATGGACTCTTGAAGCAAAGTGCCTTCCACATCCAGAGAAAGAATTATGGAATTTGATCATGAATGAAGCAGACAGTTTTCTTTCGTATTATGTTTTGTTTTGTTTTATGATTTCTCCCATTCATTTTAATTCTTCTATGTAATATGACTTCGCTTCCTCTTGGGACATGATGCTATCCATCAAAGCATGACTTTCTCTCAGAGGTAGTGGTCTTTCTGAGCACCAAATCTTTGCAGCTTATACCCACTGTAAGGTTTCCTATCTCCCATTATAGAATGTCCCTCTCCACTCAAGCATTCTTTAATGCTCAGACACTCAGTTGAGACTGCCCTCTTTCTTTTCCTTTCAGTCATTTCCTTTGTCACCTTACCTGTTCTCCTGTAGGATCTCTTGAGAGACTGCAATTTTCCCTTTGTTGTTCACCACTGACATTATTAGGGCGCATCATACATTTCCCTGAGTCTTCTTCTTTTCTCTCCTTTTATATACTCCCCTCCCCCATTCTGCAGTTATGTCACATGTAAACATGAATCCATCTGTGGCTGAGATGCTTTGAAATTTAGTCCATGGTACTTCAGGTCTCAACAAGAAGAGATGGGAGATCAAAGAGAAGAGGTAGAAATAGGTGTGCCCTGGGAAGAGGGAGTAGAAAGGAATTAAGATCGATTAACTCTTCCCTACCCAGCGACATCTACTGGTTACACATAAGATCATGGAATTTTAATGGTGGAGTGGTCCAGTTCACTGTGAATACTGGATCTCCTTTTATTGTTTCCTAATTTCTCTAGTCATTCCCCATCTTATATTTATAAAGCTTGTTTTTCTTTTTCAAGTGGACTGTGCTGTGCTTTGCTTTATAGAATTTCATTCCATTGATTTATGAACCTCTTCATGCTTCTGTCTGTGCCAAAATTTCATTTCCAGACTATATTTGATTCCAAGCTTGAATCTATGATGTTAAACTAATTTATATGATATGTGTTATATTCTAACTTTGTTAAGGAAAAATATAGCCTTAAAATTGTTTTTTTTTAAACATGAGGACATTCAGTATGTCATTTAAAAATGTAATTCAGTACTTGTAAGAAAAATCATAACTGTAAGTTAAAATAACATTGCCCTTATTCAAAGACCTAGAAATTTCCCAAAGAATTGCTCCTTCATATGTTGTTTATTTACCCATTAGACATGAAGAAATCACTACATGGAATACTTTCTGATTGTGCACACACACAGACACTGGATGGGGAAGGGAAATCCTATCCAATTTGGCAAAAAATTAGGTTTTTTTGGTATCTGTAGACACATGTGACTAACTTTAGACATATTTGAGTGAATTCACAAGTTATTTTGGTTGTGTGGCATCATGATCACATGCCACAAATTGTTTAACCATTCCCCAATTTTTGAGCATCCCCTTAATTTCCAGTTCCTTGTCACCACAAAAAGAGATGCTATAAATATTTTTGTGTATACACACGCACGCACACATATGTGTGTGTGTGCATGCGTGTGTGTGTGTGTGTGTGTGTATATATATATATATATATATATATATATATATATATGTAGGTCTGTTTCATTTTTTTTTCTTTGAGATACAGACCTTGTAGTGGTATTGCTGGGTCAAAGGGTATGTGCAGTTTTAAAATCCATTGCAGATAGTTCCAAATTGTTCTACAGTATGATTGGACCAGTTCACTACTCTACCAGTAATTCATCATTGTATCTATTTTTCCTTCATTCCTTCTAGCATTTGTCATTTTTGATACATATGAGGTGACACCTCAGAGTTGTTTTAAATTGCATTTCTCTAATCAATAGTGAAGGGAAGCTAGTTGGTGTAGTGGACAGAGTGACAGGCCTGAAGTTAGGAAGATTCATCCTTCTGAGATCAAATATAGTCATACTCACCAGTTGTGTGACCCTGAGCAAGTCACTTAAGCCTGCTTGCCTCAGTCATCCATTTATAAAAATGAGCTGGAGAAGTAAATGGTGAACCACTACAGTATCTTTGCCAAGAAAACCCCAAATGGGGTCACACAGAGTAAGACTAGATTGAAACAACTGAACAAATATCACTAGTGATTTAGAGCCTTTTTTTCATCTGATTATAAATAGCTTTGAATTCTGATATATCCTTTGACCATTTATCAATTGGAGAATGGCTCTTATTTTTAGAAATTTGACTCAATGCTATACTTAACATACATCTGAGAAATGAGGCTTTATCATAGAAAATTGCTATAAAATTTTTGTACTACCTCATTGTCTATGGTGCCTTTTAGCATAATATAGTTTTCCTGATTTGCTCTTTTAATTAGGTCTGTTTTTGCTCTTGCTTTGCCAGACATCATGATTGCAATCCTTCCTTTTTTTGAAAATTTCAGCTGAAGTATAATAGATTCTGCTTCAGCCCTTTGTTTTAACTCTGTGTGTATCTTTCTGTTTCAAATGTGTCTCTTATAAACAACATATTGTTTGATTCAAGTTCTAATCTGTAGTATTATTTCAATTATTCTAGCTTTCTTTAGTTCATTAAACAAAATTGGAAGAATGTCTTTCTCTTGAAGGTAAAATATTTGGGAAAGGAAAAGCATAAAATTATATTCAAGGAAGAATTTTAAAAATATGCAGGGTTTAAAAAAAACTGTATTCCTTTTTCCATCCTGTTAATTGAATCTTTATTAAAAGACAGAATTAGCATTAAAGAGAATATTAAGGATTTCTGTGTTTATTTCTTCACATAAGGAGACTTCAAAAAAAAAAAATACAAAACAGAAACGAACGGTAAGTGTGTCTCCTAGGCAAAACATTTAGGTAGAAACCCTTTGGCAGATTAAATCAAAATTAATTGAAATAATAATTACAGTAAAGTTACAAGCACAAAATAAATCATCATCTTTAGTCGTCATCTTTCCTTATAATAAATCAAACCAAACAGCAAGAGCTAGGAAGAGAAAATTCCATTCCAAATAATTATAGAAACTACAAATTCTTTGGAAGTGTACTTACCAAGTCATATTCAGAAACTATATGAATTCAACTACAAAATAATTTTTATACAAATGAAGACAGACCTAAACAATTGAAAAAATATTAATTGCTCATGAGTAGATTGAACCAATATAATAAAAAATATTTTAATAATTTAGTAAAAAATTAATTTATGTATTTAATGTCTGTACCAAACAACTAAATGGTTATTAAATGGAACTAGAATAATAACAACAAAATTAATCTGAAGAACAAATGAAGGAACAAGTCAATAATCAAAAGAAACTGAAATGAAAAAGGTTGGACAGAAGACAGTTTGTCAGTATTGGGGATACAACATACAGAGGCAAACACACACAGCAGCATAACATCTTGATAAAGTCAATGACCCCAGTTACTGGGCAAATGACTCACTAGCTGACAAAAACTCCTGGAAAACTAGATAGCAGTTTGGCAAGTATTGAGTAGAGACTTATTAGCTTATATTATGTGCCAAGATGAACTCCAAATGTATACATAGATTAGATACAAAAGGTAACATCATATGCAAATTAGAGGAATAGAGGAAATGACCTTTGAGATCCATGGAGAGGGGCAAGAGCTCACTAATAAATGGGAAATAGAGAGAATAATAAAATATTAAATAGACAGTTTTAATTATGTAACCTTAAAAATGCTTTGCACAACGCAGTGGTCCAATGCAGTAGAACTTAGAAAGAAGAGAACTGTAAGAAAAACCTTTAATGTAAATTTCTTTGCTAAATGTTTCATATCCAAGACATATTAACATCTGACCTAAATGTATAAAATTAAAATCGTTCTCTGGTAGATAAGTGGTCAAGAGAAGTGAATAGTCATTTTACAAAAAAAAAAAAAAATCCAAGCTATGAATAATAACATGAAAATAATTAATATGGAAATCTGTTTTCCATAGCTAGCACATGTATAGCTTAGATCAATTTTTTTTGCCTTCTTAATGAGGGAGGAGGAAGAGAATTTGGAACTGAAAAGTTTTTAATAGTATCTTATTTTTCCAATTGTATGTTATGACAAATTTTTAACATTTACTTAAACAATTTTTGCCTTTTATTTTTTATTACATTCATACATATTTTTGGAATAAAACATGTATTTCTATAAAATAACAAAAAATGACAAAATTATCATGTAAATTTCTTTTTTATTCTTTTTTCTATCCTTCCTCCACCCTACCCTAGAGATGGTTGCCATTAGACACAAATAGGTATGTGTACACACACACATATAAAATACATGCACATATATATGTAAAATTATTCTATACATACTTCTATTTATCAGGTTTTTTTTTCTGGATGTAAGTAACATCTTTCTTCATATATCCTTTATTGTTAATTTGAGTAATTACAGCAGTCAAAATAACTTATTCACTCGAAGTTATCCTTGCAGCAGTATTGCTCTTACTGTATAAAATGTTCTCTTAGTTCTCATTTCACTCTTCATTATTTCATGTAGGTCTTTCCATATATTTTCTAAGATCATTGACCTCATTATTTCTTATAGCACAGTAATGTTCCATCATAAATATATACTACAACTTATCCAGCCATTCCCCAATTGATGGGGGTCCCTGCAACTTCCAATTTTTTTCTACCACAAAGTAATTTTCTTGTAATATCTTTCTTTATATCTAGGTCATATATCTATCTTGACCTTATCTAGGTAAATGGTGTAGGATATTGGTCTATGCTCAGTTTCTGCCACACTACATTTCAGTTTTCCCAACAATTTTTTACCAAATAATGAATTCTTATCCTAAAATATTGTCTTTACACTTGTCAAATGTGAGGTTTATTTGTTGCTGTAAATTGTATGTCTACTCTATTTTATTGAATTACCTTTCATTAAAAAAAATTAGTTCCACATTTTCTCCCTCTCTCTCCCTAAAAAAAGATAAGAATTAAAAAAAATGGTTATCTATGTGCAATCATGGAAAACATATTTCCCATATTAGTCATGTTGTAACAGAAGAAACAGATCAAAAGGAAGAAAAAACACGACAATGATAAAGAAAGTGAAAACAGTCTTGGTGTGCATTCAGGCACCATCAGTTCTTTTTCTGGTTGTGGATAGCATTTTTCATCATGAGTCCTTTGGAATTGTTTTAGATCATTGTATTACTGAGAAGAGTTAAGTTATTCATAGCAGTCCTCAAATAAAAAAAACACCAATGTTAAAAATGTTTTATGTGTAATTGGAAAAATGAAATATTTAATAATAATAATAAAATTAGAAAAATATGAATTAAAGCATGATGTCATTTTATATCTACTTGGAAAAGATGACAAAAGAAGAAAATGACAAAGGGAGGGTCTGTAGGAAAACAGACACCCTAGTGCACTTTTGGTGGAGATGTGAATTAGTTCAGCTATTCTGGAAAGAAATTTGAAACTATGCCTAGAGGGTTACTAAATTCTACATACTTTTGGATCCATTATTAGACCTATACCCCAAAGAAATCAAATAAAAAGGAAAAGCTTCCATATCTACAAATAATTTTAGCAGCTCTTTTTGTAATAGTTCTCAAAATGAAATTAACTGGGTGTTCCATATATGACTGTGATGGAATACTATTGTGCTACAAGAAATGGAGAGCAGGATGGCTTCAGAAAAACCTGGGAAGAAACATATGAACTGATACAAAGTGAAGTGAGAAGAGCCAGAAGATACATAGTAACAGCTCCAATGTATGATGATTAACTATAAATGACTTAGATTTTATCAGCAATGATACTGGTTGCTGGTTGTTGTCCTTTGTTCTTGAAGAGGACGAAAATATCATCACTATGACAAAGTGAAATTTCAGTGTGTCTGACTGTGGCTGATCAGACCAATATGAGCTCAGAACACTCTGAGGTTGAGCACAGCTAGTCTGTGTGAATATTTGGGGTGGTTACTCACGTCTGTTCATCATTTACTTTGTGCTATCTCAATTCTGCTTTGCTCATAATGTGAGCACCCTTTCTGATGTGGGCATGCCATGCTGAGTGGTCCTGTGCCAGTGTCTGCCAGGTAGCACAGTAAAACCAAAAGTTCTTGAGAGAGACCTTGAGAGTGTCCTTGTATTGCTTCTTCTGACCACCATGTGATCACCTGCCCCATGTGAGTTCTCCACAAAATAGTGTTTTTGGTAAGCATACATTTTGCATTCAAACAAAGTGAGCAGCCCATCAGAGTTGCTCTCAGAAGCATGGTTTGAATGCTTGGCAGTTCAGCTCAAGCAAAGACCTCAGTGTCTGGTACCTTATCATGCCACGTGATCCTCAGAATCTTCCTAAGACAGTTCAAATGTATGCAATTCAGTTTCCTAGCACAGCATAGGCATACAACAATGAGGTCACCACAACAGCTCTGTAGATCTTCAGTTTGGTATTCATTCTAATACCTCTTCTCTCCCAAACTTTTCTTCAGAGCCTCTCAAACACTGAGCTAGCTCTGGCAATGAGTGCATCAATCTCATTGTTAATGTATACATTCCTGGATAGTACACTACCAAGGTAAATGAACTTATCCACAGCATTCAAACCTTCTCCATTTGTTGTAACCGATGTTTCCATGTATGGATGGTGTAGTGGTGGCTGACAGAGCACCTGTGTTTTCTTGGCGTTAATTATTAGGCCAATATTAGCACAGGCAGCAGTGAATTGATCAATACTTTGTTGCATCTAAGTTTCAGAGGCTGCATTGAGTGCACAATCACATGCAAAAACAAAACCATGCCCCAACACTCCCTCCACTTTGGTCTTGACTTGTAGCCTTTTCAAATTGAAGAACTTACCATCAGTATGGTAGTTGACCTTGATTCCAAGTGAAAGCATTTGACGACATGGTTGAAAACATCAGACTAAAAAGCATGGGAGCAAGTACACAGTCCTGTTTCACTCCATTGGTGACTGGGAAGGTACAAGTGCATTGTCCACTATCCAGAACCTGGGCAAACATGCCATCATGAAATTGATGCACAATGCTGATGAACTTCTCCAGGCAAGCAAATTTTGACATAATTTTCCATAAACCCTCATGACTAACAGTGTCAAAGGCCTTGGTCAGATCTGCAAGACTATTCTGAAGGGCTTATGATAAAAAAAATACTATCCAGCTCTAGAGAAAGAACTGATGGAATCTGAATGCAGATCAAAGCATATTTTAAAAAAAAAAACAGCTTCACTTCCTTATTTTTTCTTTTTTGGGTCCATATTCTCTTTTGCAGCATGGCTAATATGGAAATATATTTTGTATGACTGCACATGTATAATCATTATCAAAGTACTTGCCTTCTCCAGGAAGGGGTGGGGCATCAAGCAGGTAAGGAAAAAAAATATTACAAATTGTTTTTACACACATTTGAGAACAAAATAAAATAAAAATTCCCTAAAAATTTAACAGTATACCCACCTATAGGAGAATGACAAAACATTGTGGCATATAAATTTAATATTGCCATGTCACAAGAAATGATAAATCAGACAGTTTCAGAAGAACCTGGGAAGATAAATATGAATTGGTGCAGAGTTAAGTGAGCAGAATGCAGACAGAAATTTATATGATGACAATAGTGTTATAGAGAAAGCAACTTTATCAATGCAACCATAAGCTATAAGTTCAAAGGACTGAAAATGAAACATGCCACCCAGAGAGATGATGGACTTAAAATGCAGAATGTGATATACATTTTTTCCCAAGGTCAGTGTAGGAATTTGTTTTCCTGGATTATGCATATTTATTTTGAAAGTTTTGTGGTGTTTATTTTTTAGTGGTTCAATTTTGGTGAGGGAGAGATAAGAAAAATAAAGTAAAATCAAAAAGCCAAACAAAAACAATAAAGAACAAAACTGATTTACATATTCTTAAGAAGAATTTTCATCTCATTCCAAAGACTGTACATCAATCTAATGCTCTCAGGGTAAAAGAAAGCACATCAACTCTTCAATTTTCATGATTACTTTATTATAATTTGGTTTATATATTTATAATTTATAAGAAAATTTCTCTTTCTACATCTCCATTAAAGATTTGATTCATTTTCTTGGCTCAATATAATGCTTCTCTTTGCCATCATTCCTGAACCAGTGCCTCTATTTGATAAATACAAGACTCAGTGTGATTAACCTAATAACTATTTTAAATTACATTTTACTCTTCTTCAGGTATTGGGTGCTTTAAAAAAAAAGAAAACAGGAATGGAATTAGAGTACCTTGATATTACAAGGTCTTTATAGAGTGAGCATATGGATTTAGAGTAGTCATCATAATTGGCAGGAATTACTCTCTATATACTGTTGAAACATCCCAATTTTCTTACTATAGTGAGTGTCATTATGGTCACATTTACAGCATGAGCTATGGAGAAGAGTGAAAAAATTTAAATCTTTATGGCATTTTTATGCCCCACTTTCCTTTTTGTTAATCATATTTTGATTAAGAGATGGAATTAGTACCTGCTAAGACAAAAGCATTTCCTGGCTTAGATCCTCAGCCTGTTTCTTTTTGCTATCCTCTCAGCTGTTAGTGCCTTATTCTAAAAAAAAATTATCTTGTATTTATTTTGTACATTTTTTTGTGATTATATGTGTGTCACCCTACTTTCTTCAGAAAATGTGAGCACAAAAATAGGAAGGAAACTTTTAGTTGTTTTGTCTTTATATTCTGAGCATATAACCAACCCTCTGTTTGACAGGTAGTAGGCACTTACAAATACTTCTTGAGTGACTGCCTCAAGGGATATTTGGTTACCCCCAGCTTAAATGTCATTTAGCAGAGACTGGATGATTGCTTGTCTATTATGTATCGTATTCCATTCAATTCTACTTTCTATTATGGTGGGGATGCCTTTGGTCTATGCGTTAGCCTAAAGAGATGCTACTATCAGTTCCAGCTCTCAAATTCTGTGATTCTTATTGATTAATAATAGAGACAACAAAAGGATTCAGCTCTCAAATTCTGTGATTCTTATTGATTAATAATAGAGGCAACAAAGGATTCTGGGCTTTTTTGAGCTTGTAACATCAAAAACATCAAAAGTTTCAAAGTACTTATTTCTTATTTTTAAAGAAATGAATGACTTGGGACTTATGGCTCATGTGCCCAAAGATTGTAGGCTAGTGTAATAGTAATTTAAATGGGAAAATCTTTTCCATTCATTAATAGGCCCACGTGACCTGCTTAAATCACATGGAACCTAAGTCTCATGTGGTGGGAGGAGCTTGCTGAATGGGTGGGACAGAAAGTGGGGAGCAGACCTGGGAAGAAGTTGGTCAGACTAGTCAGAACTAGGAAGGACACAGGCAGTCACAGCTAGCCTTCTTTGTTTGTGGGAAGGTCCTAGCAGGGACGGGGAGGCTTGGGAATGGCTTTGCCTCCTGCAGTGATAATGTGTATTGACTTCTTGTCTACTATGACTGATTTTGCTTTCTGGGGTTGGGATTTGGCTTTCTGGTGCCTGAATAAATGTTTTTCTTCTGCCTTCTATATGGAGAGTCCGTTATACTTTGCGATTGAGAACTATGCCAGCATATTCACAGTCACCACCAGTTCTGTGAATATTGCCTTGACATTTGGTGTTATGAACAGGATCACAAGGTATAATATCTCTCTTTGGAGGCAGATAGGATTTAGAGGAAGAAACAAGTATCCCAGGATGGCAGAATTTGCTGTATTCCTCACTCACAAGGGAATGGGCTGAAAGCACTAGACCCTCTGAAAACTGGGCTGCAAGGTTACAGGAGGGGGAACCTAGAGATTTGGAAAGGTGTTTACAATGAATACCAGTAAGACTAGGGAAAGAGCTAGCACGGGTAAGTAGGAGTGGCTGGATTTTCAGATTACCATCTTATATGTAAGAGCAGAGGCAAGCTGATGAAGGAAAAAAATTCAGATGGAAAAAGAGCTAGCTAGTTTGCATGGGAATTCTCAGCATTCAGGCTCTGAATGACTGAACGATTGCCAGCACAATGCATGTGTGGACAATGTAATTAAGCCAGAGTTGGAAAATGAAGCAATGTTGCAGGAGGAGACTTCTAAGGATGAAGCTACTCCCAAAGTATGGTGAAAATAAGAGAACCAAGCAGGAAACACAGTATTTAAGGAGATAATTGAGGACTTTACTTAGCAGGAGGTAACAGATGTTTTGAGTTGATTCACCCAAAGGATGGGAGAATTGTTGATATCTTGGTTGGTGAGAATTAGTGATGAAGGGGCTGGAGGGATACTGATAGATGATGTGGATTGCTTGAATTTTTTAACTGTCAGTCAGAATCGTTTTGTACAGCAAACCTTTAGAGATTACAATATGCAAGGAGGTAACAATACAACTAATCTGTTAACTTTGGCTGCAGAACACTGCAGTAGGCAGTATCCTACTGACTAGGTGGCTTAGTGGAGACAGACTCCGGTATTCACTTAGGGATTGTAAGAAAGTTAAAGGAGGAGGTAATGAAGACTGCCACAATGATTGGAAATGCAGATGCGTATTATGATGCCCCCTTAGCAGTTTCCCAGAGGAATATAATAGTGAAAATGGCTCCTCTTGCTTACAAACATCTATTTTTGACTAATAATCAGGGAAATAGGGCACCCTCTTTCAGAGGTGCTGGACAAGATTTCATAGTTGTGACTTAGGAGATTGGTGAAAAGATAAATTTCCTAGAGAGAAGGAAGAGTAAATAGCCAGCAGTTTCAAAATCAGAATAGATTGACAAGGAAACAATTGTTTACTGCTCTATTGAGAGCAGGAGTAGATTATGGAAGCATAGATAGTATTTTAATTAATGAACTATACAGAATGTACCGAGAAAAAGGACATGATACTAGATAGAATAGAGAAGTAAGAATTGCCCCTACAGATCCTCCTGAACCCTTGTATCCAAGTTTGTCACACCTTCAGGGAGAAAGAGAAATTGGTCAAGCCCCAGCTCAAATTGAAGAAACACACAGATGAGATTACAGACACTGTATCAATTTGCCCATATGTTGGAAAAATGGGTCAAATACTGTAACTAGGGCATTAATAGGTACTGGGTCAAAGGCCTCCCTTATATATGGAAACCCTGATAAGTTTAAACATGGAACTCCTATCATGATCAAAGGACTGGGAGGGCCTGAAATATCAGTCAGACAAGCTAATCTAATGAAAATTGGGCAATTATCCAAGAAGGACTATACCATGGTAATTGAACCCATTCTTGAATACATCATTGGAATAGATATATCGAGAGGTATGACACTAAATTTACTTGAAGGGAGATACCAATTTGCAATAAGGAAAATAGGAATTAATACAATTTTAGTGGTAAAATAAAAATGGACCCAATCACTTTACCTGAATCTCCTAAAGTAATTACTTTAAAGCAGTGTTGTGTGCCAGGTTGGCAAGATGAGATTACCAATATTATAAAGGAATATGTTGAGGCAGGAGTGTTAATCCCTACAGCCACTCAATGGAATAATCCTGTCTGGCCAGTCGAAAGTCAGATGGCACATGGAGGATGACAGTGGATTATAGACAATTGATTAAGGTCACTTTGCCCTTGCATGTTGCCATTCCAGATAACATCACCTTAATAGAAAAGATCCAGAAATATGATGGGACTTGGTACACAGTTATTGATTTAGTCAATACTTTCTTTACTATCCCAATAGATTTGAAACAATGGGATCAATTTGCTTTCATTTGGCAGGGCCAACAATATACTTTAACACACTTGCCACAATGATATCTACATAGTCAAACTATTTGTCATAGAATTGTGGCTGAATATTTGGATGAGTTAGAGCTACCTGGTATGCAACTTACCCACTACACAGATGATGTTGTGATACAGAGAAAAACTGTAGAAATGGAGAAAAGTTTGATGCTTTTAGTTGAGCATATGAAAAGCAAAGGGTGGGAGATTAATTCTGCAAAGATTCCAGGGTCAACTCAAACCGTAAAATTTTGGGGTATACAGTGGAATAAAAGGCTGTGAGAGATTCTCCTGCAAGCCCAACAAAAGATTAAGGATTTTCCCATCTCCAACAATAGAAAGAGGCTCAAAAGTTTATAGGATTATTTGAATATTTGTGACATCACATACAGCATCTGGCACAAATTTTGAAACCCTTATATAAAATTACTAGGAAAAAATATGAATTTGATTGGGGACTTGAGCAGAGTAAAGCTTTTGAAGAAGCAAAGGCGACTATACAATTGGCCCTAGATTTATGACTTATGCCAAATGGTTTGGTGGAATCACAAGTGATTGTACGGGATGAATATGAAAACTGGAGTTTATGGCAAAACCAAAACCAAAATGTACCCTTAGGATTTTGATTTAGGAAACTTCCTTCATCTGGAATTAAATATACCCTTTCTGAAAAGCAGTTAGCTGTATATTGGGTTTTGGCAGAGACTGAAAAACTGACTTAGGGCCATGAGGTTATATATATATACATATATAATGTAACAATAATATATATAATAGCACATATATTAATATATTATAATATATAATACATAAAATTATGTAATATTATAATAATTGTAATACTAATAATTATGACCTGGGTAATGAGTATCCCAGTTTCTCATAGAATTTAACATACTCAAGAGGCTAGCATAGTTAAATGGAAATGGTATATTCAAAATAGATCTGAAGCAGGCAAAAATGGGGTTCCTGCTTTACATGAGTCTATAGGAACCATAGATATTGAGGGAAATGATACACCCTCTGAATCAAAGCAACAGTTGGTACAGTCCTTGGTAAAATGGAATGAGGGATATGATGGATTAACTGAAGAACAAAAGAGACATGCATGGTTTATTGATGGGACAGCAAAATATTTTGGCCACAAAAGACACTGGAAAGTGGTAGCCTATAACCCATCTACTAGGCAGACTTTAGAAAGTATGGGATAGGTGGAAGTAGTCAATATGCTAAACTTATGGAAGTACATAAAACTATCAAAACAGAACAAGGAGGACAGTGTCATATATTCACTGATTCATCAGTGGTAGCTAATGGGTAAGCTACATTGATGCCTATGTGAAAAATTAAAAATTGGGAAATTCATGGCAAATCAGTCTGGGGCAAAGAATTATGGAAAGATGTATGGGACATGTCTTTGGCTACTAATTTGTCAATTTTTCATGTAGATGCTCACATGGTCCTCACCACGTCAGAATGTGAGTACAATGCACACACTGATCAACTAACAAAGATTACTACCCAATATATTGTCCCTACTCTAACACCAACTGATAATCTGGTATTAGCAAAATGGGTCTATCAAAGAGCCGGCCATTTAGGGATCCAGGCCACACATGAGTGGGCACAAGACTGAGGCATTAGTGTCTCTCATTCATTTGTAAAAACAAGTAGCAGAGGAATGTTGTATATGTCAGTTGGAAAAGGAATGGACTGTTCCTCAGGTAGTAACTGCAGAGATGGCAAGGGGGAATATATCAACCCAAATTTGGCAAATAGATTATATTAGACCCCTACCCAAAGATAAAGGATGCCAATTTATATGTACTTGTGTTGACACCTGTCCATTGGTACTAATGGCTTGTCCCTATAAGAATGCAACTCAGCACATTTTCACTATAGTCATGCTATGTAGTTGAACTAAAATAAATGGAAGAAATCATATAACAAATCAAAACATAATACACTAAAACATACACATACATAAACATGATCTGCTACATTCTGTGAATGACTTCCATATTTCTCTGAGTGTGGAAGGCATTTTGCCTTAGAAGACTGACATTAGGATTTTTTTTTCTCAGTAAGTTCTTGTGTTATTATATGATTTCTTCCATTTATTTTAGTTCGACTACATAGCATGACTATAGTGAAAATGTGCTCAATAGGAAAGTATTTGTAGAACCTATACAAAATTGTATGCAGTCACGGGGAGGGGGGGGGAATGGGGCAGGGTGGGGGGATAAAATCTTAACTTTAAGGAAATGATTGTAAAACATTAAAATTAAAATTAAAAAAAAAAAAGAATGCAACTCAGAAAAACACCTGTAAAACTCTAGAAACAATAAGTCTATATTGTGGAATCCCAATGCAGATCCAAGGTTACAATTGGTTACATTTCAAAGATAATGAAATGAAGAGATATTGTATATTAAGCAACACAGAATGGATATATCATATTCCATATTATTCACAAGCTTCTGGGTTAATTGAAAGAATGAATGGACTATTGAAAGAACAGTTAAGGAAGTTAAGTTTAACAATTCTTATCAATGTTGGAAAGATAATTTGTTCACTGCTTTGCATAATTTGCATAATAGATCATTAGGAGAAAGTACACCTCTACCTATTCTGCAAATTAGAAAACAACAAACACATAAAATCCCAAATATTGAGTATTGGACTGTGAGGCCAGATGTCCCAGCACTGTATTCCAGGACACCTGGTTAGCAGGATATGATTTACATTTAGAAGACTGTAGGTTAGATAGAAAAAAAATTAGAAAAAAAATCTATTGGAATATATATGAGAACCCCGAAAAATCATTTTGGACAGATATTGCCTAACTCTGGATTAGCAGCTTGAGGAATACATGTATTGATTGAAGTGATAGATTCTAATTATCAAGGAGAAATTATTGTGACATTCCAAAATTTAGGTGAAGAACAGAGACGGTTTATTTAATTTTAATTCTTATTTATTTTTAGTTTCCAACATTCATTTCCACAAGATTTTGAGTTTCAATTTCTCCCCATCTCTCCCCTCCATCTACCCCAAGACAGTGTGCATTCTGATTATTCCTTCCTCCAATCTGCCCTCCCTTCTATAACACCCCACCCTTCTCTTATCCCCATCCTCTCTATTTTCTTGGAGGACAAGATAAATATCTATAACCCATTGCCTGTACATCTTATTTCCCTATTGCATGTAAAAACAATTTTTAACATTAGTTTTTAAAACTTTGAGTTTCAGTTTCTCTCCCTTCCTCCCCATCCATCCCCACTGAGAAGGCAAGCAATTTGATATATGTTATACATATGTAGTTATTCAAAAGAATTCCATAAAAGTCATTTTGTGGAAGACTGTATTTCCTTCCATCCTATCCTGCCCCCCATTTATTCTATTCTCTCTTTTGACCCTATCCTTCCTCAAAATTATTAACTTCTAATTACTCCCTCCCTTCTATCATCCTCCCACCTCTGCTTATCCTCTTCTCTCCTACTTTCCTGTAGTGTAAATTAGAATTTCATAGCAAATTGAGTATGCATATTATTCACTCCTTAAACCAAATGTGATGAGATTCAGGTTCACTTTTCCCTTTTCTCTTCCCCTCTCTTCCCTTCCATTGAAAAAACCCTTTTTTTGGCCTCTTTTATGTGAGAGATAATTTGTTCTATTCTATTTTCTCCTTTCTCCTCCTAATATGTTCCTCTTTTACCCCTTAATTTTATTTTTTAGATATCATCCCTTCTTTTTCAACTCACCCTCTGCTCTCTGTCTATGTGTATATAATCCCTCCAGCTATCCTAGTACTGAGAAAAGTCTCAAGAGTTATAAATATTATCTTTCCATGTAGGAATGTAAACAGTTCAACTTTAGTAGTCTCTTATGATTTTTCTTTGCTGTTTACTGTTTCATGATTCTCTTAATTCTTGTGATTGAAAATCAAATTTTCTACTCAGCTCTGATCTTTTCATCAAGAATGCTTGAAAGTCCTGTATTTCATTGAATGACCATATTTTCCCCTGAAGTAGTATACTCAGTTTTGCTGGGTAGGTGAAAAAAAATAGTTCCTTTGACTTTTGCAATATCATATTCTAAGCCCTATAATCACTTAATGTAGAAGCTGCTAGATCTTTTGTTATCCTGATTGCATTTTGACAGTACTCAAATTGTTTCTTTCTGGCTGCTTGAAATATTTTCTCCTTGACCTGGGAACTCTGGAATTTGGCTCCAAATTACTAGAAGTTTTCCTTTTGGGATCTCTGGGGGTGATCAAATTTATTTTACCTTCTGGTAAAATATTCTAGAGAATATCATGGCAATTTGCCTTGATAATTTCTTGAAATATGATGTCTAGGCTCTTTTTTATCATGACTTTCAGGTAGTTCCATAATTTTTCAATTGTCTCTCTTGGATCTATTTTCCAGGTCAGTTGTTTTTCCAATGGGATATTTCACATTGTCTTCTATTTTTTCATTCCTTAATTTTGTTTTATATTTTTTTTTGTTTTTTCATAAAGACATTAGCTTCCATCACCTCAATTTTAATTTTTAAGGAATTATTTTCTTCAGTGAGCTTTTGGACCTCCCTTTCCATTTGGTAAATTCTGCTTTTTAGGGCATTCTTATCTTTGTTGGCTTTTTGGATCTCTTTTGTCATTTAGGTTAGTCTATTTTTAAAGGTATTATTTTCTTCAGCATTTTTGGGATCTCCTTTAACAAGCAGTTTTCTTGTTTTTCACAGTTTTCTTGCATCACTTTCATTTCCCTTCTCAATTTTTGCTCTACTTCTCTTACTTGATTTTCAAAATCCTTTTTGAGTTCTTCCATGGCCTGAGATCAATTCTTATTTTTCTTGGAGGCTTTGGATGGAGGAACTTTGACTTTGTTGTTTTCTGTTTGCCTGTTTTTATCTTCCTTGTCACCAAAGTAAGATTCTATAGTCTAGTTCTTTTTTTGGTTTTTGCTCATTTCCCTAGCCATTTTCTTTTGAACTCTTTGTCAAGCTCTGCTTCAAGTTTGGGTGGGAGGTGTACTGTCAGCTACTTGATTCCCCCACTATCTCTGGGTCTAGAGCTCCAGAAACAGTCTCTGTTTCTGCCTCTGCTGTTGCTGTGAGTTCCTCCACCCCTTTCCCCCTCTGCTGCTCTGGAACTGGACCCTCCACTTTCCCACACTGGTCCCACAGGCTTTTTCCACTGACCTTCTAATTTGTCCTCAGGATTTTGGGTTCTGAAGTCTGGAAACTGCTACACGTGTGAGAGATTCAATCTCCCCAAGGCCTGCTCAGGTCCTGTCTGTGCCAGTGCAGCCCACGCTGGGTTGGGCTCTGTTCCCATTCCAGCATGATAGACACTTCATGGCGACTTTTCAGGCTGTCTTGGGTTGGACATTTGCTTCATTGAAACATTATGTGAATTCTGTAGTTCCAGAATTTGTTTAGAGACATTTTCACAGGTATTTGGCTGGGCTTGGGAGCAGCACTCTACAAAGTGTGTGCTGTTACTCCACCATCGTGACTCCTCCCCTGAACCCAGACAATTTTGTAAAAATCATAGGTAGTTCAAGTGATTATTATTCCTTGTGAAGTAATACCCCTTGTGGAAACTGACCCTCCTTCTGAAATAACTAGCAGAGGAACTGAAGGATTGGGTTCTTCTGATAGAATATAATTGGGAGCTAAAGTATGGGTAAAATGGAAGTCAGTGTTCCAAAGGCTGAGGAAGTTATAGCACACAGGAAAGATAATAGTGTAACTGTTCTTTATTCAGGAGAAGATAATTACCAAATTGTACCCTTAACTCATATATTCTAATATGAATAAGGCTATGATAGTGAGGTCATGGATTTCAGGAACATGAATTAGCCTATATCTACCCTCCTTCTGGTTATTGTCTCCTTGTTTCTTTTTGGCTTTTTGTCTATTAAACTCATTCACTAGATTTGTTTTCTTTAGACTTAGTACCCTTCACCTGCAGATGACTGATTGCTTAAGCTGGATGTCACCCCTTGTCCACAACTCTAATGTATCACCCCTGAACCTGGCATCAAACAAGTTCCAGATGCCAGCTAAAAAACTGACCTCTTGAATGGCAACCTTTTGGAGCAAGGACAGTTCTATGTCCAATTTCAGCAGGAAATAGCTATAGAAGAAGAGACCTTTGCTCCTTATCCCAAAATTTTGAGTCCCATTCATGTGAGAGGGAATGAAGTGTACTTGTGCTCAAACTCCACCCTAAAATATTCTTTTATATGCTTATTTTGTGTGATCCCTATTATATTGTTGTAAAGTTCTGTTGACACCAGTTGCTTAAGATATTGTTTTATATGCTTATTTTCTATTATCCCTGTTACAATTCTGGTCACACAAGTTGCTCCACCAACCTATGCAATGAATATGAAAGATTTTTGGGCCAAATGTAATGATAATTTAAATGGGAAAATTTTTCTCATTCATTAATAGGTCCATGTGACCTGCTTATATCACATGGGAGCCTAAGTCACATGTGGTGGGAGGAGCTTGCTGAATAGGTGGAACAAGAAGGGGGGAACAGAGTTAGGAGGAAGTTGATCCCAGGCTAATCAGAGCTGGGAAAGACACAGGCAAGCAAGCACAGCTAGCTAGGCTTGTGAGTGTTTGTTTGTGGGAAAGTCCTGGCAGGGAGGGGGAGGCTTGGTAATGGCTTTGCTCCCTGTGGTGATAATGTGTATTGACTTCTTGTCTACCATGATTGATTTTGCTTTCTGGTCTTGGGATTTGGCTTTCTGGTGTCTGAATAAATGTTTTTCTTCTGCCTTCTATGAAGAGTCTGCTATACTTTGTGATTGAGAACTATGCCAGCATATTCACAGTCACCACCAGTGCTGTGAATATTGCCTTGCTGGTACAGCTAGATGTTTCTTTCACACCCAATGACTCTCAAAACAGCAACAACAACAATAGGCCCAAAGAGGAATTATCTGCCAGAGGTAGAGCAAATATAGCAAATTGAGACGATAAGAAAGCAAAAAGTTGGGTAAGATGCCAGTGTTTGAAGTACAGAAGGAAATAGAGCCACATGTGTGGCTGCCTTAGTCCTGAAGGAAAGAGAACTTGAATAAAACAGGTCAGTGCAATCCTCTGGATGCTACTAGGGACAGGGGCTGAAATCAATGGAAAGTAAATTCCCTAAAGTAGGAGAAGGAGAAGACAGAGTTGTAGTAGTTGAGGGTAAACTATTCACCTATAATTTAGGCAGCTAGGTGTCACAGAACCCTGGACTTTGAGATAGCAAGAACTAAGTTCAAATTCTGCCTCAAATACATATTAGTTGTATGATGCTGGCAAGTCATTTAATCTCTTTTGGCTCAGTTTCCTTATCTATAAAATAGGGATTGTCATATCACCTAACCTACTGGGTTATTCCAAGCTAAAATGAGAGAACATGAGCAAATAACTCAACAGAGAGGATACTAAAATTAGAGGGACAAGTACCAAGATATCTAAAAGATGACCAACTTCCCCAAACAAATATTGTGAGACAAAGAAAATTGAACTAACATCTGAAGATATATCAGATGTTGAAATTCCCATGAAAGCACAGAACAGCTGCAAGAGGTCTTAGATTAGATAAAAAAAGAAATTAGAATTTCAAGAGATAAACTATGGGCAACACATGGCAGAATTTATAGCCTACATAGTAGAAATAATTAGAATTAAAAAAAACCTGAATACATGGTGGTGAGTGTAGCAACAATATGATATATTGTGTGAAATACCACAGACTCTCCACATGGAAGACAGAACCAAAACAATTATTCAGACACCAGGAAGCCAAATTCATCATAGCAACAAAAATTTATACACAATAACAATGCAGAGAACAACAGCCCCTAGCCTTCCCCCTGTTAGGCTTCACACAAACAAGGTCCCTTAAACAAATCACAAACAGGCTTCCCTTAAACAAAATGCCCTTCTCACGCTCACAGCCAGCTTGCTTGCATCCGTCAGTTCTGACTGCTCCCATGACTAACTTCCTCTCAACTTTGCTCCAGCTCTGCTTCTTCTGGTTCCACCCATTCAACAAACTCCTCCCATCATAGGCTCCATGTGACTCAGAGTCATGTACTCAGGCTTCCATGAGACCCAGACAGGTCACATTGGCCTGTTAATGATTGGGAAAGATCTCCCCATTTAAATTACCACTACAGTGAGTCACTTCGAAGAGGAAGAACAAATTCATAATGCAATCATATTGAAATGAAAGACAGTCGTTCATGCAGAAGAACATGACACATCAAAAAATCTGTACACCACAACACAGGAAATAATACAAGAAAACTCAGAGGTTCTGAATGCAGAAAACAAAGCACCAAGTGGAAAAATCCACATATTGCCTCCAGCGAAACAATGGCAGCAACTAAAACAACAACAAAAAAAGAGCAAACAAACAGGCTTCAGGATGGAATTTAGCAATTTAATAACTCTAATAAGAGCCAAAAAAATTTCATAAATGTTTTGGGAAAAAGAATTTCAAGTATAAAGGTAAAGAAATTAGAATATCATAAGACTACTCTGTACCTATAAGAAGATACAGAAGGGAATGTTCTGATATATTCCAAATAGCAAAGGCATCCAAGGTGCAACACATAATGTCATATCCTGCAAACCTGAGTCTAATCATAAAAGAGATTCCTATTCAATAAAAGAGAGGTATCTAAATTTCTACTATGGGGAAATGCCTTTATTTCCATTACTTCCTTCATGAATTGTTATTTCTAAAAGGGAGGCACAATAGAAAGAAAGGACAAGATACATGTAGAATTTATCTGAAGAAGACAGTCAGATGTGGCAACTCAAAAATTTCATTTCATTATGGAATACAGAGTCTACAGAGGGAATAAACTTATTGATTTTGAAGCAAAGAATTAAAGTTCAAAATAGACAGAAAGGGAAGAGAATTCATGAATGGGAGAAAGCAAAGAAATTCATAACAAGGCACAAAAAAGAACAAAAATGACAGACAAAAAAGATCCTGAGGAAAAGGGTGGTGGTGGTGTTTGAATTAACTGCTAAATGGACAGGAGAAAAAGTAGTGAAAATTATATAATTTTCCAAAGGAAGAAAAAAATGATTTAGTAAAATTCCAGTCAGATTAAAGAATGGACAAATAGGAGAGGGAAGGGATTAAGGGTGTGGGCAAGGGAAGAAAGCCTGTGGGAATAGAATTGCTTTAGAGATGATTAAGCAAACTAATCATAGGGACAAAATATTGACTTAAAAAAGAAAGAGGGAGAACAAAAAACTCCTCTCAGTTTGAGGGAAAAACAATACTAGAAGCAAGTGGAAGAAAGTAAATCTTTCATTACTTTCAATATGAATTGATTGAAACAACTCAGTAAAATTGAAAGAGACTGAATAGACAAACAAATCTCATAATCTGCTGTTAAAAAAATACATCTAAAAAGTACGGCCACAGAGATAATAAAAAATTAAAGGGTGGAAAAAATTACTTTGCATCAGGTGAAACCCCCAAAATCCCAAGATTTACAATCACGCTGTCAGAGAAAATAAAAATAAAAATTTATAATATAAACAGAAATAAGAAAATTACATTATGCTTAGAAAACATATACAACAAATCAATGTTAATATTAAATATATTCTTTAAATAGCACAGTTTCTAAATTTATAAAGGAATTATTAACTTAATTTTCAAAAGACTTTAGTAATAATAATAGTAGGAAAGTTTATCGTTGTCTCAGAGTTCAAGAAATCTATTAGAAAAATGAGCAAAAGAAAGAGTGTGGAACTAAACAAATTTTTTTGCAAGACAACAATTAGAAATTAGAGTTTCAAGAATACTGACACCTTCAGAATCCAACCATGAAAGGATCTATAGGCTTATGTCGTTATCTCTCTATGTATCTATCTACCTAGAGATATATATTTCTTAGCACCACATGGCACGTTTACAATAATAGATCATGTGTAGTGGAATAAATTGCAAATAAATGTAAAAGGGCAGAATGTGCTCTATGGACCACAATGCAGTAAAAATAGTAATCAATTCAGGAAGTAGAAACAAAAGACATAGCCCAAAATGGAGACTTAATAATGAAATATTAAATAATGCATGGGTCAAAGAACAAATCCTTCAAGCAATTAATAATTATGAAAAAGATAGATCAGATCTATACCAATCAAACTCCCAAAAGAATATTTTATAGAGCCAGAATAATAATGGCATTCAAACAAATAACAGAGTCAACCATCTCAAGGACAATAATAAAAATGCAAGAGAAAACAATCCAGCTGTATCAGACCTCAAGCTGTATTACAAAACAGTAACAATCAAAATTTTAAAAATGGTACTTTTCTTTTAGAAGGAAGTTTGATGAGAGAAACAGATTAGGTACACAATGTACAGAATCAGACAAAGTATTATAGTATTTGGTAAACTTGCTATCCCCTCCTAGTAAGGGAAGAACTGACTAGCTGACAAAAAGTTCTGGGGAAACTGGCCTGCTGGTAGAAAATAGGTTCAGAGTAATTCACTAAGATAAGCTCCAAATGAGTACATTTTACTTGAGGAGAGTAAGACTAGCATAGGTGCTACTTTTCCATAAGTATATTGCACTGATCATCTGATGAGCCTCCTTATATGGGTCTTAACCTTTACCTGAACTCTATACTGTTATACAGCTTAATTTTTAAACTTTTATTTTCCATTAAAAAACATTTATTTCTTTCCCTTACACCTCCCCCTCCCCAAAGAAAGAAAGGAAAACCAAACACATAACAAATATACATAGTGAAGGAAACCAAATTTTCCCATTGGTGGTATCAAAAAAATGTAGGTCATGTTCTTCATCTTGATTCCATTATCATGGACTTCAGGACATGCCTCTTCATTAGTCTTCTGGATTTATGATAAGAGTACTTAAGTCTTTTGTAATTGTTTCTCTTCATAAGGTTGTTATTGTAGAAGTAATTCTTCTGGTTCTACTCATTTCTCTCTGCATCAGTTCATAAATGTCTCCCTTAGTTTCTCTGAAACTGTGCTTTTCATAATTTATTATGGTAAATTAATATTGCGTTTACATACTACAATTTGTTCAGCCCTAATTCATAGACATAACCTCCTTGGCCCTCAGTTTTTGACCACCACAAAATGAGCTGTTGAAAACATTTGCATAAATATGAGTCTTTTTCTTATTTGCTTAATTTTTAATTTGTTTAATTAATTAATTTGTTTAATTTTTGTGATATCTTAATTGAAGATGAAGAATTGACTACGTGGAGCATTTGGCCAGCACCCGCAAGTTTCTGGAACTTCAAGCTCCCGAAAAAGGTCATTCACTATACTACTTTGAAAAGTAACTATAAATGATAATAAAGAACTCTACTGTGTAATAGCTAAACAAATTGTGGAACATGAAGGCAATGGAATAATCTGGTGCTGTAAGAAATTGTAAATATAATGATAGCATTTACATAGCATATTAAAGTTTACAATGTGCTTTGTTATTTATCTCATTTATTCCTCATAAAAATGCTTTGAGGCAAATGCTTTTATTAGTTTCATTTTACAGATGAAGAAAATGAGACACAAAGACTTTAGGTGACTTACTAGAATCACACAGTTGATAATTGTTTGAGATAAGATTTAATTTAAGTCTTCCTTATTCAAAATCCAACATTCCATCTACTTTATCTAGTATATAAGCACCTAAATTTGATAAATACAGATAAGCATGAAAGACTTACATGAACTGATGCTAAGTAAAGTAAGCAAAGTGAAGAAAACAACATAGTGAGTGACTATAACAATATAATGGAAAGAAAAACAATCACAAAATGAGAAAAAGTTAATTTTGCAAAATTACAAAGGATAAACTCTGCTCCAACAAGAAAATATGAGAAGAAATTTTCCCTCAGCCCAATTATAATATAAAACTGGGAATTGAGGGGTCCTTGATCATGGAACATTGCATATAATGTCATATTTATTTGATATATATTTTTCTTTTCTTTTTGGAAATTTTTTTTTGTAATAAGCAATGGTTTTCTAAAACGTATTGTACTAAAAACATTAAAAATGAAACATAGCTACTCACCTACTCTTGGTCCTAGTTGCTTGGGAATGGGTGACACAGGGCTACAATCCTTTATCTAGAGTTGCCTGTTATGAATTGTGTGATGCTCTCACAAGATGAGTAGGATATAAGAAGTCTTAACTGTTAAGTGGAAAAAGTACATTCAAGATTATATTTTACTGGGTTGATTAGATTCATGAATAGGTTTCAGTTCTGCTAGAGACTGAGACCTCTAGTTTTGTATTAGAAATTTTGCCTGCTCAAGTAACCCATGGCTTCCTGCCCTGCCTACGAAGACCTGGTGCCTGAAAAAAATCTGGTTTTACCTGGTTTACAGACTGCTTTGCCTACAACAAGAGGAGGGATCTCAATAGACATTAATCTGGTAATTGGGGGTACCCTCAATAGGCTCCTGACAAGTTCCCCCAGTGGCCCGATCTCAAGTTATGTGGCTTGCATGTGAAATAATATTGAATGAGGGGATGATTAAGATCTTCATCTTTTTACAGATTTATGTGCTATTCTCATGACAATCCACTGCTAAATTTTCAGTGTATTTATACCTTGGACATCAGCAACCACAAATGAAGGCTTGATTTATTACTTGGTTGATTATCTAAACTTATGGCATCGCTGTAGGTAGTTAAGTCTTTTGCCTTAAAAACTACTATCAATGAATAAATCTTTATTAAGCACCTGTCATATGTCAGGTACTGTGTTAAGCACTAGGGACACAAAAAGAAGCAAGAAATGGTTCCTGCCCTCAAGGAACTTACTATCTAATGAGGTGACAGGATGCAAACATATATATATATATATATATATATATATATATATATATATATATATGTATAAGTATATATATGTGTATGTGTATGTATATACATAATATCTCACACACACATATATCTGAAGCTATATGCAGGATAAATAGGAGATAATTAATAGAGAGAAGTCACTGGAATTAGGAAGTATTGGATTTCTGGTAGAAGATGAGATTTTAGCTGAAATTTAAAGGAAGCCAGTGAGGTCAGTGGTCAGAGTGGAGGGGGGAGAACATTGCAGGCAGTTAGAGAAAATGTTCACAGCCAAGAGATGGAATGTATTGTCTGTGGAACAGCCAGGAGGCCACTATCACTAGATCAAAGAAGATATGTTGAGGACTAAAGTGTAAAAAAAATTCTAAGGATAGGAGCGAACTAGTTTATGAAGGGGCTTGAATGCCGAGAGAGAGAGAGAGAGAGAGAGAGAGAGAGAGAGAGAGAGAGAGAGAGAGAGAGAGAGAGAGAGAGAGAGAGAGAGAGAGAGAGAGCATTTTGTATTTGGTCCTGGAGACAATGGGAAACCATTGAAGTTTATTGAATGGTGGTTTGATCAGACCTGTGCTTTAGGAAAGTCATTTTAGTGGCTGAATGGAGGATGGATTCCAGTGGGGAGGGACCTGAGGTAGATGGATCCACTAATAGGTTATTGCAATAATCCAGGTGTGAGGTAATGAAGGCCTGTACCAGATTGGTGGCAATGTCAGAGGAGAGAAGAGGGTATATTGTAGAAGTGTTGCAAAGGTGAAAATGATGGGACTTGTCAATGGATTGGATATGGAAGATGAGAGATAGTGAAGAATCCAACTCCTAGGTTGTGAGCCCGAGGGACTAGGAGGATAGTGTAAGTAATAGGGAAGGTAAGAGTGGGGGAGAGCTTGGGGGAAAGAAAATGAGTTCTATTTAGGATATACTGAGTTTAAGATACCTACTGGAAATACAGTTCAAAACGTCCGAAAGGCAATTGGAGATGTGAAACTGGAGGTCATCAAGAGTTTGGAGGCAGAATCAATAGATTTGAGAATTATCACTAATTAAATCCATGGGAGTTGATGAGATCACCAAGTGAAATAGTATTGAGGGAGAAGAGTAGAGGACCTGATGCCTATATATGGCTAGAGGGTGTGGCCTGAAAAGAAAAGAAGAGAAAGGAGTGGCCAGAGATGTAGTTGGAGAACCAGGAGAGAGTGATGGACAGTGTTAAAGGCTGCATAGAGGTCAAGGATAACGAAGTTTGGAAAAAGGCCATTGAATTTGGCAACTAAGAGATCATTAGTAACTTTATACAGAGCAGTTTTGGTGGAATGATAAGGTCAGAAGACAGATTGTAAGAAGAGAGTGAGAGGAGAGAAAGTGAAAGAAACTATTTTAGTGTTTCTGAGGAGTTTAACTTCAAAAAACATGAAATGTTTCATAAAATGCATCCTTCTTCTTTATGCTCCCTTCCTCCCCCCACACCATTGTTTCTGATGAAGTCTACCTGGTTTTCCACATCTGGTGCCATTCTCAGATCTGACGCCATTGTTGAATGATCAATTAGGGTATTGAAATAACAGCTTTATCATATCTTTGATTATGGGTGGATGGGTGTCTAATGTTGAAGAAGCTATGTCTTCGACAACAATTTGCCCTTGAAGAAAGAAGGCTCTATTGTCTGGTGATCCCTCCCCTTCTCTCTCCCCCTGAATCCAACATTCTTCCAACCTTCCCTAATTCTTCTGAGAGCACCACTAAGGTTCCAATTACCCAGGCTCACGACTGTGATGTTTTACTTGACTTTTCATTCTTATTACCCCACATATCAGGTTCATTGGCAAATTCCATAATTTCTACCTTTACAATATCAAGCAAATATAGCCTTTTCTCCTTGTCACCCATCACTTCAGTACAGTCCCTCATCAATTTTCACCTGAACTTTTGCAGTAGCCTCCTAGGTAATCTCTCTCCCTCAAATCTCTCCTGCTATGATCTATTCTCTACTTTGGCTGCCAAAGTGATTTTCCTAAACTATGAGTCTAACGATGTTACTCTCTTGTTTAATGAGCTCCATTGATTCCAAATTACCTGCAGGAGCAAATAAAAACTCCTCTCTGGCATTTAAAGCTTTTTGTTCTTATTTTACCAGTGCTCTTATATTTTGCTATCCTTTACACACGACACTCAATCTCCTAGTTCTATGCCTTTGCTCTGGCTGTCCCCCCTACTTAGAATTCTCTGGCCCCTTCACTTCTACCTCTTGGTTTTCCAGACTCAGTCAAAATTCCATGTTCTTTAATCTTGTCCTCTCAGATTTTATACATATATAGCACACACACATTTATGGATATACATACACAAATAACTAGATATATAGATCCGTATCTATATATCTAGTTATTTGAATGCTTCCCCGTAGAACATAAACGTGCTTCTTGATAGTGGGGATTATGAACTATTTTCCTTGTATCCCCCAGAGTTTAGCACAGTGCTCAGTACACTTAGAAGATGCTTTTTTGACTGACTGAAACAAACAAAAATCCCAACTCTATCAAAGATTTCAGATCCGTCCTTTAACAGCTGCTATCTGTGAATAAACCAGAGGTGGTTTGTTTTTTTTTTAAAGAGCACCCTTTCTCACAAGCTAATCAGAAAACTTGGTTGTGGGGACTGAGTGAAATTTTTGATCTGGATTGTTTAAATAGATATGATCCTACTAGAATTAACCAGGAAAATTGCCAACCTTCCCTTCCACTTTTTGGACTATATTAGTTACCTGGTGAATCTGGATGAACAGATTTAAACTAGAGACTTTAATCAAAGACCAAATATAGAAAGATGCAAGAACTTGAGTAACATCAGAATCCTAAGGAGAAAAAAAGGTGTCTGTAAACACCAAAAAAGGGTACGGGAAATGGTCATTGTTTTTTCGTAAGCAAAAATCATACTGAAAATTTTGTCCACAAGAGGGCAACAGCAGTTCAAACTTCTCAAAGGTAAATCCTACGGCTTGTATGTCTGATGCACAACTACAAATAACTTACTTCGGAGAATAATAAAGTGTAGCCACACCTTAGACATAAATCATATTTACACATGTATGTTTACATAACATGTATGTTTTATGTGTATATAAATCATAATAGAAAAGCATCAATTTAATTCGGTAAAATTCATAAATGACACTACCGTAAAGTTAATTCAGAACTAAAACAAATCCGTCCAGTTTACACGTGCTATTTACAAGAACATTTTAAAGCCATTCATTTTCTTTAATTTTCAAGGGTTATTTAAACTGAACTTGAATTGGTTATTGTTATTAAAAAATTTTAAACTTTGTAATATAGATCATTCCCTCTATAATGGATCCTATTCCCCCAAACATTTTTCATTTATTTCAGTATTTTAAAACACGTAAATTCGCTGGAACTAAAGGGTTGTCTTCACGTAATACCTTAAAAGTTTCGTTTGCTCAGCTGAAGTTCTACATCCTCTTCTAGTGCTCATTTGTTTCTCCTGGGCCTTAACTTCCTACACGCAAAGCCAGAGATAATAATAGCCTTGCTTTCATTATCTCCACTTTTCAAAACTTTCTTTTCCAGATAGAGCTAATACACTGGTTTGAAAAACACTTTTTCTTCCTTTCCCCCGAAGAAAAGGAGGGGAAAACAAAACCCTTCACTTTTACAATATGTGATTAGTTTCAGAGAAGTGGCCTCTAGTTAGGAAGACCTGGGTTCTAATATTACCTTTGGCACATTCTGACTGTATGACCTTAGGAATGTCAGATGCCCATCTGCCTCGGTGGTGGTTTTCTCAAAGAGAGTTCCAGCCTAATAAACTTTCAGGTCGTCTAAATGTATCTACATCAACAGTTAGTTTCCAGCACAGCAATGGACACTCTTGTTTGCTTCCCCTTTTGGAAGACTTTTGCAAAATGCTATGACTGTTTTTCAGTTGCAGGGATGATGCCTAATGCTTGTCGGGTTCAGATCTCTGCCTCAGTACACAGTCCACTGCGTTTTTTATAGTCTCTTCTCCTCCGTCTTTGTTTTCACCCCTTCTAGCAGAACACAGCTCTAAGTTGGGAAGAGCTGGCAAGGCCAGAACAAAGAGTTATACTTACTTCTTGGTCGCACCGCATCTGTCTGCTTTTCTCCTCCAACCCTCTCTAAATCCTCTCCTTGAGCCGGCGCTAGTTATTAGCTGGCAGTCAGTGACTTTCGGCTCCTGTCAAGGGTACCCCAACCGCGCTAGAGTATTTTGCAAAGAGAAAACAAAAACCTCTTTCTTTTTTTCTCCCGCCACTCCTGGAATCGTCTGGGAGGCTGGGTTCGATATAAATGGGAGAAGTCCTGAGTAGTCAGCTCCTACCTAACACTTCTAAAGTCCCCAAAGAAAACCAGCGATAGATTAGGATATTCTTATCTCTCCCTGCTTCCCGTCCCCCCTCCGGCCCCTCCACTAACCCTGTGGACTAGAGAATCTATCGCAAAGATTCTTACCGCGTGTGTGTGTGTTGTTGAACCCTTTTTGTAGAATAGTGAAACCAATAAATGAGTCCTTTCTCTGAGTAATATTTTGCTTACATTCATGATTGAAAGAAATTCTAAATTTTATTTAAAGGCTACTGAAAATAAAGGTATCATTTTTCCCCCTACCAAGTTCACGGACCTCTTGAAATTGAGAACACCTGATCCAAAGAATGAATAAATCAAAGTGTTTTAGGCATTTCAGACCGAAAAAGTTTGCCTTATATTTCTCTATCGCTGCACACGTAGTTAGATTTGACCTCTGCATGTAATGATTTAACCTCTCTTTAAGCCTCCAACTCTTATCTGTGGGCAAGAAGCAACTCCAAGGAAGCCTTTGACTTTGCACAGAAGAAAAGCCTTTCGATCTCCTTGCATCCTGACTGAAGCTGCCTGCTTTTAAAGGAACTATTTCGTTGGGAAAGCTTTGCTTTCCTAAGCTGACCGTGTTTATTCTCATACCCCAGATCAGGATCATATAAAGGTGATAGACTTCTCCTACATCATGGGTTGGATGGGCTGTGTGCCCTGTGTCAATTCCAACAAGGCCAGCCCTGTATGGACCAGCAGGCTAAAAATAGAAGTAATTTCTTTTACTCCCCAAAGCAACAAAGAAAATCTTGGAATGCAGCACTACCATCAGTTTTTACACTCTTGCAGTTCCTCTGCCACCTAGGAGTTTGTCAAACTGCTTTCATTACCTTCCAAACAAGATGCAAATCATTGACTTTCAAATGTAACCTCTTCTGCTCTTCCCCCTTCATATTATGCACACACACATACACACACATGCAAGCACACATATACACATATTTGATGGGATGGAGGCAAAACCACGGGTTATATTTTAAACTCGTTTGGTTTTGCTTGGTATTGCCAGACTTTATTAGTAGCATTAGTAGTTTCGAAAGTAAGAAAGTCCTAATTTTCCAAGGGCATTTGAAAGACGATGCATATGAAAGTTCAGTCTGTCAGAAGCTTTTGAAAGACAATGTATATGACATCTCTTGACTGTCAGTAATAGACTAACACACATCAGGATTCAGGGTCTGCTCTTTCTGAGCTGGAGTTGCTGTTGTTGTTTTTTTTTTTGTTTAACCCTTCCAGTTAAGGATGAGTGGAGTCTTTTCTCCTCTTACAGGCATCTGGCAGGGAGACTCACCAAGATTGTGCTGTAAATATCTTAGTACCTATTTTTTAAATTCCTGCTTGGATATAACTAAGCAGATCAAGTAAAAGCTAACATGAAAGAAGAGAAATTTATTCAATATACGCTATTTAATATAAATGTTTTTCCCACAGTCCTACAGCTATATGCATTTCTTACCCTCTATATACTTCCTAAAGGAGTCTTATAATTTATTGTAGTCATAATTAATACATTCTGCTAATCTAATCATTTAAATGAATAATAAATAGGAGCAGATTACTCCAAGTGATTCTTTATTCCCATCAGATTTACTCATTTATTACCTGTGCTGACCTGAGTCTGTTTAGAGACTTACTCGATTTAAAGTTGACTGAAGGAAAAATGCATATTGCTGTCCTAGGCCAAAGCCAGAACCATTGAAAAGTCATCTAAGAGGCAAGGTTTGTTCTTTGAAATTGAATCCATTAGGGACAAAGCTTGGCTACTTCTTTTCCTTAATTGGTTTAAGCTTAAAAGCCCTCGTTGTGTCTACAAATTCACTGGGAGTGGGGAGGGTGGGTGGGGGAATGGGGAAGACAGGAAGAAACAACCACTGACAGACTCAAGACTTGGCTTGATTAGGGGAAGACCATCTAAATTACAGGTGCTGAGAGGAAAGGCAAGGTTTCTTTTGCAACAAAGCCAGAGAAAGCTCTCCAAGCCCCCAAGCTGAGCTGTTTAGCATGCTTGGACTGGCTCCTTGACCCCTCCCAGGGCCTTGATCTGGGACACGGTCAGCTTCTAGGAAACTTTAATTTGTAGATCCTTGTCCGTCCCTTCATAAATGCAGACTGGAAATTTTAACTTGGAGATTGGAAAGAAGAACAGAGAAATGAGACAGCTTTGAAAGTTATAGGTGGAACTTATTATATACCAAAAAAAGAAATTCAAAGTGAACATAATAATAGAAATCTTCAGTTTCATGTACATTACCTTTTCTTTTCTACTATGAATGTAGAAACGCATTTTATTTGGTGTTTCTTCTAGAATGATAACAACAAAATCTGAAGAGAGTCTTTTGGCTTTTTCATTTCTAAATACATAGGTTTCTACTTTTTGTTAGAATGTAAATACTTTTTTTCAATTTGAAAAATGGGGAGGAATGGGGAAAGTGGGGAAATAGCAAAAAAAAATCTATTGCTAATGCAAGAAGAATGCAGAGTGACGAAGAATAAATACAAGAAAAATAAAAGATAGGGAAAAAAGGAGGGAAATGAAGCAAGAAAAAGGACCCCCTCCTAAGATCATAAAAAGTAGATGGACAGCTACCAAAAAGGAGGGAGAGATCTTGAAATGGATGCCAAAGCAAGTGGTGTCAGAGCAGATGCTGAGCACAGTCCTCTCAGCCTCTCCTCTTTTTAGTTCAGATATGAGTAGGAAGACAAAGTGAGTCCAACCGAGGTTCCTCTCAAAGTTCTTTCATTTATTAAATTTATTTCAATTTGACCTGCATTGATTTGCTTTGCTATTGACTCCATGACTTCACTTAAAAAGCTAGTGGTGACTCTGCCCCATCAAACCACAGCTGGCAATTTAAACACACACACACACACACACACACACACACACACACACACAAACATTCACGCAGGAAGTGTGGAGATCTTTTGACTGTACCTTTGCTCCTCTCCCGCTGGCGCCAGACCTAATGAGGAGAGCTACGGTGCCCTTAGCTGCTGGGAATTCACCGCCCATCCCCAGTTTATCCCGAAAATTTCTTTTTAAAGAAGATGACACCATAGTCTGGGTTAGTTAAATATTTTGCTCCATCTTCGGTGAGAAGAGGTAGATATATGTAGTTTTATAGGGATGAAGATTACATTCAGGACACACCTTTGTAAGAACAGGAAAGTTCTAGTGCCACTGGCAGCTCGAGGGTGTGGGGAATCTGCTATTTCTAAAAGCTAACTCCAAGACCTAAGAGTTTTTGTCACTCGTGGTAACAAAGAGAAAAGAAACAGAGAAAAACCATTAGCTTGGCTATGAAACAGTCAGATGGATAGATCCCCATTTTACACACATACACACACACAGAGTTGCTTATTTTGTGTCCAGCTTATTGAGTCAACACAGCAGTTGCGATGGTGATGGTGATGGTCACATGAGGGCAAAAGAATGGAAAGAAAACTGGACAAGAATGAAATGAGAAAGAGAAAGTTGTGCGGAACAAGAGAACACTTTGGGGCCACGAGGCCTTTAGGGACATCTATAGTTTTAAAGAGCAACAAATTAATTTACACAATTCTGGGGGAGCTCAGATGGCCCTTAATTACCACTTCAAAAGAAAGAGCCGTAGGACCAAGTCGAGCCTGCTGTGCCTGCAGCCCCATTAGCTCCATTTTACTTGTCCCTCCTACTGCCACCTCCACCCCAATCTACCAGAGGTGCGTGCTTGAGTTGGGGGGTGGGAGGAGAGAAAGACAGTGGAAGGAGAAGAGCTGTTAGTCCATAAATGGACTGTTTCCCCCTTACTTTTCTCTCTCCTCTCCGACACTTCTCTCCCCAGTACCCCTCCCCCCGTCCCCGCCTTTCATTTTCTTGAACGCAATTATTGACAGCACTTGCTGGCCACAAGCTACAGTCACCTGGTCATCTATCTATTCCCAGCCATTCCCAGAGAATCTCCGGGTACAGTCTTTCTAGCAGCTGTTGCCCAGCCCAGTGCAGTCCAGTCCAACTGTAGGTGAGGAGGGGAAGGGCTGGAGCTGGGGGTTGGGAGCCTAAGATCTGGGTTGGTCCTCCTTTCTCTTCTCCCTCAGCCATTCAGAAGGCTTGGCCCTTTCCAAAGTGATGGCAGTAACTACTTTGTCGTCACCTGGAGCACAGTCCTATTGGAGGCGATGGTCACGCCCCCCCCATTCTTCCCCCTTCTCCTCCCTCTGAGTGACGTCTTTCAAAGTTCTCTTTTCCCCCCACCCTAGTCAATACACTCCCCCCCTCCAGCTAAAGGGAGGTAGGGAGTGATGCAAATGTTTTATTACCTTTGAGAGCTTCATCTGAACTGTCAGAAACAGAGGGGAAGAAGGGAGGAAGTGGGGGAGAGAGAGAGAGAGATTACAGTTTTAAGGGAGAGAAAAGGACTCATCAAACAGGAGCCTAAGATAAAAGGAGAGAGAAAGCAAGGAAAGGAAAAGGGCAAGAAAAGGAGAGGGCGTGTTTTGGAAACCTCTCGAGGGGTAGTGGCCTTGGTTACCAAACCCGTTTGTAGAAGTAATGCTTGTAGTGAATACAGGAAAAGAAGGAGAAAGGAAACGCTCCAGTAGCAGGGACCTAGGCTGTAACTGAAATCTCCAAACTTTCCCCTTTTATTCTCTTATCCCAGTATTGTTGAGGGCTTTTTTTTTTTGGTTTCTTTTCTTTTCTTTTCTTTCTTTCTTTCTTTTTCTTTTCAAAAAGATATCGAAGCATTCTGCTACCGAGCATCAAGAAAGCGAGGACATGGCAAGGTGTTGAAGCCGTGGAAAAGTGGTCGTCTGGGTTTTTACTGCCTCCTGCTACTTGCCTAGAATAGGGCTAAAATCCCTGAACACACTGAGAGGCTGTATCCCACTTAGCTGCGAGACAGCGCATACCACGGGCAGGTCCACCTCGCCGCGGATACGGTGCCACTACCTGAAGACAACTCGCAGTTAACTGGCTTAAGAAAGAGACGCTTTGAACCTTCCAAAGAAAAGAGAAAGATCTCCCCTCCCCCATCTCCATTTCTAACATCAAAGAGGAATCTCTGGGGCTCTAACTTTGTACTAACTAGCGGTAACTAGGTTTTTGTTGGCCTCTCTCCAGAGGAAGATGAGAAGAAACGAATTTTGAGGCTCGGTGTCTGCGGAAAGAAGAGGGAGAAATCAAGAGACCCAAGAGAGGATCCCCGGCCAGGGCAACATAACTTAAACCCTAACTAACCTCCTCGACTTCCTCTTTACGCAAGGAAATCAGAGAGAAAGAGAAAGAGAGAGACAGAGAAGCTCAGAGAGAAACCACTTGGGGAAGAGAGATTCTATTTTCCCCTTTTTGTAAGGTTGTCCCTTTCCTTTGCACTGCCCGTCCCTTAGTAGCTTGGAGTGGACGCAGCAACCTGGGATTCCCTTTCCTCTTCTCCTCGAAGTTTCGGGATCGGCTCCACCAGGCTTGTTCAAGAAGGAGGGTCTCCACCCCCTCCCTCGGCCCCGGCCCTCTGCCCGACCCCCCGAGGAGCCCCGAGCCTGTAGGGCCCCTCGGATTGTGGGCTCCACGATACCCTGTGAGCCTGTGGGTCCGGCCTCCGCGCTCGGCGGTGGGATGTTAGCTGTGGGGCCTATGGAGGGCACCCGGCAGAGCGCGTTCCTGCTGAGCAGCCCGCCCCTGGCTGCCCTGCACAGCATGGCTGAGATGAAGACCCCGCTGTACCCCGCCGCCTATCCACCGCTGCCCACCGGGCCCCCGGCTTCCTCTTCTCCTTCCTCCTCCTCCTCCTCCTCGTCGTCTTCTTCGCCCTCCCCACCCTTGGGCGTCCATAACCCCTCCGGCCTCAAACCCCCGACCTCTGGGGGGCTCTCTTCCCTGGGCAGCCCGCCGCAGCAGCTTTCGGCCGCCACCCCGCACGGCATCAACGACATCCTGAGCCGGCCCTCCATGCCCCTGACCTCGGGGGCCTCCTTGCCCTCTGCCTCGCCCTCCGGCTCCTCCTCTTCTGCCTCCTCTGCCTCTTCTTCTGCCTCCTCTGCCTCCTCCTCTTCCTCCTCCTCCTCGGCCGCTGCCGCCGCCGCCGCTGCAGCCGCCGCCGCGGCCGCCTCTTCCCCGGCTGGTCTCCTGGCTGGTCTGCCTCGTTTCAGTAGCCTCAGCCCCCCCCCGCCGCCTCCCCCGGGCCTCTACTTCAGCCCCAGTGCCGCCGCAGTGGCGGCGGTTGGCCGGTACCCCAAGCCCCTGGCAGAGCTGCCTGGCCGGACCCCCATCTTCTGGCCTGGGGTGATGCAGAGTCCTCCGTGGAGAGACGCTCGGCTTGCTTGTACTCCTCGTGAGTATTGCCTCCCTGAATTGTCCTTCTCTGCCCCATACCCGTGCTATTTTTCGATCTCATTCCCATACCCATCCTTCCAAGCCCGCTCCTGATTGCCGGTTGTGCAGTTTGGCTGGGGACTAAGTAAGCTTAGGTTGGGGAATTGGAATGCGAGGGGGACGGGGAGGGGGGAAGGGTTGAAACGAGGCTCCCGACTTTCTGAGCCGCTAAAATTTCTTATAGCACTCTTACCTCTGACTGGAGGTAAATCTCAAGAAGCAGGTGTGTGCTTGTGAGTGATAGGGCGAGGGCCTGGGAGTGAGAGTGGTTGGGTCGTTACACAGACAATACATCTGCCCTAGGTGTAGCACTACTTTTCCTGCTGTGTTTAGTCCTATAAGCTATGGGTCCGGGCCGCTCAAGTTCTGCCTGGTTATGGACACTACTTGGGTGGGCAGAGAGTGGAAGACCGGATCAAGCTTTACTCAGAGGCCGCCTTCGCCTGTGGTTCTGATGGCGGGTTTAGGACTCCTCCCAGTCCCCTTCTTGGAAGGCCCTTGGTGGGGGGTGGGGGTGGGTGGGCAGGGGACTGAACTGCAAAAGAGTTCACTAAGTTGGACTGCACCGAAGGCCCCAGAGAGGAATGTGTTTATTTGCATGTAAACCACGGTGTCATTTATTCTCCCTTCACCTCCCCGCCCCTCTCTCGCCTTGGGTAAATTTGGCCACCAGCGAGCCCATTGTTGACCTACTAGCCACTCTCAGAGGAAGGTAATAATGGTTAAATCGAGGACAGCCCTTTGCTTCTAGTGTTTTCCCTCTCCAGCCAACCACTTAGGACATTGAACGGCTTCCTTCTCTGTTCACTTGTCTCCAGTCTGCAAATGCTGTTCAGTGGAATCGCTCGCGCGCTTCTTTTTCTTCTACTTCTTCCTTCTGGTTTTCACCCAAATCAGTTAACCCTTGTCTTCATAAAGGGGAGCGTAAATCCCCAGCTTTCAAAGACAAGAATGGGGATAAGGATACAAGGGCAGGAGGAAATAGCAAGCGAGAAACACCAGGAAGAAACAACCTAGTCCCCAAGGATTTCCCTTGGGGGTGGGGGAGAAACTGTCTCTTGCCTCCCACGATCTCCCCCCCACCCCTTCCCATTTGACTTTTCCCTCCCTAGATCAGGGCGAGGCTCTTGGCTTTCCGTATGTTTTTTGTGTCCCCAGTGAAAGAGTCCCTTTTCATTCTTCTTTATTTTTATTTCGTCTGAGTCGTCCAAGTTATTTAACTCTCGAGCGTTCCCGGTCCTTTTAACGAGGCAGAATACACGTGATAGGTTGCGAAAGCTCAGGAGATAACACTTCAGAAAAAAGCAGCATAGTTGGAAGTAGATAGAAAGGATGAAGAGACGTATAGAGGGAGGTCCACGTCACGCCGGCAGTTTGATCTTTTTAAAGGCACTGTTAATAACAAAAACAAACCAAACCCTCGGTGTGAACGCATGAAGTTACAGGTTTCTTTGGATGATTTAGTACGTAGAAATATAGACGTGTAGCTGGAAAGGATCTCTGAAATTATCTAGTACAAAGGTTCTTAGGGCTTGTTTTTAAAAAATATTTTCATATCTGAATTTCAGCATAATTGGTTTCCTTTGTAATCCTATATATTTTCCTTTATTAATTTAAAAACATTATTCTAAGAAGGTTTCCATAAGCTTCATCAGGAGGCCATGACACAAAAAAGATTAAGAATGCCTGATCCAGTCCAACTCTCTTATTTCATAGTTAAAGCAAAAGAAACCCATTGAGATTCAGAGATTTGTCCAAGACCAGAGGCTAGTAAGGTGATCCTAGCCTACCAGATTCCATACTTTAAGTCCAAGACTTTTTTCCAGTAAAAAGCATTTTTTTTTTTGCAATGAAAACACAAATTCACATGGCCTATTATTTCTATTCATTTTCCAGGATAAATTAAAGGCAGAAAAATATGTATACTAAAAGATTAGAGAGGCTTTTGGCCTCAACCTCTCGTTTAAATTGATTGTATCTGTTCCAATTTGGCTCAGACAAACTTTCTATAATGCAAAACAATCCATTGCCCTTGTTCAATTTGATCTGCCTGTAAATATGATGATAAATATTCTAAAAATAAAGTGATATCAAAGCAGTTAATGGAAACATATTGTGGCCATCGGTGACTCTACTTCAGGGAATTTTTTTTTTTTTTTTTTGAAGTTCAGTCATGTTTTGGGTGAACTATTTGATATCCTGTCTTCATCCTTTCCCATTCATTATGCCAGATCAAAGTTCAATTTTGCTGGACAAAGATGGAAAGAGGAAACATACAAGACCCACGTTCTCAGGACAGCAGATTTTCGCTCTGGAGAAGACTTTTGAACAAACGAAATACTTGGCGGGACCCGAAAGAGCGAGGTTGGCTTATTCTCTAGGCATGACGGAGAGTCAAGTCAAGGTGAGCTTCTGGAATCGGGAAGGTTGTGGCCTTGAGTATGGAAGAGACTGTAGTAAAAGAAGGGAAAATTAGCAAAAAAAAAAAATAGTCTGCACAAAGATGATACAAAGCAGTTCTGTCTTTAAAACAATGGATAAACAAAAAAGAACCCAATCCATTCCTTTAAAATAAAGTTAATCTGGATAGCAGTGAACATCCCATAAAAAGGGAGAATCAAGGCATTACCAAAACATCTGTACTGCTTATTTTTAGATACCTCCTTTTTATTTTCTTCATAAAGCTTTCTGGTACTTCTGAAGGCCAGGCACCTCGTGCCTTGTATAAGCTTGTCCTTCCCAGTGTTTTATTCTTGGAGCACACATTGCAGTGTGTGCAGAACCATAATTTTAACAATAATGAGTGTTGTGTATGTGTGTGTTTACTATCAGACATACA